>OY740773.1:13194502-13620929 GCA_963513935.1 Aphrophora alni
CTAAAGACAAAACAAAAGTTATAAGGCCAATTAACAAACAAATGGAGTTTCGGCATTTATGGGGAGTAAAAGTATTTTAAAAACTCTAATTTCTAAAAAGTCAATTTAAATATTACTAGTTAAATCTTCTTTTGGCTTTTAACGCAAGGCCATTAGCTCAGGAATAACTACATAAAAGACAATAAAATTTACAATCTGGAAACATACAGTTTACATATACGTACATAATCGAAATATACTAAGCAAACAAATTTATTTATCGGAAAAATGTCAGTTCTTCAATTGTCAGTAGACAGGTTGATCATTTTATCTTTTCCACCATTTGTATCTCATAAACTATTGATCTGTCGAAAAATTTAAATAGGGAACCTTCAGTAGCCTATTTCATTTTATTTAAAAATTTGTTTTACAAAATGACCACCGTTAACAAATATGGTGGATAACTTTAACATTTTTTATTGACCTCCCATATTCTATGTTAAATTCTCATTTTACACAAAATTATAAGACTTTCTTTTTATTTGTATTTTTTTTTATAAACCTACACGTTTAGGAGTAACAGGTGCTTAAAGTTTCGAGAAATTGACTCGTGATACATTTTTGGTAAGCGTCTATTTTACTTCCCATTGTTGAAACAAATTTAGGCGTAGTGTATGAAGTGTAAACACCAACACAGAACTAAACGTAAAATAAATGATTTTGGAACTGAATTGTAAAACTAGTCAAACTCAGCACTCAAAAAATGCATAAATGAGTACCCAAATTTCATCTAACTCCATCAGAAATAAACTATTCATTAATGAACATTTTAAAATTTTTAAAGTTTATACGTTTTTTATACAAGCTAGTATTACTAATAAAATAATATTTAAATTGAAAAATATACGACCTAGACTGGGAATTGAATCCAGGATCTTTGGTTTTACACGCCAATGATCTACCAACTGAGCTATCCTTAGTCGCTTTCCAGTATAGGACGTAAACTTCTCACTTGACTTTGCTTTTGGTGGGAATTTTCGAGTTATCAAATTAATTACCTCGTTACAAACGACATTAAAATTAATATTTACTCAACTTGCAGCTCTTCGAATGTATTTAAAGCAAAGTCAAGTGAGAAGTGTACGCCCTATGGTGGAAAGCGACTAAGGATAGCTCAGTTAGTAGAGCATTGGCGTGTAAAGCCAAAGATCCTAGATTCAATTCCCAGTCTAGGTCGTATATTTTTCAATTTAAATATTATTTTATTAGTAATACTAGCTGGTATAAAAACGTATAAGCGTTTATATCATTAATTGTTCGTTAATTCGAAACAAAGTCCTGTTTAACTTCCGTTCTTAAGTTATTCTGACCAAAGAAAAATTATTCAGTGAGACATTATTAATAGCATACGACCAAATTTCTATAGATTCGTACCACACATTATACAAAGAAGGAAAGATAATCCCTTTTCACCCCAAAACATAATCATTTTATCCCTCGAAATCTAATCATTACAGGACAATTTCTCGTAGAATTTCTGATTTTATCATTGAAAAAAGTTATAGTTAGACGGATATTTTCAAAAGAATGAAATTTTAAGACCGCACAGTACTTACTTCCCTTACTTTTTGTAAACTTGCTAAATTACGTTTGAAAGTGTGTCCTTCTTAACAATCCCAAACTTCCCTGCCAGGGAGCCTACAGCACACAGGTAGAGATGTCTATCGTAAGTTAAACCTAACCTAGCCGCGTTCTATCTAAACTGTTAATCTTAAACCCTCAAATTTGTCCTCAGATGAAGTTGTCACCTTAATCTGAGGGTAACACTGGTTGGGAATTAAATTATGCACTCTTTGCCTGTCGACCTAGACATCTTCTCTATATCGACAAGTGGCTTATTTTTGTTGGTTCTATCAACACAGAAAACGTTAACGAATTTGTGTGTAATGTTATAACGTTATTAGAGGTGGTCGGTGATTCGCTTATCTGCTCTATCACCGTTATTGTAAAATGAACTTTATCCTTAATGGTTGGTTGTGTTAAAAGGTGATTAGTCACTGTGATTGAGTTGGGATTCTCCACTAATACTCAGTGTTTTTATTTTAGGTTACGTGAGGATCTACCTTGAATTTATTGTGTTTTTTTTTAATCTAGTAAATTTCAAATGAGAATTTTATTAGAATCTATCAGAACAGTGGATTAGAGAACAGCATTCGCTAGGACTGGATGTTTACTAGTGTTTACACTACATATCAGTTTAAGTGACAGAAAATTACAGTAAAGTTATTCCATGATTTGCACTAGCATATTGAGTGGGGAGCGCACTACCTCTTTGGAGCTTAAACACAGTAGGTTAATTCAAACATTTCGATCGAAAGTAATTAAAATCATAAAAACCGATTAAGCTATGAGGTTGATTAACAATGTCCGATGTAATAGCTTTAGTTAAAGTGATACTTAGTTAAGGAATTCTATTGTTAATTTGCTCATTACAGCTGGCTGGGATTATGAGGAACAGTGTTGTTGCAATTCTGACGACTAGCAAACCTAACCAATTGGCGATCACGTTTTCTGAATTAAAATTAATACTACAATATTTTTCTTGGAAGTTATTTAATTAATTTTCACTTGTCACCCAACTCCATCCAATAAGTTAATTTTTTTTTAACTAGTTTGCGTTGCTAAATTTCTATGACGAATAAGTTTACTCAGATTATTTCAAAGGGATCAGTGTTTGTGTCGTATGTTATATATTTATATGCAGTGCTTAGCCTGACGAAGTCGACTGTACTCGGTAATCCTTGTATTTATTAGAACAATTAAGGTTTCCATCTTTTTCTCTGTCGATCCACATCTTCTCGTCCTAATCTTTGATAATTTTTTACTCATTCATTTTGTTAACATGATCATAACAATTCCATCTGATTTTCTTCACCCTATAATTTATGCTAACTATGCTTAGATCCTCTTTAATCTCGTAATTTTTAAATCCATTCTACTACTACTCTTCACAGCTCTCGGATATCTCGTCTCCCTTGATATTTTCTTAATTTTTTTTGTTATTGATTTATTCCAACCAATCTAATTAAGATCAACTAAGATCTTACAATAAACATATTACAATAGCCTATCTCTTAAGCTAATTTATTTAGTTCATAGGGTTTGGTTCTTTTCAGTCGGCGTACATCAACTGCTTCAAAAATCGGCTCCATTTCTTAATTTGAATTCAGATGAAGGACGCACATTATATTTCTCATTTTCTTATTGCACTTTGTTGATCCAGAGTTCATGTTGTAGGTAATTATTTATCTACCAAGGTGCATTGACAATTCTTCGCAAAACTTTGTTATTTATAGACATTAATTTATTGTGTATTGATAACTCAGATTACGACCAGACGATGTCTGATAACTCAATTTCAGTTTCATAAATTGGTGTAAATAGAACTTTAATATAGTTACAATCCTTGTTGAGTTCCCTTGAAGTTACAGTGAGTTAGTGTGTGACAAACCCAAGGTACCATAACTCGATCTTCATCTCTTCTTGTAGTCTTGAGTTAGATACCTTTCTTTCAGCTTTCCTATCAGGTCCTCTCTTGATAAACTGTGTTTCCCTTCCTATCCTAACGCTATTAGATTATTCGAATCTAGAGGGGGGGGGGAGTGCCTATACTTTACGTCCTTTTCTTTTTTATGATGTCTGTGTTTTCATCTTGTATTGTTTTTAAGATGTCTGTGTTGGCTTCCTAAATATTCACATTTTTCCATTTTATTTCAATATCTTTATGGTAATTGTACGTGACGTAATTAAAGTGATAAATTTAGTTTTGAATATGATATTTTAAACTGCACTTATATTCTTTGTATTATCCCACATTTGGGAAAAATATATTGGTAACAAAAACACTACCTTGAGGTAATTAAAAGGGAAAACTATCGAATTGAAAAACTTTATTTTTAGAAATATTATCTGTGTAGCATCAAATAAAATTGTAAGTTATTTGTTTAATGGATGTTTATTTTACGAAAAAATTCATTTATTCCCGATTGGGAACTAAAAGACTTAAATTTTATAAAATAACCGTTGCTCTATTATATGATATGAAATAATCCTATTGTAACAAATTTTCAATTTCACAATATTATTATTTATTATTACATGATTATGATTCTAACAAATACATATCTTTTTATATGAATAATGAACTCATAATAGTCTACTATATATATGTAGATTAATAACATATAATAAATTAACAATATATTATGACAATACATTAATTTATTAAGACATGGTTCATAGATTGGCATTTCGTCAAGGATCGGATGTTGTCGTGCTATGGATTAATAATTGTCGTGCTTCGTTTCGTACTTTCAAAAAGTATGAAATCGTGGAAGTACAGTCGACTAGACAATTTAATTTTATTATTAGTCTTGGACTTTAAATTTATAAAACGCATTTTGCAATCTATTTTTCTCTTAAAAATAAATATAAATAGTTAATATTGCATAACCTAAAACTTCATCAACAAAATATATATTTATAGTTAGTTATCAAAATGTGGTGACTGGATTAAGTTAGGTTAGGTTACTAGGTTAGGACCAATAAACGTTTCATTCCAGTGTACAATATCCAATACCATTGGTTGAAATAATTTGTTATTGAAAAACCTACCTAATTAATTAACCAGTCACTATTTTAGCTCGGCCCTTTTCTTTTTAGTTTTACACTTTAAAACGTGCTAGCCTCTAAGTGTTTTATAACATTTTATATTAATAAATATAGGACAATATATTAAATTAATACTTTCCCTTCAACTTACAGACTGATCATTTTATCTTTGCCACCATTGATTGATATCTCGTAAACTATCGATCTGCAAAAAAGCTGTAAATGGGGACTTTCATTACTTTTTCATGGTATTTAAAAATCCGTTTTGCAAACTGAAAAAATTGCTAACCAATATGGCGGTCAAATATTAACTTTCTTATAGAACTTTCTATATTTCATGGTGTTTTCTGCATAAAAGGAGTAAAGGATATCGGTTGATTTTTTTCTCCCTAACATTAGGCTTTTATAACACTAATTAGCAAACATCTTTTATCTGTTAAAACATATGTTTCTTGTTAAAAACACAAAATGGCGGCTAGATAGTAAACTAAGCATTTTAGAAAAATGCGTTTATGAAAACTTTTTTATTGATTTTGATGTGAGAAATAAGCTCCTAAAGTTTCGGTAAAATGTTAAGTTAGGTTAGGTTATAGTAGGTTAAGTTAGGTTAGAGTAGAGTAGGATAGGTTAGATGCGAGTAATAAGCTCCTGAAGTTAGGAAATATGTTAAGTTAGGTTAGGTTATAGTAGGTTAAGTTAGGTTAGAGTAGAGTAGGATAGGTTAGATGCGAGTAATAAGCTCCTGAAGTTGGGAAATATGTTAAGTTAGGTTAGGTTATAGTAGGTTAAGTTAGGTTAGAGTAGACTATGATAGGTTAGATGCGAGTAATAAGCTCCTGAAGTTAGGAAATATGTTAAGTTAGGTTAGGTTATAGTAGGTTAAGTTAGGTTAGATGCGAGTAATAAGCTCCTGAAGTTAGGAAATATGTTAAGTTAGGTTAGGTTATAGTAGGTTAAGTTAGGTTAGAGTAGAAGTAGGATAGGTTAGATGCGAGTATAAGCTCCTGAAGTTTAGGTAAAATGTTAAGTTAGGTTAGGTTATAGTAGGTTAAGTTAGGTTAGAGTAGAGTAGGATAGGTTAGATGCGAGTATAAGCTCCTGAAGTTTAGGTAAAATGTTAAGTTAGGTTAGGTCATAGTAGGTTAGGTTAGATGTGAGATATAAGTTCCTGAAAGTTTTGAACGATTTTTGGAACACCCTGTATACGAGAGACAAAGTTAAACGTTGTTTGTCTACATCTTTAAACTCCGTACAACAATTCCGACGTTCATTACAAACGTACATGTATTATATAAATAATGTTGGATTTATTGCTAATGCTGGTCTTGTTACATTGAGGTATACAAATTGCATTACGCGGTGAACAAGTGGTCCATAAATCCTAACCTCAAAATATAGATTAGTTTTGAATGAACAGTGTTTTTTTGTTTTGTTCGATAACTCATTGAACTGGTAAATTACTACTGGCAGTAGAATACGCAACGCATCTCAATTGTCCCCGAGTACAGTCGGGGTAGAAAAGATTAATAAACAAGGAAAAATATTTGAATTCGAAAATATAAATTGAAAACATTTTTATAAAAATTGCATTAAATTTTAAACAAATTTATTCTTCCCACATTATCATAAAGTTGTATTTGAAAATGTAGCTGAAGTTTGTAAAATGAGCGATGACGGGGGGGGGGGGGCACCTAACACAGGATTAAACCTGGCCCTTGGCGGTCGGCATGACTCACCTACTGAATTGACATTATTGCAAAATCTATTTTAAATACAATATTTTGTTTTCTTTTGATTCTGTGCAAAATTTTAAGAAAATTAATACCTAACAACAATCAATTTCAAGCAATCTCTCTTCTTTACTTGTCTTCCAGGGAGATGACTACACTGCTGTCGTCAACCTCATTACTTAAACTGTTGTATTATATAGGTATTTAAGTACACAACCAAAACGTGTTGGTCACCTTTTTACCATAAATATCGGTTCGTTGGTTATTGGAAATAACAACAAAAAACAGTAACGGAACTGTTATGAAAGACGGAACTTCTCAAAATATGCTCTACCGATTGTGGTGAAATGTGAATATTAACAATCCAGTGTGTAAAACTGTAGATCTTAAATGTATAAATACTGTTTAAAATAATCTACAAAATTCTATAAATAAATATTGAGCTTGACTTGTGAGATAATATTTGATAAAATAAAACTCGAACACAAGATCTCACAACAATTACGTTTACTTAATCAAACGCGTTACAACGACAAAGTCGTCATCCTCAGTGATACATGAGCTGCAATAACTAAACTATAACTGTTATAGCTCAGTTTTAGCTCATGTATCACTAAGGAAGGCGACTTTGTCGTTGAAACGCGTTTGATTAAGTAAACATAATTGTTGTGAGATCTTATGTTTGAGTTTTATTTTATCTACAAAATTGTAGACGGTTGAGTTTCACTTTTCTAATATTTAAAATTTCACCTCAATAGTTTTATGTCCGTAACTACCCCAAAGTCTTTTTTTTTTTACCGCTAATTTTTTCATTTACGTCCATTTTGCAAAAAATTCAGAAACGGTAAAAAACTGTAAACTAAAAAGTAAAGTTTTGCTGCATGTATTGGTTTTCAAATATGTTTTAATCAAGTTTACAACGACTTTTGCATCACAGCATTTCTGTCTTTGGATGTTGGACAACGAACTTTACAAAATGGCCGTCTTATCTCAATTCTCAATTTGGAAAAAATTGGACATGAGGAGTTTTGCAACTGGGCGACTCATATGTGGGACAAAAAAAGGCTACAAAGAATATAAATTCAAAGTTTGGCATATATAGGATTTATCGTTTTTTTCTGTGTAGACAGGTTGCGACTTACAGATAGACAGATTCGGGGGTGAAATTATAATGGTCTTTAGTTTAACCTACGGACTCTAAAAAATAAACTAATACGAAATAGGTTGCTATTTCGTATTAGTTTATTTTTTCAATTTATTTCTAATTTTTTATTTTTTAAAATCAAAACAGTTTTCTTTTAACAATTTAAATAGCACTTTCTGGAATCATGCTTTTATTTTCTTGCAGTATTTTTCATTTTTTTAAAATAGTTTTCGACATAGACTTAAAATGTATAGCATCCGACAATTTGTCCTACCTTTTAGAACACCCTGTATTACAGTTGATTATTATAAAATCATGTCTATCATTGAACACAATTTTACACCTCTCCGAATCACTCCTGCCACAACTAATTCAGTTATGAAAACATATTCTGGGCAATAATAACATGCCTATTAACAAACAAACTCTAATAAGCACACAACATAATAGAGGGTGATGTGTTGAAGAGGTTCGGTCATGTGGAAGTGAGTGGGGGGGGGGTTATTGTTAAGAAGATTTGTAATGGTTCGCATCTTCCACTGGTCTACCCTTAGCAACACATACAGTACAGTCCGAAGAGGAAGTTTGGGAATTGCATCAATTCATCAATAATTCTAGTGCTGAAAACCAATGGTGAATTTATAATGTATTGAACAATTAAGATGAAAGTTTGATCAAGTGAATGACAACTGTCAACTTGTAATTTCATGATTGTAATTTAGTCCTAAAAAATTTTACAGCTACGAATTTAAAACAACAAAATTAGCATTCTCTGAAAAGCAGTAAATAAGATTTTAACACGATAGAGACATTGTCAATTTTATAATAATATTATCTTTAATATTAATTTATGGTTTTTTTAAAAATAAGTTTAAAATTTGACAAAAATAAATACTAAATCATCTATCATTTAGATACCTCTTTGATTGAATATCACAAGAACAGGCATTTTCCCACTTTGAAGAATGTTGTAGAAGGTGTGACAAATTTTTATTTGTAAAAAATGTAAATTGGATTAAAAAATTCTAAGACATTTTCTATTTTAAAATTTACTAGTAGGTTATTAAACAAGTTGATGGTACTTACCTAGCACTATTATAAAATATAGTTTCTTGGACCTTGTACGAAGGTCTTACCCACGACTTTCTTGATGTAGGGTGAGCACTAACGGTCCTTGTGAATGTGTATATATTTAAGTAAATTTAAGAGAGGGGAAATTACAATTTGTTAGCTGTGTAATTTTAAAACAAAAGAAGAAATTTATCATTTTACCAGATTCTTTCCAATCTTGAAAATAATTAGAAACAAAATTTTGGAAAATTGGAATTGAGTTGGGAGGAATTTCTTCAACATCTTAACGGGGAAAATTGAAAATATTTTGCTCGGTACGTGCAACAGGCTTGGAAATATAGATGGGAATTAATCAGTGAATTCAACTAGTAAGTTCTAATGTTGAAGATATTTATTTATTTTCATGTCTACTCCCCCCAATTATTTGTTAATATTTGTGTTGTTGAGGAGAATGTTTTTGTTGTGTTGGTAGTCTTTACTTGATTAATTGTCATAATTAATTGATTTTTAGTTATTATCGGCTACGAAAAGAAAATACTTAGTAAATATTATTTTGTGTGTGTGTGTGTGTGTGTGTGTGTGTGTGTGTGTGTGTGCGTGCGTGAACGTGCGTGCGTATGTATAAGTGTCGTGCTTATAATAACTATATAAATAAAAAAGTTTAAAATCATTATTTTTTAAGTAATGTATTGTTTACGGTATGATAATTATTTTGCATATAACCCATATACAGTAGAAAGATCTATATTCTACCAACCCACAGACGGTCAAAAAACCATTGTCTTATGCCTGTCAATTAGAATTTTGTAACTTTCTCATTACAAAATAAAGAGCATTATTTTTATTTTGACATTTATAATTAAATTTTCTGAATTTCAAGCTCTATATAAGTACACCACTAAGTTTAGTATACCAAATTTCATAATTCTATCATAGTTTTTCTGTCCATTATCGTGCTTACGTTAAGACATAACGGCGAAGGACGGAACGTTAGAAATAACTTTTTTTATTTACTTGTAGCCATTAAATGAGAGCATTAGACAAAAAACAGGTGAAAATACTTTTTAATTATCAAACTTCGGATCCTTGGCAAGTAAATTGACTCCAATGTCTGAATTAACCGAATTAGCTTCACCAATTGTGAGCTGTTGTATTGTAAAATATTCATTTATATGCGATCTGACTGTTTTCAAATGTTAACAAAAAATATCCAATTGTATTTTTCTGATTTCAGGGGAAAAACCATTCAAGTGTGAATACGCTGGTTGCGACCGAAGGTTTGCGAACAGTTCCGATAGAAAAAAACACTCCCATGTCCATACTTCGGACAAACCTTACAATTGCAGAGTTTCTGGTTGTGACAAGTCCTACACACACCCGAGTTCTCTCAGGAAACATATGAAGGTAAGTATTTTATTAGTTATTAGAATTAGAGTAGGATTTAGTGAAATAATACCTTAAGAAAACTTCACGGCAGCACTGGTGCAAGTTTGGTGTTTGCCAACTTCAATATTACCATTCATAAATGCAGATCAAAAGTTAAGAAAATCCCTCCCTACATCGCAATGAAATACGAAGAGATTTTTATAATCTGTTATTAACTTCTTTGTGATTTTTTAATTTTGAAATAACTTCACAAAAGATCAATGATATTAATCAGTGACATTTCCAGATAGATGATTTTAACTTCTTTGTACAGTCGGAGGATGGGGTAGAGGTTGTTCTCAGCTCTGTCTGTCACTCTCACAACTGTAGATGCTAATGTATAATAATTTCAGAAACCTAAGTTGAAATGTCGGAAATTTTAAGCAAAAGGAGGAAGAACTTGTCGGTCTAGTAAAGGAAAAAGACGAGTATTTATCTAAACTCTGCACTCTCAGGGGCTCACTTTAGTAAGTAAGGACTATACAATCCCTAAGCACCTTAACTTTATCTACAATTTTTCACATAGCATTTGGTTATATCCCTTCTCTTTAATCTCTCCTATAAGGTAAAATTCAACTCTTGTTCTTTTTCGACTTTGACACTATAAAAGTGTTCGAGGACTAGGTGTCTATTATCCTTTTTTATAAGCCGGTGATGACCAAGAGAGTTTTAGCCTTTAAACAACAAGAAAAAAAGTATCTAAATTCTGAATGTTGAAACCCGACAAGTGCTGACACATATTTGATAATAAATCAGAAAATAAAACAAAAAATGGCACGGAAAGGCGTGTCAGGCTAGTATAAAGGGCGGGGTTTTATATAAATAAGACGCCTGCTGACATCATCTGTCTAAAAATACAAACATTATCAAAATTAACTCGCAATACGACAAAAAAACAAAATTAAACTGGTGAACAATATGGAACGAAATTTAGATTTTTAAGGCTTGAACTCTCTCAGAAAATAATGTTTCTCCCACTTATATACATGCAAATTAATTTAGTGCGAACATTACAGCAGATTTATAATTGTAGCCTTACTAGATTGTGTATTAATTATTAAATAGTCAGAGATCTTAGGCCTAAGAAGGCACTTCGTAGATTGGGTGAAAACGCTGTACTATTCTCGAGGTAAACGTTAGATCTTCCTTATATATAGTATATAAGATATATAAGGCCTAGGTCTTATAAGATATATAAGGAAGACCTAACATTTACTTCGAGAATAGTACAGCTTTTTCAGCCGATCTGCGAAGTGCCTTCTTAGGCCTGTCTGATTATACCTTCTGTTGATGCTGTCGAATACCCTCTCCATTTTTCCTTCTTGATCTGGTAACACATTTCTCACTACATGTGTCGCCCGTATTTTTGTTATCTTAAATGTCTCCGTGTTTGTATTTTTGTGTAGTGTATAGTAAGTTATTGATTGTGAGATTTGATAATGACTGATAAAGAGTCGAAACGCTTCAAGTGAAAAAGAAACAATAAATGAGAAACTACGATTTATCGACAGCTTTACATGGATGTAGTTAACAGATTTTTTTGTTCATATTTGTGGAAAACTATCCTTTTTGAAAAAGTTATTAAATACGGAATGTTGTCCATCTTCACCAAGACTCATATGTAGGGTCATCTATAACTTTCATACGCGCATACACGGGATTTGTGACTGAGACTGGTTACCCAGAGGTTGGAGTGATGTTACAAATGTTTATTTCGGCGTGAAAACATGGATTAAAACATTTAAGCAGCCAACATTTTGAAACGGGTTATTTGATTAGGTTGATTATTTTTTCAAAATATTTCTTATAGACCTTATTAGGTGGCATGCCAAGTTTTAATTTAATCTGTCGAACCGATCTGAAGATAATATATATTTTTTAAAAAACAAAATGACGGATATTTGGGAAAACTTCTCCTTAGTTTTGATGTGGGAAACCACCTCCAGAAATTAGGAAACACAATTTTGCTACATCCTGTATAGTTGGACACAAATAAATCAAATAATTTTCACAGATAGCATCACAGTTTGTTATTGAGAGGGGTTACAATAACTAAAACTTGTATAAATAAACTAACTGACTAGTTTTCTTACTGGTGATGCTACAAGTTTACTGGAAACTAGTTTTCTAGCCGAAGCACATTGTTTGCACATAGATGTGATTTAATAGCCTAGTGTCTAGACACAACGTTCGCAATGAGTAAACAGTTCTAGATTTGATGTCTATTAGGTATAGAGAATGTTCGATATTTCAACAATCGAATAAAAACTTATTTTATCAGACGTTAAGTAGTCATAGGCTGTAAATGATCAAAGTCGATTTTACTAATATTTTACTCGTATGTAACAGACTATAGTTATCTTAAGACGTATACAGAGTGTCCAGGAATATAGGATAATGGTTTGTGCACTTGTTTTACAGATAAAACCAAATTGATAGAAGTCATCATGGTACTGACCCAGTTCCATGTAAAATGTAATAAATACACTAAATGTAACGCTTAAAAGTTTGTTTCTTGGTTCTTATTATTGGATTTCTCGGCTACATTTATTGTTTAGAAAATTATAGCTCATTTATTTATTCAATATTAGTTTTCTTGACAAATAGTATTTGTAGCTTATAAAACAGGTCATATATAAAACATTACAACACATTGAGACAATACACACACAAAATCACAACATACAATTAAACAGCAAGCAGCTTAAAACATATAGAAAATATACAATAATTGACACATTACACATAAATAAGTTATAGTACAGTCAGGATAAAACCTATTGCAAAAGAAAAAGAGATCACTTACATCATGAAATAGTACGATCATGATGCATAAACTCATCCATAGAGTACAAGGATCCAGACAATAGAAATTGTCTAAGACTGTTTTTAAAAATCTTGTAGTTTGATAAATTTATAACGTTTTTAGGAAGCTTATTCATGAACTTTGCACCAGCTTGTGAGGGAAGTTTACTGTACAAGGTTAACCTGTGCTGTTTGGCACGATACTCACAAGCTTGCCTGGTGCTGTAGTTGTGTGTATCCATATTTTGGATATGAACACACTTGAATTTAAATAAAAACAACACTTCAAGTATATAAATACACTGAAGTGAAAGTACTCCAAATTTCTTGAAATAGTTTTTATAACTTTAATTTTTTTTTTAGCACCGCAATAAGCCTTATAACTCTTCTCATATTGTGAGCAGAAGAGTTTACCCAATGAAGAAATCCATAGCTCAAATAATAGGCTGTTAAAAGTATCGTTGTACCTCAGTATAGCTTCAAATTTCTCATTACAAATATACCAGAGCTAACTTTAGCACTAATACTGCTAGTGTGGTCATACCAGTTCAACTTGTCATCAATTTGAAGACCCAAAAATTTTATTAATTGCACTTCTTCAACTATAGTATCACTATCATGACACTTAGTGTTTTATTTAAGCTATGCTTTCTACTGAAGTGTATGTACTTTGTTTTACATGGATTGATCACTAAATTGTTTACAGCAAAATACTGTCCAGTAGCATTGACTTATGTAATGCGTGAATATTTGGACATCAAATCTCTATTCATTTTTTAAGTATGCAAATTGGGTGGTCCTATTAAATGAAAGTTATATTGGAACTTTTATTAGATTTTTTACAATGTTTTTGTTTTAAATAAAGCCGTTAATTTTATCGTAGAGTTGTGAATTTGGTTAAAAACAAATAATAAATATCGAACTGTACGGTAAACTAGTGACTATTTTTGGACGAAACAAAATATTTAAAAAATGAAGTATTTTTGTGTCTTAAAAACTCATACAAAACCTGATATCTGCAGGCTCTATTCCTTTTTTTTATACTTTTCCTTTTACAATTATGAATATAACCTAAATAAACAATTTTCATACATAAAAATAAACTGAATACCTAAAAAAATAGAAATTAAAGAAACCAAATCAAACATATAAATTATAAATTGAATGGAAACATTAGGTACACTCTAGACTCTAGAGGAACATAAAACATAAACAACTTTATCAGAGTTCAAATATAAATTAACCTAATTAAATCTAAGATAAAAAAAGAAGAAGTATATAGGATGCGCTATTATATAAGCAGTACTTTGTGACTCTTCCTGAATACAGTTGTTGACAACACAATACCATAAACGCATCTCAGTGAAAAGGTTTTTTTGACAGTGAAATCAAATTTTATAATATCTATGGTTAAGATTTTTCCCCTGCCAATTATTCCTAGTTCACTTGCGATTTTACACACGCATTTGGATCACTAATTACTAAAATTTTAACGAAATCTGTAGAACCGATTTTAAGAAATTACGTCTTTTATAGCAGGCCTACGGCCGATTTTTACTTTCTTATATATACATAGCGTAAAGAAGCTACATAACGGGACAAAACTACGAACTCTAGTAATTTGCGGATGTATCAGATTTGAGGTCAACTAAAATTGGTTTGGAATGAAGTCTGTCTATGTCGAAAGATGCAGTATTCTACAGCATTGGCCAATTTTAAACAAATTTTATTTGTGGTAGATTCTTTTTTATAACTAATTTTTTTTTAGTTAGCTGTCATAAATAAACACAAAATTACGATTTTGTCAAAATCGGTTTGATCAAATTTTTTTCTCAAGTGTAGCATCTATTGTCGCAAACAAAAAATATTGGTTACGATCTCTCCTAAACGTTGGCTTGTGAATTATCGATATAAAAAACAAAAAAATCTGTCATGGGTTTATTACAAAGGAAGTATTTTTTTTTACAATCGGCTCAAACCAATGGAATGAGTAGATTCAAATCCATGTGGAAAATCGCAAGTAAAAAATATACCTAACCTAACCTAACCTAAACTAACCTAACCTAAACTAACCTAACCTAACCTAACCTAACCTAAACTAACCTAACCTAACCTAACCTAAACTAACCTAACCTAACCTAACCCAATAACCCAACCTAACCTAACCTAACCTAACCAATGGAATGAGTAGATTCAAATCTATGTGGAAAATCGCAAGTAAAAATTTACCTAACCAAACCTAACCTAACTTAACCCAACCTAACCCAACCTAACCTAACCTAACCTAACCTAACCTAACCAATGGAATGAGTAGATTCAAATCCATGTGGAAAATCGCAAGTAAAAATTTACCTAACCAAACCTAATCTAAACTAACCTAACATAACCTAAACTAACCTAACCTAACCTAACCTAACCTAACCTAACCTAACCTAACCTAACATAACCTAACAACCTAAACTAACCTAACCTAACCTAACCTAAACTAACCTAACCTAACCAAACCCATTTGCGAAATCATAAGTAAAAAGTATACTTTACCTATAAATATATAGAATAAAGCTCGAACACAAGATCTCACAAAAATTACGTTTACTTAATCAAACGCGTTTCAACGACAAAGTCACCATACCTAACCTAACCTAAAGTAACCTAACCTAACCTAACCTACACTAAACTAACGTAACCTAACCTAACCTAAACTAAACTAACTTAACCTAACCTAAGCATACTTGTGTGCAAAATCGCAAATAAAAAATATAGCTCTATTTTCATCAAATATAGTTGATGTATTAACACTAAGGACATATCAAGTAAAGTTTATTCCCTATTAAAACATAAATATTTTTCAATGACGTCTTCCATGGTTAATTTTCACTTTTTGACTGACAACTACCGAACTGATATTTTGGTTAAGTTTTATTTGGTTTTAAGAATGAGTAATTGAGATAGTTTGTGCAATATATTTATGTTATGGGTCTCATACACGTTGAAGAATAACGTATAGAATATACGTAGAAGACAATACCTATAGATGCTAAGGACATAGATATTTTTGATTCAACAATTCAGTCAAAGATATGAAACGTAAGCTGCTACAAGACACAAACGTAACGGTTAAGGTTAGGACTGCATTTCTCCGCGCTAACTTACCGGATTCTTCAAGGGTATTTAGATTTTTATGTTATTGAAACGTAAAGCAGGTTTTAAACAACATTTTTGAAAGTTAAAATTTCAGTTAAACTGCGGTTAACTTTGGTTACCTTAAATATTCGACCGTTAAATCCAGTGTAGGTTTTCTTTTCATTATTGTTCTGAGTTGAACATACGTACGTGTTCGTTTTTATTTCGTGTACATTTAGTTGAGGCCCATAGTCGTGTATATAGATGGTGTATAAAAATTACCAGACTAAACTTTAGGAACTGATTAGTTTGGATGAAATATACAAGAAATCCCAGACATCATGTTTAGTTTTTGTATATCCGTCATTTTGTTTAAAAAAATAAAAGTTTTGACTTTGGAATTATATACGATATTAAGTTTTTTTTAATGTAATATTTTTATACGTGTACCAAAAACAAACAATTTATTTAGAGCCCTTAAATATTTATTTTGTATTTTTAAGTGTTTGAAAGGTTTTACTTTTTTCTTCTTACCTTTAAATATATAAACTATAATAAATCCTAATCAGGATTATGGAGCCTAAGGATTATTTATTTGTCCATTCAATTTTTGAAAGTTTTGTAAAATAATAAACTTTGTGTTAATGTAAATACATTTTAAATTAGGTATTTTGTTTTAATTCTGTCAAATGGAAAATAAATACTTTATTATTATTTTATGTGATAAAGTTGTAGGGCACCTGCTATAAGAAGAAAAAAAGACTCGGTTTTAACAATTTGATAAAATTTTACTTAAACAAAGCTAAATCAAGACTTGTTTTTAATGAAAAATTGAAAATGAACCTAAGACTCTGGCAGCTAAAATAGCAGAAGTGAAAAAGTAATTTTCTTGGTTGGAACTAAATTTTTTCCTTTAAATTTGTATTTAATAAATAAAATTATAGGAGTTGACTTAAAAATTCACAAAATACGAATTTTCTCTAAAATGAGGAAGTAAGAGCTAAGAACCAAATCAAACATTTTATGTCAATATTCTATGTTGAGGAAAAAAACTTCGGAAACCCTCATTAAACACTAGGACCGATTTTATTGAAATTTGGGATTAAGTTGATTTTTTTAGATCTGGGAGCATATCTCTGAAAATCATTTCTATGTACCAATCGCAATAATAAAATTTCTTTTTTTTTCCGGATTTATGTATTTTTGTCTAATTTTACTCAAACAATGATAAAATAGGTAATATTATGCTTTGAATAATAAAATATTTTATTGTAGATTCAGATGAAAAATAATTTAAATTTGAATAAATTAACTTTTTATGTGTTACTATTGTTTTGAAGGTTTATAATCGGGGAACATAAAATATGAACAAGAACAACACGAGGAAAAATCAAAGGCAAAAAATAAATTTTGTAGGAATATTGATCAAATTTAATCACTAACTGTTTATATTTTTATGAAACAAAAACATATTATAATAGAGTATAATATGTCTATTGTAAGATAGATGTAATAAGATTTAGTTTTATTTCGGCTTGTGGACAGTAGTAGGTGGACGTTTCAACGTCTTTTACTTGTTCACATTATGTAGAGTACTGTGGAATGTAGTAGTACATAATGTGTAAAAAAAACAGTGTTACGTTTTTCTAGAACATATCTGTTTATAGGTAGGCTGAACTAAAAGGAAAATGGTATTTGGAACGATATCAGTCTGTCTGTCTGTGAAATATTCTACAGTAAAAAAGATTGAACCAATTTTGACAAATTTTGAAACCTAGGTTTTATATCTCCGGATGATTGTTTATTGTTTTCATAACTCAAAAATTTAGGAGTAATTCTTATAAAAGAAAACTCAAAATTTACAAATTGTATCTAGCGCTTTTAATCACAATTTTTCAAAATTTAGCCTTTAAGGACTTAAACAAAATATATCGCATGATATTTCCCCAGTACCGAGTTATCAGTTAAAAAGAGGAAATGAACGATGGATGCAGTCCAAACATAAACCAATCTGCTGAACCAGAAGTCATTTGGAAAACACTAAACTTAAACAGTGATTTGGGTTAAAAATCTAAATGTTATTACAATTTAGTCAAAATCGATTCGGCGATATTGAGATATTCCAACGTTCGTTGATTTCTCATTTTAAACGAGCCTACATTTCAGTAAAATTTACCAAAATGGTCAGGGAACACTTTAGAACAAAACGGAAATTTTAGTTTTGGTAGCATCCAGTTCAATGTTTCGTATCATTTGTATTTTTGTGTGAGAAAATGTGAAATTTTTGTTTTTTTTTATTACAACATATAGACCAATAGACCTACGACATTAACTAATTCTGTTACTCTTTATGCACAGGTCCACGGAAATGGGAAGAGTCCACCTCCAGGATACGACAGCGAAGAAACCAACAGTTCTTCAGCGGAATCGATTAGCGTAACGGAGAACACGACGACAGCGGCATCACCCCATCACGGGGGAGGAACCACCCTCTTATCTGGCAATCTCTCGGATTGGTACGTCAGTAGTGGTGGGATGCCTACGCCACCGAGCAACGAACATTCACCAGTGAACCACTTCAACCATCATAATCACCACTATCATCTCAACCACCACGGCGCGACGGCAGCTTACTGAGAACAACCCCCCACTTCGCATCACATCCTCGGCCTCCCATGGATTCCACTTTGACCAAGGGGTTAAGGGATCTGCTCTAATTCTATAATGTACACCAAAAATATTATATGTAAAACAATACACTTGCTTATGAACTGAAAGAATACCTGGCCTGCAGCCGATACGCCGAATCCCCTCGTTAACAATATTGACCCTGCATTAATATATGCAAATCGGAAATTACGAAAAATAAATTAATAAAGGTTCCTGTAGGTACTAGATAAAAATGAGTTACCGATAACAGCTTTAAAAGGCTACGGTTTTAAAATTTGGCGTCCATTTTCTAATTAAATGCTTATAGTACAACTTAATTTACATGCTAAATTGACAAAAATTTAAGAAATATGATTAGTATTGCTGCGATAAAAAAAAGTTTTAGGTTATGTTTTCGTAATAACTTTCTTATTTTTAATTGTAAAAAACACGTTAAAGACTGTATGCAGATATTAAAGCTACAAAGAATGAGCTATTTCAGAACGTTGACGTTTGAAAAGACGCAGAACTTAACATTTTTTTAAATTTGGAATTGGCCGCCATTTAAAATTTACCACTAATGTTTATCCTTGAAGAGAATCAAATTACAAATTAAGACGATACAAATTTAGGAGAATTTTATTGAGTTTAAAGTATTTATTTTAAAGCGTAGTAGTCGAATTTACTAACCTACCCGTATACTTAAAAAATCAAATAAACTCAAGCTTTTTATGTTTAAAAAAAGTTTATAAAACTAATTAAAGTACGCCTAAATGAACATTTTGATGTTTGTGAGAGATTTGGTACAGAGCCTTAAAAAAACAGATTATAAGTAAAAATTTATTCCGTTTTATTTAATTACAATCCATATCAATAGATTCGACTAACATAATCTACAAAATAACAGCAAAATAGTGAACTTAACAAACAAATTGCGAAATTTAATTTAGCTTTAAATTTAACCTCCAGTTTCAGTGGTTTGATGATTTATTTTACAAGTTTGCCAAGTCTTTGAATAGTTTGAGTTGGAAAATTGTAATATTTGATTCTGATGGGATAAATATTACTTTAAGAAAGGAAATATTTTTAAAAATTATACAAATCACGAGGAATATACTTTGCATTCAGGTTTAATTTTACACATTTTTTTAAAAGTACAAAATTTTTTTTATAAATATCTATGATTGTGTATAGAACAAAATGTAAATTTAAACGCTTAATTAATTTTTTTCTGGTCGTCCTAAAACATAGATAAAAACCAAGATTCCTAATAAAACTACTCATAGAGTCCTATGTTGTATGAAAGGAAATAATAAAAATTGTGACCCTAGATATGTGGGCTATCCCCTAACAAACTGCACCATAAATCACGTTTTTGTATAATCTCAATGTTATCATTAATCATTCAAAATACGCTGAATCCTGCAGATCCCTCATTTTTTTACGAATAAAATTTGAGACAAATCAAAAAGATTTTGAAGTGTATACAAGTGTTCCACATATAAGTGAAGTGGGGGCGCGCGTTAGTTTTAAGTACTGTTGTAAAATTGTATAAAATAAGTGCTTCTTGAATTTAATTTGAAGGACAAATAATATAAATTGTATTGTAATGTATTTAGGGATAGTTTTTAAGTCAAGGAAATTTAAATATGTGTTTGTATATATTAACTCGCTGCGTTTCTTTACATTTGCAAAGTTTGTGTCTGAACTTTTGAAAATTTGAATTGCTACACTATTCTGTTTTCACTTTAGGGCGTTTTATTTTCTTTAAAATATTTCTGGTTATGTATTCTTTGTAATTTAAATTTATTTTAATTCTTAAAAAACTGGAATTTAATTTAGCATGAAATGAAGACATAAGTTTTTTTTAACATGTGATAATACGAATTTATTGTAAATTTGGTATGGAAATTGTGGTTTTCATTTCAAAAAATATATAAATGGAACCCTTTCTTCTTAGTCTAAACAATCAGTGTTGAATGTTTTTAAATAGAAACATCAGATTTTTGCCTCCTTGAGTTAAAATAAGTCCTTTTTAGGGTCTGTAGTTAAACCAACTACCCTTATCATTTCACCCTTTTGTCTACAAACAGTCTACACAGAAAAGACGATAAATCCAATATATTTCAAACTTTGCATTTATATTATTTGTATTGTCCCACATATAGGAAAAATATAGCGGTAATAAAAATGACCTTGGGGAAGTTAAAACTATCTTAATCGTGTGATTTTGGTACACGCTTGACGCTTATTGAAATTATATCTGAGTGCTACATATAAACGTCTAAGAAATTTTTATAAATTTGTAATGAGGATGTAATTTAGCAGTATTTTGAAGCATTTTTGTTTTCCTTTATTATGTTTGCGTTAGAAAGATAGTTCATTTTTAGTACACCAGTTAAAGTTCCTTCATGGACTAATCTCTTCTTTGATTGCAGGAGTTATGTCTACGAACCCCACTTTAAAATTTCAAAAAGAATTCCTTATAGCAAATATATAGTAAAAAATCACAAAGGAACAAAAAGTTATTTTATGTTTATAAGAGTTCTTGTGACTATTTGAAGATGTTGATTGATATCTGGCCCTAATTTACTTATTTTCGTTTTCATTCTACAGAAAATATGACTTCATGGATTTTTGTCTTGATAGTTCTATTTTCATTGTTATGGTCTCTAAACAAATCTTTAAAATATCAAAATTTTTACTTTTATTTTACCAAAATTTGAGAAAGAAAACCAAACTTCCCTCGTAAGTACTTTCTAAAGATTTTCCCCTTATTTTTTAAAGCGGAAAATGTTTCAGCAATGACTACATAAATACTGTAAGACACGACATAGGATAGGGAAATAGTCTACGCTTTACGGGTGCTGTTCGTCACAAGTTTGACACACAGCTATCAGAAAGCGCTAGCAGCAGGTGCTTGACTGTACGCATCCCACTTGGTTGAGACTGTACAACTGTTGACCTCTCTCTCACAAACCTTCTCACTTACTTCCGTCAGCATAGTCAGTGTTGTCAGTTCGTGCGCTGAGATAAACGATTCTTGACCTTCCCTCGCATCTCTGGTCCCATATGTGGCATCAGTGCGTTTTCTCTTACCCGCCTGAAACATTGTTTGACCGTAGAGCCACCTAGCGCCAGTCACATCAACTTCAGATTCTCTAGCAGAGCGACCTAGCGGGTATTGGACAACTCAAGAATAAGCGTAGAATATTTAACATGGCCATGTCGTGTCTTATAGTATTTATGTAGTCATTGGTTTCAGTTATCATCGCCTTTATAAAAAATGAACATAAAATAAAAAGCCATCAAATATTGTGATAGAATCATGGTCGAAAGAGAACCTGAGTTGGTCAAGAAAGATCGATTGGAAAAGATGAAAGAGAGCAATCTAACCAAATACGACATGAAAAAAGGTGTAGATCCAGGTAGGATCCTTCGGGATTGGCATGCTCATACTTACTAAACTGAGCTCCTGAAAGTTACTTCTTTACAAATTACAATATTCCATTTACATATGTTTTCATTTTATCCTAAATTAAAACAAATATTTTTTCAATTAATATTGGAATAAACAAAGTGTAGCTTTAAAATAAAACGAATTTAATAATTTTAATTGTATATATATTTGTTGTATGTATGTATAGTAATGTATACACGAGGCGGTATTATTGTCTAGACTAGACAGCTTATGTCTAACAAAGTCAGTTCTTAGTTTGCCCAAATCTCAATGTCAGCTTTATACATTTTCATACATCTTTAAATTTAGTCAAGGATCTACGCTGGACATGGTTGTTGTGCTGGAACATGAGCTAATGAATGATAAATCTAAACTTTAAAACGAATGGACATTTTTTATTATTCATATTATCTTTATCATCTTTACAAATCATATTTTTTACAGTTAGGGTAAATTTGTATATATGATTTTGAAAATGTTTTGAAATACTTTTTTTAATGTGATTGCAATGAAAATTAAATTGCGTTAAATGGATTTTATGACGCTTAAAACTTGGACAGTAGGTGTTTATATTACTTTGTTTTACCTTGTAGTTTAAAAGCGAAAACACTCTCGATCAGCATAACCTTACCCCCGCCCCCCGGCTCTTAATTTGGTCTAAAAACAACAAGACTTGGTCAAGAGAAAGCCGATGGGAAAAATGAAAGAGAGGGATCTATCAAAAGCTGTTTTAAAAAAATTGTAGAACCAGCTAGGTACATCGAGATTGTCAATCTCACTATAAATGACCCATGAGAGGTATTTTTACTTTGTCACATAATATACATAGAAATATAGGAAATAGGGTAATGAAATCAAAATTGCCTTCTATATTTTTGGGGATGTAATCGTTTGAAGTGTCACTGACCCTAAAATCGTGTAACGTATTTTTCCAACGATGTGATGTTCCTATTTTTTTAAAGCGAAAAACTATCTTTGTCGTTTTTGCCTTTTCAAAACCAAAGAGACTTTTAGCCCTCGAATATTCTAATTGCATAATAAGGAAAGGTGTAGATTCAGCTAGAATGCCTCGAGATTGTTATACCCGTATTCACTATAAGTGAGGCCCTGTGAAGTGCCGGTCGTCTAGACTATGTGCTTCAACCTAACTGTTTAGATAAAAGAAAACATTTCTCCTGGCGTTTAAAAAACTTGTAATAATCGCCTACGAAAATTTGAAATGTTGAGTTTTCGGGTAAGAGGGTCGCTGGTCTGAAAGTTATATTTTTTAATGTTAAGATATATAATCTAAAAAAAAATACACCATCATACTAAAACAGAATGGAATTTTCTTTTACGAGATGTATTGGTTGGATTCGTTAACGTCCACATTTGACCAAAAATAATAATATCATCAAAATATCTCGAAAACTAAACCCATGCGTTACTAAAAACGTGTCGTTAGACGAAAGCAAATGTTCTTTAAAAAACATCTAGTTTAAAACCATACTATAATCCATAGAATATGACATAATCATAAAATATGTAAAAGAAAAATAGACAAAATCAACGTTATTAATGTGCTCTTAAATAAAATTTAAACTAAATCTAAATACAAAAACTATGTACGATAAAGAGAGAGAAAATATATTTGTAAAATAAACATTCTTAAATTTCAAATTACACCATCATTGTCAAATTAGCTCATGGTTCCTGCAACTATGTCAAACAGTCTATAAACTATTCTAATGTAAGCTTTAAGAAAATGTTTCCTATTTATATCACAAAAAATATATCGTAATAAATCTTTTCACAGCTAAAATGAAGAAACAAAAATTGTATATTTTTGAGTATTTGCAAATTCTATAATATATTTGTGTAATTTTATATTTTTTTGTTACATTGCTTGATCAATCAGTCTATAAATGCTGCAATAGTTGTAATAATGAGGAGGTTTGTTTTGGCAAAACAGTTTGAGTGTTGTGATGAGAAAACAGAACAGATTGTATTTCGTAGTCTTCAGAAATTTGGGACAAATATGTCACTGTAATTTTTTACTTTTACTTGTATAGAGAAAAGTTAAAATAACGATAAATTATTAAAATTACTTTTCTGATGTTACGACGCCTGTCTTGCTTTATTTTGTGTATCAGCTCGTGTGACGACTTCGACCTAGGTATTAATGTATGCACAAAATTAACTAGAGTATGCGCAAAAAAAAACAGTACCGAAATGTGTGTTTAAAATATTTTATTTTCTAACAAAAATACAAAAAGTTAAAGGGAAAATTTTTAGTGTTATTCAAGCACACGTTCTTTATGCCCTTCATTAAATTTATTCAATGCGTTCTTGGAGATTTTAAAATATCTTTGTGAAAAAGGGTTGCCATATTTAAAATTAGTCATAATTTATCCGTCAATGTACCTAAAATCAATTCCTGTTTTGCCAAATCAACACGCCTCATGATCTTCACTGTATCTTGTACTTTAGGCACCACAAAACAAAAACAAAATGTAAAATGCCTTTGCTTGTGTTCACTATCCTTTCACAGAGTGCCTTCTACCCTCAACTAAACTTTGCATTCCTTCGACATTGTTGTCAAATTTAAGCCAAATTGCAAATAAATGGATATTAATATAAACTTTTTGTGTATTCATTCTACCCATTCAACTAATTATAGAGACGATGATTCCAAAGGATAAGGAAATACAGGATACAGGACTTCGAAATTTCTGATTTTATAGTTATACACAACAAGGGAAGTATGTTTTAAATTTTCTAAGTATGTTTACAATTTTCTTTTCTTATGTATTAATTGAACCTTTCATTAAAGAGTGTATTTACCAACTTTCTTCTCGCTTTAAAAATCAGTTGCTTGCTGTACTTTGCGTAGTGTAACCCTGAGTTGTGGCTTTATCTAATTACGTTTATATTTAGTTTTAGCTTGACTTTTCAATCTTTAGATTTAGTTTGTTTTCAAAATGCCCCTAAGCTACTACATGTTAGTTTGACACTTGAAAACGAGATTTGATTTATACTCTCGAAACGTCGTGTATTAGTTTTTGTATACACAAATGATAAAAAATAAATGTCCGATTAAACCATTATTATTATAGAATTTGCAAAAAAAATCTTAATTTTCAATCTGGTGTTTTAAGAAAATCCAATTTAAAACAAAAATCATTTGAGAAACATACTACAAAATTACTACAAATTTTGCAGACATGTGAATTGTTATATTAGTATCTGACAACACTGTGAACCAATTTGAAATAACTAATCTGTGGTAATTCTGTTGTATAATCTAAATACAAGGTTTGAAATTTTTGAAATTTTCATGTTAAATGGCTTTCGAGTTGTAGGACGTTTTATGAAAACACCTACACAATTATGGACGTAACACTAAGCATTTACAGCAATATCTACTTGTAACTTTTATTAATCTCTAGTTTACGATATATAAGTTTTGGTTAGATTAGGTTAGGTTATAGGTAGAAAATTTGACATCTGTTTTTTTTGAGTGATTTTTCATAGCACAGTGAACAGGAAAAGGTTCGATATCGTTGTCGTCTGTAGGGAAGCATGATAGCGCCCACAAAAAATAAATAAAAATAAGATAGAAACATGAAATTTAGTGCAGTGTGATAGAACATCAATTGAAATTCAAAAAAATCTAATGGGAAATGTTAAAATGGCGATAGTTAAAAACAATTTTTGTTCATCTTATATCATGTCTCAAATCGACTTTTAAGGATATATATATATATATATATATATATATATATATATATAAATTAATATTAATCGACTTCATATATATACAAATTTACAGATTTCAATTCTGCATTTAACTGTACCAACTCCACCTTTGTTCGTTAAACAAATAACGAAGTTATATTTAATAATGTAAAATCTGACCTCCCAATAAAATGTCATATTCGTGTAGTTACGACATCCGACATACTCGAATAACTGACACGAGGAAAGCATGACACGAGGAAAGGAGACTTTAACATACATATTTTAGAAGCCCTTAGGACATAGCTGATATCAAGAAAATAGTAATATACACAATTACGAGGTTCAGAAAACAAATTAATGACAATTGAAACTATTATTGTTTGTTTGCAATTTGTTTAATACATACAATTTACATTTGTTTTATTTTTGTACGTGTTTCGGGAGATTTAGTACTAACAAATTTAATAGGCGCCATTTTGAAATAGTTAAGGGTCACATTTAAATTGTATTATGCAAGTCAGAGAAATGGATTTAAAAATTTGTACTATAATAAAATTATACAAAAAATATGTATAGACAAGACAAAACGAGAAAATTATTAGTTTCCTTTTTTTGTCAAAAACTCGGTTACCCTTTGACTTAAAGAAAAGTAAAAAAACCGTTTTGTTTGTCATTAAAAAAGGAAACTTTTTGTCTTGTGTGAAATTTTTCTAAAGTTGATAGTTTTTTAGATACACTTATAAAACGTAACATACGAAATTTGTATACTAAATCTGAACTCAATATCTTTTCTATTTCTAAAGTTATTTTTTGTGTGAAAAAAAATTGGCGGATTTCGGATAAAGTTTTATTCTTCATTTTTTCTATATAGAATTATTTCCAAAATGTGGCAGCGTACATACGAGACACTCTATAGTATAGTGCATTAAAGTAAAATAGTATAAATCCGTACATAATTTTCAAAAATTGTAAAATAATAATTTCTAGCAAATTAAAAAAAAATAATAAAAATTAGTTCATCTCATTATATAAATAAAAATGTTTTTTTAATTATTAAAAAAAAAGCTTTTTCATTTATTTTTCATTAAATTTTGTTAGAGTCTATACTTTTGACAGGTTTTTCAATTAAATATTTCATCATAAAACGTTAAATGTTCTTATAATGAATAATGTTCTTATAATATGGAATAAAACGTAAAATTAGCAGATCATCCATTTTTTCTTGTTCATGGCCACTAGGCTAGTATTAACTTCTCCATTTTGGGACAGCTTTTGATATACGAATATCAAAGATTTCTTTAATCCATTAAGGATAAAATAAAGCATAAAGTTTCAAAATATTTTAATAATATAAATGAGCTATATGTTTCTTATGTTATGTTTCTTAACATTATCACTTCCAAGATTTCGATTGCTGTAATGGAAATGCATGAACATAGTTGGCTGAAAACTTCACTCTTGGAAAATTTCGACCTTGTGATTGAAGTCCTCTTTTTTATACAACTTTGACCACTATTTGGAGTAAATGTCACGTGTTTCTATTAATCTAAATGTAAAATGGTCAGTTTTATTAGAAGTATTGGCTATTATAGAACAATATTCTCTCACCGTGTAAATCCAGTCATATTGCGGATAGCTCTTTTGATTACATCAAAGTTACGGAGGTAAGAGGTAAAGGAATAACCACGTAATGGACAGTATTGTTGTACTGCCCTGTATCTACTGAGGTGTTTGAAAGATATTTGATAATAATGGATTGTTCCTTTCATCGGATATTTGCTATCATTTATAAATACAGTGTTTTAAAGGTATGGAATATATAAAAACATTTTAAAAAGGCTGAACATAAAAGTTCGTTTTTGTACATGCTTATAAGACAACATTTACTTCCACTTTTGATAGATTAAAATTTTTGCGGCCATCTTGAAATTAGGTTTAATTTGTTTATAGGAATAAGGTCACGTGACATGTTTTTAATTTTTTGCTAAGTTTTAAGGTTAAATCGTTGTTTTTATATCTCATTTCCCTAAAAAGTTATCATCTAATACAACTATAGAACATTAAAAATCATAATGTACAGTTGTATAAATGAGTTGGGTACAGGCTGTAGTTTTCAACTTATGATTTTCTAAGATCCTCAAATTGTTGCCCCAGAGATATTTGACACAGTACTGAACGGTTATAAAATGTATTATTTCAATCAGCCAGAAATCCTAAATGAACTACAAAATACGATACGAAAATTTAATAAATTAACTCTATTACTGATCAGATAATTTTTAAAGTAGTTGGTGGATTTTATTACAGTTTAAGACTGTACCAAATAACTCTAAGGTAACATTTGGAGCATATTTACAAATCACAAGTTTAAAACTACATATACGTTTCTATAGTTAATTACTCAAATCATTTGTCCAACTGTAAATTATGCAATATTCTGTACTTGTATTAATTGATAACTTTTTAAGGAAATGAGATGTAAAAAACCGATTCCAACATTAAATTCAAAACTAAAAACATGTGCCACATGACCCTATTGATATTTAAAACATTAAAATTAATTTCAAGATGGCTGATACGAGAATGTTTTTAACCACGTTTTTAAAAAAGACCAAAAAGTTTAAAATAATTTCTTGTAGCCCTATACAAATTTATAACCTCATAAAGATTCTTAACTGCTTACAGGCTGTTATGAAAATTTGTGATTGTGAATTTTTAATAGTAATGAAAATACTTGTAATATTTAAAACTAAAAACGTGGGGGGCATAAAATAGATAATAGAAGATTATCTCCCAACTATTGAATTAGGAGCTGCTTGATCTGCATCAGAAATTTTAAAACTCAACAACGACAGCTGCTCCATACACTCCTTACTATCCATTGCATGCCTCCAACTTTTTTCGTTTTATATCTTACAAGTATTTTGATAGCTATTTCAAATTCACAATCACAAATTTTCAAACAATCTGTTTGAGGCTACAAGAAATTCACAATTCACTATACTTTTTATTTAGTCCGTTTTAAAAACCTGATTATTTATAATTTTTTTATTTGAATAATTATTTTCTGCTTTTTAGTCTTGTGTGTGTGATAATTTGCAATCGATTTTAAACATCTTGATGACCTTCGGTGAAACAAAGAATGAGGTAATTGTTTATCTCCCCAGGACCAGTGACAACGCAATTTCTCACGAAGCATTTCTCTTTAAGAGCCATCCTCACGTTAGCAGTTGTGGCTGTAGAGAAGAGCAGACAGCAACACATCTACTGCTCGATTGCCCAGGAACTGAACATCTTCCGTTGGATCCGAATAGAGGAGAGGAACTACAAACCACCAGAGCGTTATTTAATCCCCTTCTATCTTTCTTCACGTAAACCTACCGTCTGTTTCAAGACATTGAGGATTAGTGACCTTCGTCATTTTATTATTAACCTGTGGGAAGTCAACCATTTGGTTCTGCAACGAGAAGCGTTTAAAACCCTAGCATTTGAACCGTTCTGACTTAGAACGTCGAACTTTAAGAAATTTACCATCTCAGAATGTCCAATTTTTATTTATAAGTTTAATTTAATGAATTAGTTTAAGTTACATACATAAAATTGAGGCAATGGATAGATCTCAAAAAAGTGGGAGGGGGGAATGTTCCCTATACCAAATTTGATATTGATATCTTTATTTTTTCCCGCTATCGTGAATAAGACATGACGTAAAATCACTTTTTTAATTTCCTGAAGCTATGATACGGAAGATCACTCAAGAAACTATATCTTCATACACTGGGTAAGGTCAGGTTCGGTTAGGTTGGGTTATAACTTACCCTATATATACTTCATATAGTGGGTAAGTAAAATTAAGAATGAATATAATTTTGTATTCAACAAAGAGAATGGTAGCAGGTGATAAAAAACCACAAGAGTTGTACAGTAAAGAACATGTATACAGAGAGTAAAACAATTCAAATACTTGAGTTGGATAACAAGACAACCATCTAACAAAGGATAAATGTAGGAAGTTAACCTGAAGGTTCGATAATAAATGATGAATTGTTCGAAAAATGTCATCCTAAACTTTAAGTAGTGGTTATATGTGTCACAATAAAAATTTTTTAAAAACAGTTCCTATACGTAACAGTCTGGAAATGCTTCGTTTTCAATCTGTCGGCCATTTTGTTTTTTTGAAAAATAATTATACCTTTTGAAATTATTTAGATTTTGAATCGAAATTTTTTCTATGAAACGGTTTACCAATATTTAAAGAATCTAAATTTCATCTCATAGATTATCACAATGGCGGCCGTTTACATTTTTTGAGAAGTTAATGGTTATAGAGATATTGAATATTATAAATTCCAAAAACACCATTTCGACAATTTATGAGATAAAGTTTTTCGATTCTTGATACATTGATAACAATCTTAATAATTTCAAAAGCTACAATGATTTTTAAAACACATTATGGCTGACAGATGGAAAACAAATCGTTTTCGGATATATGTTTATATGAACTTTTTTTTAAAGTTTGGCACGACATTTTCTGAACACCCTATATAACTAAAACTAGTTAACAAACGTAATATAAAATCTAATTTAGCAGAAATTTAAAAGAAAATAATATGTCTTAAAGGACTTCAAAAGGGTTCTATTTTATTATATTTTGCTATTTAGATTTAGACTACGCGATAAAGTAAGTTAAGACTGGGTAAGTTCCATGATAGATTCTAATAACTTGTTTTAAATCACCATGCTCTATAAGTCTCTTTAAAAATATATACACTGTACATATATTTTAATCTGACAATTATTCATTTAAGGAGTATAAAATGCCTTGGGAAGAAATCTGATATTAATATATCCCCTTTCCAGACTATAATGTGTTTTTAATAAGAATATTTTGTAAAGAATAATTTATTCAATACATTATTCTTAGAAAGTTAATTAAAACACATTCCCAGTACAGTGCATAAATTAGATCAAGCTTTTATGCGGGTCCCTGAAGGCAACGCACAACAGTACAATATGATATTAAGTGTTATGGTAATTAATAGATCTTGAAGCTTTAATAAGTGACAAAACTAGGGAAATGTTGACAGTACTTTAGTGACAGCTGGTGGTTAGGAAATCAGACGAAAGAATCATCTTCCATCCAGGTACTAGACTAAGGAGTTTGTTACAGTGGCTGTGTGTGGAGGAGGAGGTTTTAACATGTGCACAATTGCTCCCAAGTGAAAGAATGGGGGGACGTAAATTCAAGGTCAAAATATGACCTGTAAGTGATATTTAGGACCACTGTAAAGATTAGAGCTTATTCGAAACTAACATGTAAGTCAAAAATGAATTTTGTTAACTAACATGTTCAAATTACTCGGAAGACTATATGTATCTAACAACAAACTCTTTTTTGTCATACTGCTTCAAAAACAACTGTTTTCATTACATGCATTGAGATGGTAAAATTATTCTTTATAGTCCTAGGACCTAAAAACATCAGCTGTGATCGAGTTCATCAGCTGTTACTTCGTTTATACGAATTAATTAACGATTGTAAAGCATCTATAAACAACCGATACTCTCGATTGTAAATAACTGTTAAAACAGTTGTTACCATCGATTTGAAGGTAATTAGGTTATAAGATTTTAGTTTTTGTGTAATTGTTTTCTTATATTATTTGCAGTATAACGGTAAATATAGTTCATCACTTGGTCCAAAAGAAGCTTTTCGATTCTCGCTCATGTTCCGGCCTCGGCCGTTAAACTTGAGCTTGTATCGAAAAGCTTCACTTTTGGTCCTAGTGATGAAATATACTATAAGAGCACCCATGACAGGATATTTTTTTCATGTTGTTCACCAAAAAAATACGTTTTTCAATCTAAAAGTTATAAAAAAATTACCACCAATTTGAAATTGTACTCATAGAACAAGCTCATTAAATTATCACTTCGAAAAAATTTCCAGACATCCTAAATATTCCATAAAATACCAAAACAATTGTATTGACTAGAATATATAACAGCTGATTAAATTGTTAAAAATACCAAAAAATGGTATTGAGTAGAATATATAACAGATCATTAAATTATTAAATATGCCATAAAATACCAAAAAAATTTATCGACTAGAATATATAAAAGCTGATTAAATTGTTAAAAATACCATAAAATACCAAACAATGGTATTGACTAGAATATATAACAGCTGATTAAATTATAAAATATAACCTCAGGGACTCATATCTTGTGAGTACGGGTGTAGCAATCCCGAGGTACCCTAGCTGGATCTAACCTTTCTTCATCTTCATCTAGTCTTGGGGAAGATCTCTTTTATCTTTGTCTGGTCTATTCTTGATCACCTCTTGTCTTTCTGACCCAGATGCTATTAGAGTATTCGAGGGCTAAGGGTCATTCATCTTTCCTGCTCTATATTTCTGTTTTTTCCTTTATTGAATAATGATGGAAAAGAATAAGGGTATCAACATTACTGTACAGGAAGTCGGATCCCCAGTATCGGCGGTTGTCGGGGGTGAGAGAGCGGGCCCGGGTCGTAGTCAGACAGTGACCTCAATGCCACGGAAATGGTTCACTTGGTTTTTAGGGCAGACAATGTGACAAGTGTGGAAGTCAACTCTTTTTTAAGGAGTGCTAAAATTCAACGGCCACCACCAGCTGGGCCAACAACATCTAGCGAAAACTTAATTCAAACCGTTCCATCTGCTCCAACACTGCAAGAGAAAAACACATTAGCAAAGCAAATGGGAGAAAGTGTAATAAGCTCACCAGAAAAAAAGTAAAGGTGTGGAAAGAGCTTGCAAACTAGAAGAAGAAAATAAAGCACTCTGGAAAAGGCTAAGTGAAGTAGAGTTGATAATAAATCAGCTAAAACAAGAGGTGCTAAACCTAAGAAGAGAAAATAGTACTATTATGATCTCACAGATGTCAAGCAAGACTGAAATACCTAAGAACATATTAAAAAATAGCGTTGATGGGTACCATATTGATGAGGATGAGCTTGCTAAGGAAACAGAATGTATAAGAACCAAAAAAAGGCTCGAGAAGGATGAAAAAGAGGAAAGCTGAAAGCTCTCACGAAGTCGAAACACCAAATGGCAACACTAAAATGTTAAGAGTCTAGAACAGAAGCAGGGTTCGGTATTAAGAGGCAAGCCACCTCCACCAAAAATGTTATCGGAGTTGAGAACTTTGTCGTATTCTTTTGAGCTCGACAAACGTTTTAATAAACTGAGATATAAAATGTTTTCTAATTTCATTATATTTTTTATATAAATAAGTTATACAAGCTGTCCTGTAAGCTGCTAAATAATTTTTTTCTTCCGAAAACGCCTAGTTTTCCAGATATCTGAAATTTTGTTAATTTTTTTAAAAGAAAAAAATGTATGTTAGGTTTTATAAGTAGTGTACCGAAAATTTTGTTTTGTATATTTTCAAAATGGCAGCCGTCTAAAATATTTGTTATTGAACGAGACAAAACCCTTTTTGTTTTTTAATGACAAACAAAACTGTTTTTGTATTTTTTTTTCTGTAGGTTAAAGGATAACCGATTTAATTACAAAAAACAGGAAACTAATAATTTCTCGGTAGTTCTACAACACCCAATATTGTCCTAGAACCGAAATATTTTTGAATTATATTACAATAAAAATAATACAATTCCTAATACTATGAACTAAAAAATTCAAATGCGACCATCAACTATTTCACAATGGCGTCTATTTAATTTTATGCTAATTTAAAGCTACTTATTTCGAAACGTTCACAAAAATAAAACAAATTATAAATTGTATTTATTAAACAAATTATTAACATTTACAAAATTTTTTTCTGATATTTTAAACAAAATTGTTTTCCTCAACAATTATTTAGACCGCCTACTAAATTTAGTTTGTGTAAGCATTGTTACTTTTCTTTAATTAATTAACCAATGTCACTGTGGACTCTGTCATAGTTTACGTTCATAATTCCGTTACTGATTGCAAATATACAATAACATAGATAGATGTTACCGAAAAAATTACGTATCTTAGAAGTTAACTGGTAAAGGAATACTGTATCTGTAATCAATGGATTTTCTAAGATGTTTTGGATTTTCTGGACTGTGTACAGTTCTGGAAGACGTTAAATCGATTAATACAACTCAGCCTTTCGATTAACAGTAAATGTAATTAACTCGTGGTTTATCACGATTATTATCAAACTAACAAAAAAATCGTTTTTTGATTTTTTTCTTCCAAGACAGCAACCATAAAATATTACCCTTAAGCCCCCACCAGTCATTTTCAGTCTGAGACACAATCTTTTCAATAATAAAAAAAATATTATCCCCAACTTCAAATAACCTAGGCTACATGGTGCTTGTAGCGCTGTCTGTGATCCAAGTAATGAACTATTTGTCGCCACTCAGCTATGAACACTTCCTGAATTATTTTTGTAAGTTTTCAAATATAAATGTAGAATTTGAACTGATAAAAATATTTATTTTAGGTTAAAATAAATTAGAAAATCAAGAAATATACTTCTACTTGCATAAAAAGAATGTAATTTCTTTCAGAAAACTTACTGATTCAAAATGAAATATCAAAACTTCTAGAAATAAATAGATGTGTTTATTTCAATAACGTTTTTATACACAAAACCAAATCGAATACATACAAAAAATCGAATACATACATATATGTCATTATCTTACTTGAACTATAAAAAAATATTAAAAAAATAGAAAAAATTATAAACTCGATCTAAAAAAAAGAAACAGTGTTGGGAGAACTAATTGTAAAACGTTCTTCTTCTTCTTCTTCTTCTTCTTCTTCTTCTTCTTCTTCTTCTTCTTCTTCTTCTTCTTCTTCTTCTTCTTCTTCTTCTTCTTCTTCTTCTTCTTCTTCTTCTTCTTCTTCTTCTTCTTCTTCTTCTTCTCCTTCTTCTTCTTATTTAAAGTCGAAAAACCTCTTGATCATCATAGATTTATAAACAAGGAATAAAATAACATAAAATAAAGACTTCCTATCCCTCGATTACTCTAATAAAACAAAAACAGTTGGTCAAGAGAACCTGATAGGAAAGATGAAACGGGGGATCTAATTTATAGCTACATGAAATTAGGTGTAGATCCAGCTAGAATTCCTCGGGATTGTCAACCCCGTACACAGTATACGTGAGCCACTAAGAGCTAATTAAGTTTTCATATACCAGGACGGCTGATCCTTACAGCTGTTTGGCTCCTTACCACTGTTTTATAGACAAACCCATATAATAGGGAACTTGTATTCGTTTATCTAAATTATAATTTATAGAAAATACAAATGTTTAATTTTCAGTATTAACTAATATATTGATATTTACACAGGCTGTGAGTTACCTAAAGCGATGCGATACGAAACAGTTTTTTTTATCACTGTTTTTAGTTTAAACAGAGAACCTTGTATTTCAAATTTTAAATAGAAACCATTTTGAAAGTATTGGTTAAAATTAAAACATGTAAAACTTTAAAAGGATACAAATTTTGTACTGAATATCTCAGTAATTTCTTTAGATTAGGTTAATAAAAATAAATAAATAAACAGACGGACGCCTAATTTGTTATTATTAGATATTTTATTTACACTACATTAATCGATCTATATTGTAAAAAATAACTGTTTAAAAACATTTCTATTCATTGTTTTGAAATTAAACAATTCTTTGAATGTAAATTGTTTACTATAATTTCATTTCTAACATAAATTAAATAAAGGTTAAGTATTTAACAACTGTGTTTTAGCTAAATACGTTAAATAAATACGTATTGAACAGAAGAGAAAACTACTTGATACTAAAGTTGTTGAAAACAAACTTCCCGGGTTTAAAATTAAAAGTGAGGGCGTCGGAAATAAGATCCAATAATGTGCTTGCAAACATTTGTATAGGAACTACAACATGTAACCCCACAGTGGACTGTATCCAATATACGAAGTATAGGGCAAGTTTGTCTAATTTTTGACTACTTCACGTTTTATTACCTCAGGAAAAGGTAAACGTGATTTTCGACCTGTCGTCCATCCGTCTTTGTCGTCTGTATGTAAGCAGGATTACACGACAAAAATTAAATTAAGAATATTAAGTTTGGTGTAGGGGACTTTAGAATTCTATTACAATTTAGAAAAATCGAATTAAAAATGTCAAAATGGCAACCATTTAAAACTGTTTTTTGTTAATATCTACTCATTACATTAGAAATAAATTTTTATATTTCAATTCTGCATGTAATGGTATCAACCCCACCTCTCTTGAATAAAGGCGAAGTTATTGTCAAAAATGTAATTTCGAACACTGACCTCACGAGAAAATAAAATATTCGTATATTTACGAGATCGTGACGTCATATATGTACAGCTTCGAGGCCCGTTTAGCCCGATATACTGACACAAGCGAAGCGAGTGGAGACTCTTAATATATACCCATCCTAATATATACACATCTTAATATATTCACATCTTAATATATACACATCTTCATATATACACATCTTAAAATATACACATCTTAATGTATACACATCCTAATATATACACATCTTAATATATACACATCTTAATATATACACATCTTAATATATACACATCTTAATATATACATATCTTAATATATACACATCTTAATGTATACACATCTTAATATATACACATCTTAATGTATACACATCTTAATATATACACATCTTAAAATATACACATCTTAATGTATACACATCTTAATATATACACATCTTAATATATACACATCTTAATGTATACACATCTTAATATATACACATCTTAATATATACACATCTTAATGTATACACATCTTAATATATACATATCTTAATATATACACATCTTAATGTATACACATCTTAATATATACACATCTTAATGTATACACATCTTAATATATACACATCTTAAAATATACACATCTTAATGTATACACATCTTAATATATACACATCTTAATATATACACATTTTAATATATACATATCTTAATATATACACATCTTAATGTATACACATCTTAATATATACACATCTTAATGTATACACATCTTAATATATACACATCTTAAAATATACACATCTTAATGTATACACATCTTAATATATACACATCTTAATATATACACATCTTAATGTATACACATCTTAATATATACACATCTTAATGTATACGCATCTTAATATATTCACATCTTAATATATACACATCTTAATATATTCACATCTTAATATATACACATTTTAATAAATACACATCTTAATTTATACACATCTTAATGTATTCACATCTTAATAAATACACATCTTAATATATACACATCTTAATATATACACATCTTAATATATTCACATCTTAATATATTCACATCTTAATATATACACATTTGAATAAATACACATCTTAATTTATACACATCTTAATGTATTCACATCTTAATATATTCACATCTTAATATATTCACATCTTAATATATACACATTTGAATAAATACACATCTTAATTTATACACATCTTAATGTATTCACATCTTAATATATTCACATCTTAATATATACACATCTTAATATATTCACATCTTAATATATACACATTTTAATAAATACACATCTTAATTTATACACATCTTAATATATTCACATCTTAATATATATATATATATATATATATATATATATATATATATACATATTTAGGGATAGTTGACGTAAGAAATGTACGAGGTTCAGAAAACCTGTGAAACAACGTTTTTAAAATAAACTTAGCCTATTCGATAAGACTTCTTGATGCAATTTACCATTTCCTACATCGCCCAAGAAACCAACTTCTTGGCGTTTACATTTAGATTATCTGCTTCTGATCTGCTTCTGTATGATAGGGCTGGGTAAGTACAACCAGACCTACGTTCAAAAACGGTTTGATTTTTTTATGCTTCCGCTTGTCTCAAATCTTAATATTTAACTTAAGATGATTGGGAGATCGTTATTGTTTTTTTTAAAGCGAGAAAAATGAGAAATTGTATTCTAAAGATCAAATCGTTGGAGGAAGTTAAAACAAAGGAGTAATAAATTTTATCAATGTAAAACAGAAATTATTTAAAAAAAGTTACTATTGAAGCACCATTTGAACAAATACCCCTTCAACCATATATAGCTGCAATATGCGTTACACTTCTGTTTTGCGTGTTATCATCACATAAATGGGATATAACATTAACTGTTTTCAGCTTTTCTTTTCACGTATACATTGATATTTCTCCTATTATTTTCAATGATTGTTCTAATTTAAATTCTGCATCTTTTTTTGCCCCACTCATAGGTTTAAAAAAATTTTGATTGTTTTTTCAAAAAAATTAAATCGGCAATATCTCCTAAATCCTTTGCGATTTCAAAGTGATTTTTCCAGGGGTCATTCTCCTTTCAATTCTTAATCTTATGATGTGCATATCATGGATATTTAATTTTTTTTTTCAAAAAAGAGCTCAAAATTATAAAAAAATAGCTGATATTTTGAAATACTAACGGTACACAGCAGTTCCAATCTTAATTCTCCTCCTGTTAAGATATATAAATATACAAATATCAAAAACTCATTTTTCTGACTTAAAAAATGTCAAGGGATTCACCTAGGATTTTACAAAACTTGAAAATTCACTGTTTTCTCTAATTAGTTTCTCAAAAATGACAAACACTATTTAAAATTTGAAAAAAAAACCAGAGGAAAAAATGAACTTTCCTCTTTCTTCCTGAAAAATAAAATATCAATAGGATGAATACAAAGCTATGAGCATTTAAAAAGGTGATTGCAAATGGCGAAATAATTTTTCAGCTTTTCTTTTCGGTTATAAATTGATATTTCTCCTAAACGGTTTGAGATTTCAAAGTGATTGTTCTACTTTCAATTCTGCATCTAGATGCCCCACTCATTGGTTTGAAAAAATGTTGATCCTTTTTTCAAAAAATATTAATGATCAATATCTCCTAAACCTTTTACGATTTCAAAGTGATTTATCGAGGGCTCAGCTTTAGGGCTAGCTGACTTAAGAAAAGTACGAAGTTCAGAAAACCTGTGTAACAACGTTTTTAAAATAAACTTAGCCTATTCGATAAGACTTCTTGATCTACTAATACAATTTACCATTTCCTACAACTTCCAAGAAACCACCGTTTTAGCATTACATTTAGATGATATGCTTCGATTACATTGTATGATTGGGCTGGGTAAATACCTTGATGGCGCCCATCGAATTATCCTTCCGATAGTCTCAATCATTAACATTTAACATGAAGAGCGATGGGAGATCGTTATTGTCTTTTTGGAAGCGAGAAGAATCTATTTGAAAATAATGCTCCTTCAAACAGACATACCTGCAATATGCATTACAATCCCGTTGTGCGGGTTATTATTAAATAAATGAAGGGTATTTACGAAATTTAAATATCATCGAAATAAGTAGTTTTGTAAATATTTATATAATAAATCTTTTAGTACAACTATTAATAGTTCTTACATCGGAAATCCTAAGGACCTATAAACTTGCATCGTTTGTGCCATAAACAAGTGTTCAGTTTAAATCGTATCTAATTAAAATCTAGTTTTTATTGATGGCGGTCAATGTTAATTTTTATATTTTTGTCAATTATTTCAGAATCGCATATTTTCCTTGGGATTTTGTGTTTAAGATAGTTAATCTTAATTTTCATTAAAATTTAAACGAAACGTTAGAGCCGATTTTGAGAAATTACGTATTTTATAACAGCGTTTTTGATTGTTTACTCATAACACAAGAACCGACTCTTAGTAGAGATAATAACCAATACCTTTTGATTAGATGCTAAGATGGTTTTATTGTCGTTAATACCTTTCAGTCATCAATGTTGTATAAAAAAAATGAAGAACAGAGGAACGAATAATAGCCTTCTAATAACGTGCGGGTCTGAAAAGAAAAAGAGTTGGTCAAGAGTCGGATAGGAAAGATAAAAAAGATATCTAACCAAGACATCATGAAAAAATGTGTAAATCCAACTAGGGTCTCTCGGGATTGGCTAGTTCGTACTCACTAAAGTTAGCCCCTGAGGGTATTGGGTTCTTAGATTATTTGCACAAAAATTTGATCAAAATATTTTGAACCGATTATGATCAACTCGTTTTGTTTGTTTTTTATGGTAGCGACAACCAAATTAACCTAACCTAACCGATCCTAACCTAACTTAATCTAACCTAACCTAACAGCACCTAACCTCACTTAATCTCTTCTAACCTAACCGAACCTACCTAACCTAACCCAAACTAATCTAACAAAACCTAACCTAACCTAACCAATCCTAACAAAACCTAAATTAACCTAACCAATCCTAACCTAACCTCACCTCACCGAACCTAACTTAACTCAACCTAACCTAACCTAACTTACCCCATTTTTTGAACTTAACAAAAATGAAAAAAATAACCTAACCTAAACCAATCTTAACCTAACTTAACGTAACCTAACCTAATCTAACCTAACCGAACCTAACCTAACCATACCTAACTTAACCGAACCTAACCTAACCCAAACAAATGTAACAAAACCTAACCTAACCAATCCTAACAAAACCTAACCTAACCTAACCAATCCTAACCTAACTTAACCTAACCTCACCTCACCGAACCTAACCTAACTCAACCTAACCTAACCTAACTAACCCCAATTTTTGAACTTAACAAAAATGAAAAAAAAAGTACCGCAATGTGAGTAAAGTGTGTACAGATGAACACTTTACAAGAAAAAAATCTATCGTATTTAATGAAGACCCTTGATTACTTGATTGAGTTACTTTGCCAAAAAACTCTACACACTTGCTGCAACTTCCTTTAAGTAAAATAATTAAATTATTCCAATTACGATTTTTCATACAATGGTAATAAAGAAAACTCCAAACAGAGCCAGGACCAGAGGGAACACAGATTATTACATCGTAAGAATACCAAGAAACAGATTGGCCTTCTGAAATTTCTTTTAATTAATGTATGTTTCATATAAATTTTGTTTTCAATTTGAAAAAAAAGGAAATATTACAAAAATCACACGTTTGTGTAACATATGACATTTGCAATGAAATATGATATTTGTTTTGTATGTTGCTATTTTCACTTAATGTACAACAATTTGACATTTTTATATAAATATGATATTTGTTTTGTATGTTGCTATTTTCACCTAATGTACAACAATTTGACATTTTTATATAAATATGATATTTGTTTTGTATGTTGCTATTTTCACCTAATGTACAACAATTTGACATTTTTATATAAATATGATATTTGTTTTGTATGTTGCTATTTTCACCTAATGTACAACAATTTGATATTTTTATATAAATATTATTGTTTTTCGTACACGTATTCATTTTATATTACTAAACATTTAAAACAGTTTTGTCTTTGTTCGGAGTTTAAAACAAATATTTTACAAATCTAGCTTTATTATTTACAAGTAAAGTAACTTTGGAAGTATTCCCCAGTTGTCCTTATTCCAAAGATAGGTTGCTGAAACTAACCAACCCCCAAAAAAAATCTCCCCCTCATTTTGTCCCTTATCCAGCAACAGGTTGCTGAACTTAACCAACTCATTCTAAAAAAAAAATACCCCATTTTGTTCCTTTTAAAAAAGATTTCTGAACTTAACCAATCCCCCATTTCCAAAAAAGTTTCTGAAATTAGCAAACCCATTTTTAAAACATACACTCCCTTTGGTTTTATATTACTTTTACCCTCAGGGGCTCACGCCTTGTGAGTTCGGGTTTGGCGAACCCGGGGTTCCCGAGCTGGATCTCATCTCACTTCAACTTGTCTTGAGTGAGATCCCTTCTCTTTCTTCTTTCATATTGGGTTCTAAACCTTTTTTCCGACCCCAAGGCTGTTATGTTGCCGAAGGCTAGGGGTCTCTAATCTACTCTTGTTTCTTCTTTCGGAGCTCTATTCCGCCTTCTCATCAATTTGACTATGTGATGGATAAAACACACGGAAGTATTACCCCAGATGGCAGACCAGATAGTCTGGAAAATCCACCCTCCAACATGGAAGTCGGTCTTATGGATTCTGGGGAGGACCAACTATTGTTAAATCAAAACCCATTCAAGAAAGGAATACCACTGGAAAGAACACCACCAAGAGTGCCTGGTACTGAAAAAAAAAAGATAGAAAAAAGGAACGAAGTAGTAGTTGTTGTAAAGGATGGTACAAAAATCAATGGAAAAGAAAACGCAGACCTGAAGTACAGTGGACAGAAGTGAACCTTCAACCTGTGTAAACTGCAAGAAGCGGCACCCAGCCAACCACCGAGGGTGTGTTGTTGCTAAGGAGCTGCAAAAGATAAGAAATCTCAGAAAGAAAACTGATACTAAAAGGACTACAATCTCAAATCGTCAGGTAATAGAGAGTGCACCTGTGGTATATCAGAAACCACCACAGATCTCGGAAGATGACAAGAATAACAAATCAAAAAGCAAATCTTACGCTGTAGCAGTGAAGAAACCACAAACAATGCTCATCAAGTACTGATGATCAAGTACTGCAGGAGGTTCTGAATAAACTGGACTCGTTACTTAAAGGGATGGAGGAGCAGAAATAATCTATCAAAAAAAAATTTCATAAATTTACTAAGCAGGAGGATATTAATAAGCAAATCTTGATATTTCAAAGACTTGCAGCTATGAAATCCGGTATGGATAACTTATCAAGTGTGGTACTATTACCAAAAAATGATTGACACCTTCAGGATTGCAACATGGAATGCAAATGGACTTGTGAACCACCTGAGGGAGCTAGAAATCTATGTAAATATGGAAAATATAGATATATGTCTAATGTCGGAGATTCACCTATCTAAGAGCTCGAGTATTAATATGCGTGGGTTTAGCTGCTACCAGTCTCCTCATCCGTCGGGCAGAGCTAGGGGTGGCTCGGCTGTACTTGTGAAAAACACTACCGAACATTTTGTTGACTCAAGAATAGAGAGGAACACAATGCAAGTGACAACCATTTGTGTACAAGTGTTGAGCAAGGGAACCTTCAAAATATCTGCAATATATTGTCCATCCAAGCAAAAGTTAAATAAAGATGAATTTGTCAAATACAACAATTTGACATTTTTATATAAATATTATTGTTTTTCGTACATGTATTCATTTTATATTACTAAATATTTAAAACAGTTTTGTCTTTGTTCGGAGTTTAAAATAAATATTTTACAAATCTAGCTTTATTATTTACAAGTAAAGTAACTTTGGAAGTATTCCGCATTTGTCCTTATTCCAAAGATAGGTTGCTGAAACTAACCAACCCATTTTTAAAAATCTCCCCCTCATTTTGTCCCTTATCCAGCAACAGGTCGCTGAACTTAACCAACCCATTCTTAAAAAAAAAAAATACCCCATTTTGTACCTTTTAAAAAAGATTTCCGAACTTAACCAATCCCATTTCCAAAAAAGTTTCAGAAATTAGCCAACCCATTTTTAAAACATACACCCCATTTTGGTTCTTTTCCCAAAAAACGATATCTGAACTCCATTAAAAAAAAACCCTCATTTTGTCTCTTTTCCAAAAAAGGTTTCTGAACTTAACCCATTAAAAAAAATACCCCTTCTTCATTTTGTTTCTTTTAAAAAAAAAGAAGAAAAAAAAGTTTTTGAACCTAGCCAAACCACTTTAAAATATACCCTTATCTCCTAATTTTATCCGTTTCCAAATTAACTATCTTAAATCACCCAACCCATTAATATAACACTTCAAATTTTCACAATTTTCAAAAACTGTTCTGAATGCACCCAACCCAGTTTGTAATAAAAATACCCCAAATTTTGATCTCTTTCACCAAAAACATTCTGAACTTAACCAACGCATTTTATGAAAAAAATACCCCCCTCTCCCATATTTTGTCTTTTCCCCAAAATAAGTTTTTTAACTCATCGTTTTCCAAAAGGGTTCTAAAAAACCAAAACCAATTAAAAAAAAAAAAAAAAACGGAACCTAACCCACTTTGAAATATTAGCCCACAATGTTTTATCCTTCCAAACAAAAATTCTGAACCAACCCAAACCATTTATAAAAATATCCCTTACGATTATAAACCCTTTAAAATAAAAATATATTTAATCTCACTCAACCTATTTTGGAAAAATACAACCCCACTCCGAAGTGACTTTACGTTCGGACATCTATAGATTTTATTTATGGAATTGCTCTTAAGCCCAACACAAAAAATCGTCTGTTTTTTTAATAAAGAGTATAATTTTCTTCAATCATTCAAAACAGTATTAATAAATTCAGAAATATTTATGAGTAAAACCTGTAGCTCAACATCGTTTTAAAAAAAGTAATAAAAAAGCACAAAATAGAGACTCACACCCCTCGAATACTCTAATAGCGTCTGGGTAGGAAAAGAACAAAAGTTGGTCAAGAGAAGGATCTAACACACCAGAGTCCTTCAGGCTTGGCACACTCGTTCTGACTATAGTGAATCACGGAGGGAAGGAAAGATTTAACCCATTGGTTCTGCATATTGTGTGCACATCACAAATGAAACAAATTTCCCTGTCATTTCCTACAATGAAACAATACAGGAATTCCATTGTTTTACAAAAGTGTGGTAATTATGCACACACTATACTTACAATTAAATACTTCACAGCTTATGTAATCAAGGTCGTTTACCAGGAAACAATTAAACAAAATAAAAATAATGGACTTAACAATTCCCAGACTATTTTGTACGACAGCTGTTGTACACGCGTTAATGTACTTTTGTCAAAGGTAATTACTTTTTCAGTTATCACTAAGTCAATGTGAACTTTATATATGTTGAAAGAGACGTTCAGTAGATTCTTGGACCTTATTAAATTGTAGTGAAATGTTCAGTTCATATCGCGTTGCGATTTAATATATAAAAAAATTCAAGAAATCGTGTTTTACATACCTCATGATTAAACAATTGAATCATCCTTTAGCTGGGAAGACTCTTTTCAAGTATGAAAATTCGTTATTTCTATCAAAAATAAGCAATTTAAAAGTTTGCATTCGATGTTCAGCATACACAATGAGCCTACGCGTCTACGTTTTATAGCTAATAGAATAGCGTGTCTTTAGATGTCTTCTAACAGGTAAATATTACTATGCTGTATGATTTCAGAATCATGTGAACTAGATCTCATGAAATATGTATATTGACCTAGCCAGACCTAGTAAAGGAACTAAAGGTCAGGTAAGGTAACATATATTGACTTTCCTAGACCTGTAGTTCCTTTACTAGGTCTATTAAGGTAACATATATATATATATATATCGACATTTTGCTCATTTTAACTGTCTTTTTTCGCTTTGGGGGGACGTCCTGTGGAGGAAGTCTAAAAAATCTTAAATGTAAGCATAGGTCTTTGTTAGAGGAACACATTGCCGCAATCCCGATTGAAAAAAGGACCATTCGTTTGGAAATGGCAGCCTCTTAAAGTTTGTTTGATTTTAATGCTAATTCATCAATGGCAAATTTTTAGTAAGCTTTACATTAGATTACAATGTCACTTAGTGAGACAGAGCAAATTACCATTCTGATGATGAGGGGTTATGGGGATAGAACTAGTTCATATGAGGAGGTAAGCAGCTTGTTCAATGAAACTTGCCCCAATTGACCACCTATTCAAAAATCAACAGTGTTGAAGACCGTACAGCGCGTTTCTGTAACAGATCGGTCAAGATCCGGACAGTCAAAATCAGTAACCAATGCGACCAATCAGCTACACAAGGACACCACTCCGAGCATCTTCTGTAATACATTCCAAGGTTTGTTTATTTTTTTATAATTATTGTCTTGCAAAGTAAGTAATTTAAACATAAACAACTGATATACTGTCTGTTCAATTTGATTAATAATGATAATTGTCCCCAATTACATCTGTGCACTCCTAACGTTTTTAAACAATTAAATCGACCATTACTGATATTTCCTATCCCTCCACACTCCAGCTGTGAAATTCTAATAGCTAAAACAGTAACATAACCAACACGGTTGAGTATTCACTTCTGCCTCTTAATCTTCGCAACGTAAAGTTAACAAATTGTAAAAGGCTGCCATTTCCAAAGAATGGTCCTTTTTCAGTCGGGATTGCGGCAATGTGTTCCTCTAACAATGACCTTTAAAATGAGGTATAATTCGACCTATGCTTACATTTAAGTTTTTTAGACTTCCTCCACAGGACGTCCCCCCAAAGTGAAAAAAGACAGTTAAAATGAGAAAAAAGTCGGTAACTACAGTGAGGACGTAATCCTAGAGTTTCATTGCTCTGCGTTTATTAATAAAATTAATATTAAGGGGTTTCCAGACTTTTTGAACACCCGGTATATATATGTATATATATATATATATATATATATATATATATATATATATATATATTGACTTTCCCAGACCTGTAGTTCCTTTACTAGGTCTGGTAAGGTAACATATTGACTTTCCCCCACCTGTTGTTCCTTTACTAGGTCTAGTTGACCTGTAGTTCCTTTACTAGGTCTAGTTAACTTGTAGTTCCTTTACTAGGTCTAGTTCCTTGACTTGTAGTTCCTCATTACCTAACCAGACCTATTTGCGCGGATGAACATAAACATCGAGCGACGAGACATTCAATTTGTCTTTGGAATTAATGTAGACCATAATCCTAGGATTTCGTACTTTTAAATTGCTTACTTTTGACAGAAATAATAGATTTTGATACTTGAAAAGTGTCTTCCCAGCTTAAGTTTAAAACTTAAAATCAAAAAAAATTATTTGTTCGCCTTTAAGCTTATTTCGGACAGTTTATGTAATTATTTAATTGCGATAAAAGTACATTTCTGATTAGAACACAAACTATGTATGCATATTCAAATTAAATATCTCTTTAGTTTTAGTCTCATCGCATTTGTAGTGTGACATAAAACTAGAAACCATACGGATATTTCATTTTAACCTAGTTGTGTTGACCTTCCTCCATGACAACGTACAATAACAACTTCACTGCCATGGTCACGACATATAGGTCAATTTATTGGTGATGAATGACGCTTGTAGCTGCGTCAATTATTGTTTATTCTTGACAGCAAGTACTGTTTCTAACGTGGTCTCAGTAGTATGTTGCAATAGAGAAATTGAATCAGAGATTTACTTTGGTTGCAGGAAGAATATTGCAATTGCTTGTTTCAATTGATATCATTCAATTACACAAGTTGGAAGCGTAGTTTTCAAGTCACATTCAATTGTTTTTAGTAATTTTATTTTCACATAGAATAAACACTTATATTATATTCCAAAATCTAAAAAGATTAAATCAGCGATTTTGTAAAAATATTTTTATTTGGAATTTTTTTAACAATTTCAAATGAATTTTTATTAGCAACTGTGTGGTGTGGTGTGGTGTGTGTGTGTGTGTGTGTGTGTGTGTGTGTGTTTGTGTGTGTTAGGGAGAGAATATTTGAGGATAAATATGAGGGAGGATCTGTTTATGTAGTTCACAGTACCTAATTATTTTGTTATGCTAATCTTGAAACCTAGTGTAATATTTAGTTTATCTTGCTTTTTATTGAATGTGTGAGCAAGTTTGAACATGTTTTGTGCTTTTAAATCAAAATCCAAAATCGGGCATAACTAGATCATTGAAGGAAGAGAGAATTGAAAAAGACAAAAATATGTTCAGTAGTTTGGCTGCTGAGACGTTATATTCTGTACAATCTCTAACCGATTTGGTTAAGTCTGACAAAAATCATCAATTTTGTTTCAATATATTTTGAATGATGATTATAAACTTAGATTTTAGCTGCAACATTTAACACATCCGGTTGGGCAAAAGTGTGGGAACACCCTGTTATCTTTTTAAAGGGTAAACTTAGAAAAACCAAAGTCAGGACCAATAAGGAACTTTACCCATGTCCCCAAAATAGGGGATTTTTGAGGCAGCAATAGAATCTTAAATATAAAGCCACATCGAGTGACACATCTTTTTAAAGGTCTCTTTAATAGAAGAAGAAGAACGACGAACAATAGAGGTCTTTATCATAACCTGTCAATAATGGCGGACGATTGAAATTTTCATAACTAACTATTGTCTAGGCATCAATAACTTTGTTCATAAAGAATCGTTTAGTAGTTGAGCACTGAAATAATACTGCTAATCCTCTTTTAACTTACAAGTAACGACTAAAGTTTAAATTGATGAAAAATAATCACAGTTTTGAATCCCCAAATGACAAACAATTACTTTGCAAACGAACTTTAACCAGTTTCGACAAACTAGAAACAACAATCTTAACCAGCGAATGTGAGATGTAAATTTTGATCAGTAATTTAGTTTCTTGCTACAGTTTTTCGTTGTTACGGTTACAATTAACATTACCTATGCAAGGCTAAGGTGATCGAATTACATCTTGTTATGAGGTGAAGTAGTTATTTAATGATTTAAATAAAGCAGGAGTAGAAAAAAAATAATGTTTTCAAGAAACTAACTTTCGTCTCAAATCAGGAAAACCAAAACTATTACAAACGATGAAAGGTCGCTGGATGTTTAACAATGTGTTTTAGATAAACCCAAAGTTGATAATAATTCTATTTCCCAAGATTTAAGATTTCCCAAAAACCAGTGTGTAGGAGTTTACATAATAACAGTTTTATGTTATAGAAAATTCATTTGGTTCTGGAACATTCTAAGAACGTCTATAATCCTCGAGTAGAATATTGCGAGTTAATGATGGTAAATATTAATAATAATAGAACTGGATTAAACAACGTTGTTTTCTTAGACAAAGCATATCTTATGTTAAACTGGAATGTTAATAGGCACAACTGTCGCTACTGTATGTTAACCCTCACTGGTTGAAAACCAACAACCTTATATAGCCTATCACAGGCAGTGAAAATGGCTTGCAACGATCTAATACAATTATTTAAAATTTTATAAAATATTCAGGCGAAGTAAAAAGGATAATATTCAATCAAGGGTCTCAACATCTTCTCCCAACACCACTTGACTCGAAATAAGGAGACTACAGGTCCTCTCAGAAATTCACCTTCAGTTAGAATTTGCCAATCCGTTATAACACCTCCACAGAATGTGCATGGTGGTGGATTCCCGTATTCAATTACAAGTCCGTGAGTTATCCTGGAATAACCTATACGAAAACGGGTAATCATACTTACTATCACAAATTGATATGCTCCAAGGACGAACAGTACTTTTAACTTCCCTCAGTTTATTGGCACAGTTGTTACCCATTACACCTCCCATTGACAGTGTTTACATGTTTAAATACCGTTAAAACGCATATGCGCTGATACACTTCTAAGAAAAACACTGCCTGGTCTGTGATTTACTGTCAGAACGGCGTGACAGAATTTATATTGCGTTGAAATTTGAAAATTAGTTCTATTCACAACAACGTGCAAATTATTTAATAATAAACATGCTGGCTAGTGTCATAATTTTTTAATTTATCACTGCAAGAGTTTTGCCTTTTCATTTCCAGTATGTTTTTAATTGCTTCTTCTAGATTAAAAAAAAATACACATTTCATATTCTGTTTTGGAGATATTCACACAAGTGAAATTCTATAGCTTAAAAACTGTGCACAAGAGCATAATAGACGGATTTCAATGTAATCCAAGTCCAGATCAAGTAAGTATAGACTCTGTTTGGGACCTCGGGATTGCATCAATACCCAGTGACATAAGATTTAAGCTATACGAATCTTGCCTTTGCATTTAAAATATGTTTATAATTGCTTTTTTTAAATATTTTAAACACTTTTTTCGTATTCTGTTGTGAAGAATTTCCCCAGGTGAAATTCTATAGCTTAAAACAATGCACGATGTCATAATAGACTTATTTCAATGTAACTCAGGAGCAGATGAAGAAAGATGTAGATCCAGCTAGGATACCTCAGGATTGTCCCCCGTACTCACTATAAGTGAACTTCCTGAGGGGAAAACGTAGAGGCAACATTGAAAGTAATATTTCCAAAATTTGGACTTAATATAGGGCCTGGGACTTTGTGATCACACTCTGTATGAACATTATTTATAGCAGCATTATATACACCAAGAAGAATTTGTATAAAAAACTATCAAATAATAAAAACGATCAATAAGCGTTGAACAAAAAACTAATTTTAAAATATCAGACCAGGAAATGTCATAAATAGATTACAAAATCTAGGGTCAGTTGATTAAGCTCGTGTACATTTTGTGTTATCATCTATAAATAAAATTTAAAAATATCGTTTTAATTAAATATAAAATAATCTTCAGAATTTCATAACTATGACTCAAATTTATTCCGTGTTACTATAAAGGTTAGAAATAAAACACATCGGTTGCCATGCCAACATATAATTACATCATGACTCATGCCAAGAAAGCATTGTTTTAGTTTCCCAATGTACTACTTCGCTTGTGGACATCATTAGACTATAAATCGACCGCGAAGTGAGTGCAACACCTCAGTGTGACCATGCAGTTGCTCCTAGTGTTATGTCTTTTGTGGACTTCCACTACTGTGCTCGCCGCCAAGGAATGGTGGAAGACTGCCATCTTTTATCAGATCTACCCAAGGTCGTTCAAGGATAGTAATAACGATGGGGTAGGTGACATTAAAGGTAAGTGGTAGTTTATATTTAATTTACTATATTTAAAATATTGATTTATTATTATAATAGATTAGTAATTCGTATTTCCTGTAGATAAAAACAAAATGTTACTTAAATTTAGAATATACAGGGTGTTTCAAAAATTGTTCCAACTATTCAGGGGCTTATTCTTCGCATAAAACCAATAAAAAAGTTTATGTAATCATATTTCCTAAAATGCGTAGTTTTCTATTTAGCCGTCATTTAATGTGTGTAATACAAAAAAAAACATATCTTTTTAACGGTAAATAATATGGAGTTGATATTTTGCGCTATTTAGAGTTAAAAAGATTTTTTAAATTTTAAATATCAATGGATTTCCTTTACCCATTTAAAAATGCCGGATATTAAAAAAAAATTAACGTTGAATATCTCAAAACAATTAATTTTACAATTTACAAGAGACAAAATAATTTCATTTTTAAGGACAAATACCTGAAATACGTCAACGAGGAAACGCCTCAATCCCGCCACTTCCAAGAGCTCCTCTAGTTTCTTTCATACACATTTCCTTTCTATTAGTTTTTTGTAAAATACATTTTCATTGAAAACAAAATGATTCTTAAATTTTTCCTGCTCACATTTGTTTCTAGGCTAATCTTGAATGTTGTAGACAATTACGAAGATTTTTATCAATAACTAAGTTATCCTTTGCGCTACAGAAAAAAATTAAAACATTTTCTTTGATGTTAAAAAAGTAGAATATTTTTTTAATGAACAGTTTTTAAGTTATTCGACGTTAAAAAGTTTAAATAGCCGCCATTCTGAAATTAGTAGAGGAAATCGGTTGATTTTTTTTTCAAAATTTGGGTCGTTATTGCACTATATAGCATGTAAAATTTCTATTCTATATAATTTACCCTTAAAAAGATATGATTTTTTGTTGAAAACAAAAAATGATAGAAAACTAAGCATTTAATGATGCATGTGTATATAACCTTTTTTATTGGTTTTGATGTAAAAAAATAAGCGGCTGAAGTTTTAAAACGATTTTCGGAAACACCCTGTATATAATAATATAAAAATGAAAATATATATAAATAGTTAACATATTGTTCGTCTTGAACACTGTTGGTATCCATTCATTTTTACATACATATCAAGTAGACAATTTCCACTATCATAACATATAAAGTTTAACTTTAAAAATACATTAAATTCTCTTACTGCTCGTACATAAAAATTACAGTCAGATATATGTTACTATTTACTAAACAAAATTATATAAAATGCAAAATAAACAAAAAAATGAGAATAGAAAGGATACTAAAAAAATGTGTAGGTGGTTTATAAATTACGGTTTATTTACAAAAAAAAATGTAAAATATTATTTTTCCTTTTAGTAAATTTTAACGATAACAATATAAACAGTGTTTTAGATTTTTTTAAGCTATGGGTAAACTATGAAGACTATAGCCAAAATTTTGTTATTGTTAAATTTATATTCAGGACTACGCCCTTTACAAACACAGGGTGGCACAAAAATGGACATAAGTTTCACCTATAAATATTTTACAATTAAATAAATAAAACATAATGTAAGGAGGTTGCCAACCTAAAAATACTGCTCAAATTTAACATTTTTTTTAATGTGCTTATTTAGACAAACCCACATTTTCAAATACATATACTAATACACACATATTCAATAAAAAGTTTAACAAGGGAAAGTACCCTAGTTTTTAAGATTTACCTTACCCTAGAAACACTAATATCCTAGAATGTTTTGTTTTCTAACCATTGGTTTTGTTTGCTAGTGTAATCCATTTGGGAAACTAACATTGGAAAATTGTTTGAAGTATACTATTTTGATAAGCATGTTTTTTGGTTCCAAGTCACAATTTAAATAAAATATTCAATTACCTTAGGTCCGTCTTGTGACTTCGTTGTTGATTGCTTCTTACATGTTTCGAGGCCGTAACCCCATCATCAGAAAATGACTTTGTTCACTTTGAAGAACTTGTCATTGATTATATTAAAAAAACACATTTAACACAAGAACATGCACTGACACAAAAATAAAAACAATAAAAACACATTATATGAGCTTGTCTGACGTTGTGTGCTCTGTCGTGTCTATAGGAGTACTCTAAGCAATCAACAACGAAGTCACAAGACGGACCTAAGGTAATTAAATATTTTATTTATATACTATTACCTTGTTTTAGCATTAATCATTCTTTAAAACTATGTTTACAGGAATGATTAAGTGAATCTTTTAGGATTAATTTTATCATAAATATGAACGTAAAAAAAACTTATTTCAGAAATAGGAAAGTACTTTTGGATACAAAAAATGGGCTTTCTTAGGGTGGACAATAACATTGTCACACCGATCTATTCAAGGAACTTACGTCTTTCTAGTCGAAATGTATTCTTATTAGTTTTATCCCCTAGACACCTCAGCCTACAAAACCTTTTATGTACCTCCTGATTACTCTACCTAGGGATAGAATTTACATACCTAGAACGTTTCTCTTTATGGAATTTATTACTGAATTATAAGTTTTACAGTTTCCAATTAATTGTTCGCTTCACAGTCTGTACTTCAAGTTACCCTGTATAAATATTATGTTATTCAGATGTTTCTTAAAACTGCCGTGTCCTTTGGTTTCGGTTTCCTTTGTGCAGCGACGAAACTAGAGAGTTTTTGATCTGGTTGTACCAGTGACCCATGGAGCTTCCCTTTTGGTCTCTGATTTTGACCATTTTTCTTTGCTGTAGTTTTACTTATAACACACGCTGGTTCCAGGCCAGTAAAAGGTGTCATTGCTCCTTTCTTCGTCAGTCGAAATGTAAAAATGAACTGAGTAATGGACAGTAAAACTATGCATACAATTTAAAACATCATCTGCAGAAAAAAAATATTAATGTCAGGATTAACAAATGGTATTTATTTGTGAACAGAAAAAAAAACTATTTTAAGCTGAAGTAGCTGAAAACAGCATATTATTATAGTCGTAATTATTTTTGATGTATTGAACCTGTGTTACTACTTCACCCTGTATACTAAAGACCCACATAACCGTTTCTAGGTGAGAAATACCAAAACCAAAATGATACATAAAGCCTGAAATTACTATTTTCTTATCCAAATGTGGATTAAATTATTTTTATTGAGGATTTGAACTCGAGGACTCCTCAGTTAAACCCAGGCTTTTTATGTTCCCCAGTAGCGTTACCAGAACAGACAAGTCTTAGAGGGTTCAAATAGAATCCTCAGCATATTATGTTAAATAACAAAATCAATATCCTCCCTTGGTTATGATTATCCAAAGAGACTTTTGTCTGAATTTCCATTCTCTCACAATCCAGAAGAAAGTGTCTGGCTGTCTTATTGAACTGTGTGGAAAGCCTCTATATCTTCAATATGAAGGTAATTTCTGAAATGATCCTATCCAGTAATAAGCGAACTTGTTTAAAACGTTCTTGATTTAAACTCACCAGCCAGCCGGTGAATCGAGCATTTGGTGACTTATAAGTGTTTTGGGGAATATTTGACCAGCATAGTTCTACCACCAACTATAATGTTCCCCTCTGAATCATATAATTGTACTGTATGCAGTTGATCTGCTAATGCTAAATGTAGCGAAACACCCTTTCTCTACAGCTTCTCTGCACGTTCGTTGGCCTCGACACTCATGTGTCCTGGAACCCCCCCCCCCCCAGCACATTGTTGAGAAATCGAAGTGTCCACGTGTAAATAATAATAGATATAAAAGGCTGTAAATTGTATACAAATGTATAGAACACAAAAAGTCAACAATTACCTTGTAATATTTATTTCGGAATAGGCGGGAAAACATTATCTGAAGCTGACGTAGCTGAAAACAGCCAAACGTAGACCTGATTTTTTAACGAGTTTTGATCAAAATTTTACCATGAGTCTAAAAAAAGGAAATGTGTCAAGCAAGATCGAAAGTGTATGTTATTTCCTGAACACTGTAATACAAAGCATCACTATCAAAATAAGGTTTATCCTTCTGCTAGTTTTGTATCTCAAAAGGAGATTTTGCACAGATGCCAAAAATAGGAAATTCCATGTCTTCAATATTAATGGTTTTAGTTAAAAATAAAATTTGGATTATGTTTTAGGATATAATTATTTGGAATTTCATTCTTAAGAATATATAAGGCATTCAATATGAAATTTTATGTCTAGAATATTACAAACTAATTATGTTGAAAACTAAATTTGGTAGATGTTTTATGATAAAATGATTTTGTTCGCTTAATACCCAACCCTAACCAAACATAAACTAACCTAACCTTGCCGTTGTTAGAACAGGTAGAATTAAGGTAATGCATCTAGTCGAAATAATCAACCGGAAAGCATAGTTTATAAAGAAAATATTTTTCGTTTTATTAAGCTTTGAATTACTTTGCTTTTGGATAAATTGCTGCTTCTAATTTACTGTCCTCCGGTGCGTCACTCGTGAGCGTCGTGAGCCGTTAAGTGAGCGCCATAACAAAGTCAAATCATGGAACTAAACCTGATATTGTGTCTTGTTGTCGACTCTGGCAAATCAAGAGTGATGGAAGACTACCATCTTTAATCAGGACTACTCAAGGTTGTTCAAGGACAGAAGAGGTAGGTGGCAATAAAAGAAAATTATATTTGGTTTTTATTTAAATACAAATGAGAAAATATATTAACTATATTAGTAGATCTAACAGTGAATATTATTGAAACTTTTTGTTTTAAAAGTTGCAATTTAATTTTACAACATTAATGTTTCAATGTAAGGTTTACAATATATTTGTTTATTTTAACTAGTACTGTATTGTTTCGTTGATCATGAAAGTATTGATATTGGTTAAACAATGTCTATTAGAATATTAATATTGTGTATTTCTGCGTCAAGGATTTTGTCTTGGCCTTTGTGGGTAAAATGCTTTGTTGGTGGATTTCTTTTGGTGTTAATTGGTTTGTTGGTGGATTTCTTTTGGTGTTAATTGATTTGATGGTGGATTTCTAATTGTATGGTGGTAATTGGTTTGGTGGTGGATTTCTTTTGGTTTTAATTGCTTTGGTGGTGGATTTTTGTATGTTAATTGCTTTGGTGGTGGATTTCTTTTGATATTAATTGCTTTGGTGGTGGATTTCTTTTGATATTAATTGCTTTGGTGATGGATTTATTTTGGTGTTATTTGCTCTCGTGGTGGATTTATTTTGGTGTTAATTGGTTTTTGGGTGAATTATATTAATAGTTGATATAAATAGCGTTAAGAGTAAAGTCTGATCTTAGAGTTATTTGATAATGAAGGATTATTCATATTATTAATATGATTTTATTTGACATTTGTCATATCTTAAACTAAGACAACTTTCTCTTGGCTTCCATCTCTTTGCGTCAGTTGCTTGACGTCCTTTATGTGTTGTAGTTTTATCTGATTACGTTTGTACTTAGTTTTAGCTTTGAATGCTTAGGCCTAGTTTTAAGTTTGAGTTATTTTTTTTTAGAATATAAATTAAAGTTTCAACAAAGCCTTTGGCTACTAGGATACGTTGGAGTTTTTCTATTTTGTTCTAATTTTACCCTTGATAACGAGAGTTAATTTATAGTCTCGAAACGTTGTGTATTAGTATTTAAACATACAAATAATGACAATTGTCCGATTAAACCATATTAATAATAAGAATGAAATGTTTGGGTATTAATAGCTTTAGTGGTATGCTTGATTAGGGATAAACTGGAACTTAATTAGGGATTAATTTCTTTTAGATTAAATTATCTGAGATGACTATTTATAAAAAATATTTTCTTCAAGCGAAGATATGAATTGTTTTAGATGAATTATTTTAGGAGTAAAAATAGAACATTATTTTTTAAAAAAATGTCATAATAAAAAATCCATAAACATAGAACTAACTCTCTCTGATATCATTTTTAAAACAAAAGACAAAACAACAAAAAAGGATTCGTTGCTCTAAATCCGTCAACTTTTTTTCCTCATTGTTATCATCGAAAAATTGTTAATTAAAATGGAAAAAACGAGTGTAAAAAACAACAACTTATATTCCTTGAATACTCTAATAGTGTCAGAGTCTGAAGAAAACAATAGTTGGTCAACTTAATAGGATTGATGAAAGGTTTGGATCTATCTACAAAAGGTGTAGATCCAGCTAGGTTTAGGTGTCTACCACTAGTAAAAACTATAGAAATTTATATTACGTTCACAAACTTTTATAAGTAGTGCTTTAAAATAGTTTTAGGTGTGTACCATGATATTTACCAGTGAACATTTTATATAAGTAAATAGAACAGCCAATATTGTGTCACTGAAAGAGTGAAAAGTTGAATAGGAAGTTATAATCAGTGACGGAGAAAATTTCAATGGACGTTTTATTCAAACTTCCTTTTCAATTCATGAAGTTTCATTTTATTACATACAATTATTTATTTCTCTGTACGTTTTAATTTGAATATATTGTTATCATGCCAAGGTCACTTGACAGTTGCTTCATCATGACAGGATCACGTGATATTTAGTTGTCAGTTTGATTGGAAGCCAATAAATTATTGCGAAACCTTTTGACAAACTAAAACCGAACTCTTTATCAAATGAAGTAAATACAATATTGTATTTTTAAAATGATACGGAATTTTCACCACGTTAATATTTGGAGAGATGTTTAAGTAAGTTAATATCTTTAAACTTTTATTTTATACGAAGTTTACTGATAAGTACAGTAGTCAATGAAAACTCCTGTTTGGCAATTTTATTACGTAAAGTTGTAACTATTAAATACCTACCATTTAATTCTCAAAATTGTGAAATATATTGATTCATAACTAAAATTAAAATATTTAATTGGCCAATGTGACCACCATTATTAAAGAGTCATTTTCAATCAATAAACTAACCCTAAAAGAATTTTGATAAAGGTTTTTTAATTGATTTGCAGATACAACTCTATTTTAAGTTACGACGATTATATTTTTACATGTAAGCTTTACCTCCATGATCAACCTTATATCAATGCTGGGGAAATTTTGATAAAAAAGGTTATTATTTGTAAAATTAGGGGGTGTTATAAAGCTATTTTACAAATATTTCCCAAAGGTTCCTTCGTTTTTCGGGTCGTTTTATTGTATCGTATTTATTGCCTCAACTATGTATATGTTACTGGGATTGTATAAAACCAAGCATTCTACAGAATACCTAGACATTCTATACAATACCTAAGCATTCTCGGCACAGTATGAATTAAACTAATTTTGTCTACAGTTGTTGACAAAGTGGCATTTTGTTCATTTAAAATTAGTTTGCAAAACAGCTTATTTCTCAACAGTTTCACTTTGCCCACTACTTTGCACACTACTTTTCTCACTCCGAATGGCAACCGAACAAATCGAAATTTAGGTTAAGTTTATTTGAATTGATTTATAATATACAGGAAATGTCCCGTATGTATGTTAGATTAATTCTTACATGTAAAATAACATGAATAAACAACAAAACAACGTTTTAAAGTTGAAAAAGGAAGTAATTATTCATAAAGATGATTGACAGTGTATGTACACGGAGAGTATTTTTCGTTTGCCGAGTTTTGAAGTTGGCAATCCCGTTTCCTCAACAATACGCCTACGTTATTTGTAATATTCATAAATAACCTCAGTTTTGACGTGAGGTTGAACACTATTGTATTAAATTAATGTTTTATTAAATTGTGTTACTGCTGAAGTATGTTTTTTATTTGTCACAAAATAACAACTGTAGACAAAGTATAATGTGCAATTCGTGAACAAAGTGTCTTTTTTACTCGATGAAATTGACGCACTCGGCAAGCCTCGTACGTCAACATTTTTCTCTCGTTTAAAAAAGTGCCACTTTGCTCACTAGTTGCACAAATAACTATTGTTAGATCTTTACTCACTTTGTCTGACCATTGTGTAAAATGTCTACGATTCTTTAAGGAAAGTATTGAATGAACAGATTTGCTCAGAATATGAAATGGAGGAAATAGGATGTGTGTGTGTGTAGTAAATGAATCTAACTTAACCTGAAACCTACGAAAAACCGGTATTCCAAACTGTGCCTGAAGTACAGTGAGCATTCTATAGAATGCTTAGATTAAGTATGAAATATGCTTGATTTCATACATTTTCTGCCAACTGTAGGCAGACTAAGCCACTTGTATATGGCTCGATAATCTTCTTTTTATACCTAACCTAACCTAGTCTTTATTATTATCCTAGTCTAACCTCACCTAATATAACCTACCCTAGATATTGTATACAATCCCTAGTTTAACACATTGCTGGTAACACATAGATATGCAGCATTAATAACACCAGGATTGTAAGAGAAGAAGAGTTGGTTAAGAGGTAACCAAATGAAAAGATGAGATGAAAGAGAAGGATTAGGACCCAAGACGAAGGTGTAGGTTAGGTTAGGTTAGGTTAGAGCGTGGGAAAGAAGGATTAGGACCCAAGACGAAGAAAGGTACTTCTAGTTAAGGTAATTGCAGATTACGCCACTATAATTGAGCCCTTTATGTGATAACTAAACTTTGAAGTCGAACGAAATGCTCTAGAAGCAAGCAAAGTGTGCAAAGATGTAAGTTATAAAAAGATATCCTAAAATGTTTTAAATTGAGTTGTTACATAAATACTATGATTATGATTCACTTCTAATAAATTATCTGTTTCAACTATATTTAGCTTAGTATAAAAATGATAAAAATGTTCAGAATAGTTCAACTATGATGCATACGTTTTGGGATCATACGATAACCTTAATTTTTATAATTGATTGATATTTGTGGTCCTTGAACCAAATGTCAAAAAAGCAAAAGTAATTCACTTGCAGTCGGATCTAATAAAAATTAAAATGTTTAAATCTCTGCCAAACAATCGTATCGGATTTATCGTCCCTAAAACTTTAATCGGTGTACTGTAAATTTTGTTCTGAGATTTTTTATTTATAATCATTTCAAAGAACATGAATGAATGTTTTCCTTGTTAACAAACCAGGATATATTCAGTAGGTTTGAAAATAAATGAGTAGATTTCTGTATTTAAAATTTCAAATTATACCATTTTATTTGTGCTACTGTACAAACCTAAGTAGCCTATTGTTTTTGTTTACTCATACAAACTACGAAGTAAGGGTAAGTTTGGTACCAACATAAAAAATTTAAAATTTCAGATTGATGTTTATGGTACAATTTTGATTATTGGTAACACTGATTTCTTCGTTTAGAAGTTTTTTCTTAAAATCCCTTTAATGTTGGCACTTTTGTAGTGGTCAAGTTTGTGTTATCCATTTTTATGACTTTGGCTGGTCTACAAACATCAACATCTGAGTTTACAAAAATATTATCGATCACAGTTTCTCGATTTTCCACATTTTTTTGTTGTGTTCTCAGTAGTTGAACTGTTTACATTTGCCCTACACATGCATTGGAAAGAAATATTATTACTGGTGGGGAAACACAAAACTAAATTAGAGCAATGGAAAGTCAGCTGATGGTTTTTCCCTTGCTCTAAATTTGAGATTGGGAAACTATCACTTTCATTGCTCTCAGCTGTTATCAAAAACAGCTGATTTCTGTGCAGTATGATGAAAAAATGATTTCAGACGTACCATTGTCTTTGTCGTCTGAACGAAAACATGATAGCGATCACAAAACATAAGATAGCAACATTTGATGCTCATAGCCTATATTACCCTATTGAAATTCAGAAACATCGTATTTAAAATGTCGTAATAGCGGCCATTTTAAATAGTTTTTAGATAACATCTAGTCTCTCTCTCTCTCTCTCCCTCTCCCCCCCCTCTCTCTCTCTCTCTCTCTCTCTCTCTCTCTCTCTCTCTCTCTCTCTCTCTCTCTCTCTCTCTCTCTCTCTCTCTCTCTCTCTCTCTCTCTCTCTCTCTCTCTCTCTCTCTCTCTCTCTCTCTCTCTCTCTCTCTCTCTCTCTCTCTCTCTCTCTCTCTCCTCCACTGACTGCTCACGATATCTCTGGATTAATGAAGCCTAGAAATATGAATTTTATAACATGGTTTGAGGTAGGCCTGTAGACGCGGTCTAACATTTTTTGTTTCCGATCCTCCTATTTCATCCTTCTAAAGCCCTGAAAGAAATCCCTCAGGGTTTTCAGTTTATCGCTACTCAAACTAATGAATGTTATAATTACCCAAGAGTTCTTTCTCCTGTCTTAGCCGTAGTATTTTTCCCATACTGATAGTCTGTTTTATTATATGAGATCCCCCCCCACAAATTTGTTATTTTTTACAATCAACAGGTAGAGAAACGACGATCCATCCGGCCAGAGCCACTTTTGATCGGTTATTGTTGAACATTGTGAGAGGTCTTCAAGTATCCCATAGACTATATGTGACACCGTTTGCTCAGTGCCATTCAGTCTATTACACTGTAGAGTTGGACTGAAAACAGAGGAAAAGGGGTGGTATGAAGACATAGTAAGGGAGGGGTGTTTTGGTGTAAAGGGTTGACAGAATAGATCAAGATACTCCCCACCTGCCGGGAGTTGGAAGTAGTTAAGATCTCAGAAAAACATGGAGCGTTACAATCTGAGGAGGAATTATGCAGTATGTGCCCAATGGGTTTTGGGTTCGGGAGATATGTATCTTTTAATTTCTTAAAAGAAAGTTTCATACATGAGACTTATGGATGTAACACAAAGAACATGAATAAAGTGTAGATCCATGGCCATGATCCATGGGATTTCCATGGCCGTATTCGTTATAATGAGTCCCTTAAGTAACGATGCATTTTATAAGTAGAACCACGATAGTAACCAGTGTATATGTTTTCATTGAAATCAAGTGTTCCTTATGTCCGATCCTAATAACTCTCGTAATACCAAGCTATACGGTAACTTTTACATGTAAATTTGGAGATACATTTTTTTCCTAGTTGAAAGTCGAAAAACCTTTCGGTTATAATCGCCTCATAAAAAAAAGCAACATAAGAGCATAAAAAAGACTCCTAGCCTTTGAACACTCAAATAGCTTCAGGGTTGGAAGAAAACAAGAGTTGGTCAAGAGAGACCTAGTTGGGATCTGTCATAAAACTACATGAAGAAAGATGTAGATACAGCTAAGATCCTAGTGTCCACCACACCTCCACTTACTACGCGTGAACACTTGAGAGTTTTGGAGATCGAATTAATGTAATTTGTTTCCTTATCATTGAAATAAATTGTTTATGTTAGCAAGAAAAAAGTCAGTGAATTGTTTTTATCAGTTTGTTTTTAAAATGTATTTGTTTTATGAAGCATGTTGTGGTTTTTGTGCTTATGTGCGTGTAAGGAAATTTACTTTAATATTTTAGTAAATATTAAAATGTAAACATTGTTACTAATTTCCCATTATTTCCCAGCAAATACGCTTTATAATAATGCATGAATAGCACAGTCATTACAACGAGTGTCTTTTAAATGTGTTACTAACTTATTTGTTTTATGTGTTGTGAAAAAACAACAAAGATAAAAGGTTAAATTCATGTTCCCAGAAACAAATCGTAATTATTTTGTTAATGTCTTTAACTTGTGTGAAAAGTGATTGTTTTTACTAAAGTGAGAGTCATCGATGGGCTAGTGAAGACGTTACAATACTTAACTCACACAGATTAATTCACATAGCACACAACACTACAATTCATGACAAATTTGGTTAGATTAGATTAGGTTAATTGTTTTTTATATTGAAAAAAGTTTACACTTACCCACATACCGAATCACATTAAGAACTAGAACGGAGTTTAAATTAAACGCTAATTAACATAATTAAAACTGGGGTTCTCTAAAAGAGTGAAATTGCTCATTAAGAAGTTGTTAGACGTTAAGAATATTGTAATAATTACAAAATAAATACATCTCGAGAGAACTTAACAGGATTGTTATTATAGGAAGTGATTGTTCCTGAAAAAACGTCGACTAAGTGATTAGATGCGTGCTTTTCCAAATAAAGGAAAGAACTGAGTCAAATCTCATTGGAGACGCGGAATAATTTGCCAGTCACAGTTGAGATAGTTCAACGTAGCATTTGGTTTCTATAATGGAGACCTAGACTTGGTTGGACGACGCAGTGTGTAGAGTTGCCTGCTCAGTGTAGGCCGGTACCGCTCAAGAGGACTGACTGGTGTCAAATCCCATCAATTGATTTATTTCATTACAGTTAGTGTAGTTGAATTATTACGTCAGGTAACAGCCTGCCAGAATCTCGGGAAGGCCAGTAATGTAGGACTGCGGTAATTGTGTATTTAAATTAGTTACAAATAGGCCTAAGTAACCCTAACCCTAATAGACCATCCCTTTTAACTTTGCTTTCTATGCATTTAATTTTTATAATAAAATATAAGTCCACCGAATTACTTTACTATTATTCACTCATTAAGAACTGGTCACTTAGAGCGACGTTTGGTCTGACGAGAATAAGTGAATTACCCTGTTTTCTTCTCAAGCCTTCCTTCTATTAAGCCTACCTCACGGTGTTAAATTAATTAATTTGAACACCAGAAACCCTAACGTGATGCAGACAAATATTTTTCTTATTTGGGGTTAGATAACACTTTTTTTAAGTGAAAGAAATGTTAAAGGGTATTGCTCACTAATTTTGAAAATATGAAATATAACTACTTAAGATAATGAAAGAAAATTCCCCAAAACCACAATAAAATACTAACAACAAAGACTGTATAGTTATGTTTATTCTACCATATGTACATTTCAATAGCACTGCTATCATATTCAGAGGTACAATACACACTAACCTTAATAACCTCAATTACTACTGCAGCGAGGCGTTCCCTCCGCATTTCACATGATTCCCTCGATCAATCACAGTTGGCTTTAGTCAACTGATATGTGTCTGTTCGTCTGTTTTGTCTTAATAACGGGATTCTATTTTTTTTTTTTAATTTATGTTGGTGGGGTGAAGTGTCGTATGCAATGATTAGGTTTTAAATCAATTTGAAAACTGATAGTCACCCTCAAGAAATTGTAATCACAACGACGCAAAATTTTGCACTTTGGTGTTGGGTAGGTTAGAAGACACCATTATACAGTATATTACTAAAGTCGCTTTACAGTTGTAAGGATGTGGTTAACAGGCTGGGGAGGGTAATAGACCCAAAATTAATTTTAAGTTTTAAATATATTATACAATTTTGATTATGTAATATGTACGTACTTTGAAAAACTGAACTTGAATTTGTCATTAGTTTGAAAAGTAGACAATTTAAAAAATATTGTAAATGGACGATTTTTATTTAATTTATAATATTTTAAAGTTTTTATAGCTCTAACTCATACAAACTGCTGGTCACAACAATTTATTATTTTATTATTTCAGGTATGACATCTAAAGTGGAATACTTGAAAGATATAGGAGTGAACGCAATATGGCTTTCTCCAATATACAAATCCCCAATGGCTGATTTTGGTTACGATATCTCCAACTACACAGAAATCGATCCTATTTTTGGGGACATGGCAGATCTAAAGGAACTGTTTACAGAGTTGAAAAAACGGGGTGAGTTTTAATTTACTATTTTAAAAAGTGATACCAATGACTACATAAATACTATAAGACACGACATAGGATAGGGAAATAGTCTACGCTTTACGGGTGCTGTTCGTCACAAGTTTGACACACAGCTATCAGAAAGCGCTAGCAGCAGGTGCTTGACTGTACGCATCCCACTTGGTTGAGACTGTACAACTGTTGACACAGCATAGTCAGTGTTGTCAGTTCGTGCGCTGAGATAAGCGATTCTCGACCTTCCCTCGCATCTCTGGTCCCATATGTGGCATCAGTGCGCAACTGAAACATTGTTTGACCGTAGAGCCACCTAGCGCCAGTCACATCAACTTCAGATTCTCTAGCAAAGAGCGACAGCTCCACACCCTAGCGGGTATTGGACAACTCAAGAATAAGCGTAGAATATTTAACATGGCCATGTCGTGTCTTATAGTATTTATGTAGTCATTGGTGATACTGACAAAAAATACAGAATAGATATAAGAAATGTTCTGGAATAACCGGTTCGCTAATGTGATATGGCGAGATTTTATTTGGAAGTTTTAAATATTAGCTTGTTTACTGATAACGAACTTATTTTTCAATCAAATCGTTGGTAAAGTTTCTTTGTATCTAATTTGATTTCGTCACTGACACTGTTTTGCGCAAACGATTTGAATGAAATTGTAATTTTAGAAAAAGCCACTATTAAATGAGAATGGTCTGCCAAAGAATTTTCATTCAAAATATTTTTATGAGATGTTAGTGTTGAAGCTTAAATAGCTCTTGTAAAAACTCTCTTATTATTTATTTTTAGGTATCTCACTCTATTTTTAATTGTTGTTTAATTGGAAAAACCTTTCGGTGATTATCACCTTATATAAAAAAGGAAGAAGAGCATAAAATAAAGGCCCTTAGCCGTAGAATGCTTTAATAGCGTCAAGGTGAAAAGAAAACAAAAATTGGTCAGGTGAAACCTAATAGGAACGAAGAAAATAAAGGGTCTTTTGGATTTGTCACACCCTTACTCACTACAGTGAGCCTATAAAGATTCCAGCCGTATATTTATTAGTAATAATTAGGAATCACTATTTTTGAACACGTGTTTTAGTATCTAATAAAATACTAGTTCCAAAACTAGATGAAACATTTCGTACGATTAATCCACATTGTAAAGCTCAAATTTTATTTAGGAACCCAAAAAGCTATTTCTGTGATTTCGATTCTTGTTTTATTTACATCAAAACGTCTCTTTGAAACAAGTAGACATAGTATTTTAAACAGTATACAAATTATAGGATAATTTCGTATACTGGGGTTTTTTTTACTAATACTCACATTTTATGGGTTAAGAAAACAGAAAAAAAATATTTTCAACATCTCGTTGTTGTCATCGCCGTCTGTACCAAACTCGACTAGGGTCACAGAAATGAAAATATGAAGATGAAATTTTGTGTAAGGGACCAGGATGCTGTCATATTAACTTCTACTGAAAATCAGAAAAATCTGAAAATGTACGCAGAAATGTAGTAAAAACTAACCTCAAACTAAAATGTAAATGTAATTTACTTTTAAGCTGCAACAATCAACAATGTAATCAGCTGATCCAAGAAGAACCAAATATTTCGAGATTCAGTAGACTATTGTTTTTTTTGGTCCACACAGTATGATACTATTTTTTGTTTTGCTTTTTAGTTATGCGTTAATCTATAAACAGATAAAATGAATTTATGTATACACCACTCTAATAGTTCTTCTTGACTTTATGCAACAGGTATTAAAATAATCATGGACTTTGTACCGAACCATACCAGTGACGAACATCCTTGGTTTAAAAAATCTGTCAACAAGGAAGGAAATTACACCGACTACTACGTCTGGCGTGACAAGAACGGCAGCTATCCTGGCGGGAAATCCAAAGAACCAAATAATTGGGTAAGTTGAATGTGTTGTACATTATCTAATTGAATAGACACTATCTATTAAGGCACTAAACACGACTAGAGTAAAGTCGAAGCAGGTATGGGACTGCATCTCATCATTGATAAAGCTTGGTCAGGTGAACACGGTCACTGTGGGCTGGGTTCCTGGCCACTCAGGTATTGATGGTAATGAGAGAGCAGATGAATTAGCCAGGTCAGGTTCAGAATCCCCTTTCGTGGGCCCGGAACCGGTGTTCGGGATCTCCTATGGACATGCCAGAGCTGCGGTTGAGACATGGATACGGGAGGAGATGAATAGGGCCTGGACGAATTCAACTACTAGTAGACTTGCAAAAAGGCTATTTAGACCAAGCAAGAAACATGCTGAACAACTCATCTCTCTCAGAAGGGATAACATGAGGTGGGTGGTTGGGCTCTTAACGAGCCACTGTAACCTCAGAAAACATCTACACAGGATAGGGATTGCTGCAGACAATACTTGTAGGAAATGTGGTTTGGCTGAAGAGTCCGCAGAACACATTCTTTTAGAGTGTGAGGCGTTAGGACGAGTCAGGCTATACTCTCTAGGCCCTCCGGGGAAAGAGATGGAAACCATCCTAGATAACCCTATTAGTAGTATCTGTTCCTTCATAAGGATGACAGGTATTACTGATTGGGTGTAGGAAGGAACTTGGGGCGGCAAAAGATCTCTAGGTCGACGCTGGTGAGGCCTCTGAAGGAGGCTTTCACAGCCCAGAACGGAAAAAAAAATTGAATGGACTTTTAAAGGGGCACTGTATAATCCTAAATGTGCAGGAATTCCTCAAGTCTGTGCATTTAACTACGGGTGGATGTCTAAAGTTACAAAAATTGTTGAGAAGTCATACGGACATGTTGAGAATAAATATATTCTCGGGGAATAAAAATATCGTGAAAACATAACCAAATTTAGTACCACAACGATAATTTCCTTGCAGAGTAATAATAAAAAAGGACTTCCAATCATTTATAGTGCTGCGTTATGTTCATATGTAGATTAAAAATAACAGCTGATTTCGTACATTGGCGAATGGTGTAATGATCATTTTTCTAACCTATTTAGACATTAATTTAAAGTCAGGTTCGTGATTGTTTCAAAATGACCGAATTTATCCCAATGAGTAACGAAAATGTATCCGGAACAATTTACTCTACTCTTTACATGAGCATTCCTGTAAAGTAATTGCATTTAAAACAGTTTACTAGTTTGTTACCAGGGGACTTAAATTTAAGAAAGGCGGAACCAAAATGGTAACAATGTTTAGAAATTAAAAAAAAATTAAAAAGACAAAAACAAATTTAGTGATTAACAAGGCTCAAGTTTATTGAAACAAAATTTTGACGTTTCAGATTTTATCATTTACAGCTGAGAAATACATCCTGAGACAAAATTATCATAAACAGCTTATGATTAACAATCTTATAATTAGTAAAGTTATATGCCCTTAATACAAAATATTATAATTTAAATAAAAAAATTAGTCAATAGATTCTGAAGATTTATCCCCCCTTTTAGTTTATATATTTTATCGTTACAAAATTTAACAAAACAATGAGCACAGCTTAACAATTAACAGGATTATAATTAATCCAAAAAAAAAAAGATTATACGCCCTTAAATGTAAAAATTACAAAATAAAAAAAAAAGATGAAAAGATACTGATATTTATCCCCCCCCCTTTTTAATTTATGAAATGATAAGTTTTAAAAAAAAGTTACATAATATTACTTATTTTATAAATTACTTAAATGCTATATTGGCCAATAAATATATATATATTTTAGATAAAGAATTTATTATAAAAAAAGAGAAGTTTATTTAAAAAAGAAAATTTTGAATATTAAGTTTTATTAATTGACGTCAATTATTTTAATTTAGACAATAACCTCTGGGAGGCTGTTAGGACCGAAAGTTTGCATGCAGGCTCCACCCAATAAATATTTTATATATTTTATAATTAATTACACAAGTCTACATCTAAAAGATAGTTTTTTAAGAAAACATATTCGCTGAAATAAATTTAGGCACATATACAATATGAGTTTAATTAGAGTTCTATAAAGTCAGTTTTTGTAATATCACTTTTGTGCACGTGAAACTCTGAAGCTATGTTGGATAAAACGTGTTTTGTTAACAGGACGAAACATGTTTAGATCTTTAGCTGTGTTTCTTCTACCAGCATATTAGCTATGGCAAAAAACATGTTTTTTAGCGTCTTGTACAAAATCAGACATGTTTTAGCATTAATGTTCATTATTAAAGAAAATATCTGGTTATTTGTCAAAATCAAAGAAAATTGATTGTATAACAGAAATTCGTTAAGATTGTACTTAAAAGCTTCTTAGATGATTATAAATCTATTTATATATATTTAATTTGTTTGAAACAAAGCTTGTATAAGACTTGCAAAGATCTGCAAGGTCTGTAAAACGAAATTTTCTGATTTAGAACAGATTTCTCCAATTGTTTTATATTTGACATGTTCAATAAGATATTTTGATCATTTAAAGTTCAACATTAGTTTGCACATATTTCACATAATTGTTCAAAACTCAAAATGTGCCTTTGCAAGGTTTTGTAAAGTATGTTTTAACAAAAGAAAATTTTTATAATCATTGAGTTTCAAAAGAACATTGAATATTAAATAAAACATGAAATACATATTTTAAAGAATACATGATAGTTAATAAATTATTTTAAAGCATTAACAAAAATTTAAAATATGATAAAATCTGTACCTGGAAAAATCCTGTCGCAGATCACGTAAGCTTGTGCCGTGAAAATAATAATTTAATTAACATTATAGACTAAAACGCACAGAAACTGTTGATTAAGCATCGTTGAAGACTGAAGCAGGATTTTGAGAATCAAGAGAGATTATTATATCTAACGTAACGATGTAAAGAAAAAGTCGGGCATTGTGAGTGACTACCGGTAGACTAGATAACGGGTCTAGAGCAGACAGGCTGTCTTGCCGTTGTACTTTAGCCTCCGATATCATATGATCATTAGTTTTGGATAATCTCGCCGGGTGGCAGCATTTGTCAAGCGACGGAAGTTGGATGTGGAAATGAGTTAATGAAATTTATTTTGCAGGATTGATTTTTGAATATGAATGCTACAAGTTCTTGAGAAAAACTCCCCCTCATGGTCCCACTTGTAGTAAATAAATAGGGTTGTGGCAAATCCCGAAGTATTTTCACTGAATCTACACCTTTATTCATCTCTTTTTCATCTCACTTTCATCTTTAACAACAAATCCTTCTGGACCAACTCCTACGCTAATACATTGTTCTATGCAATGTAGACTGCAATGGTTTTGTGCCTCAAAAGAATTTTTAACGAGACAATGTTATGATAGAGACATACAATAACTAGTAATCAGTACGGAGAAAAAAGTATTTAGTACCTTAAAATAAAATCAAGTTTATTTAGAAAATATTTTTGATGTGCAAAATACATTATAACACATGACAACATTGTGGAATATCTACAATTCCTGTAAAGAACTGATTTACTAATTTCCCATAGACTGAACTTTCATATTTTTACCTGATCATATACTTAATACATCCCGCTATATACCAGTAATTAAAACAACAAACTTTAAAATAAACAAAATGTACCATTTGGTACTTTCATGGTATTAACCCAGCCGCATAATATAATGTAATACAAGCAGATCCTCTAAATGTAATATCCAAAATTTGGATTCTTGATCCCTGTAGGATATTGTATTGATCTATCAAAGGGTTTTATCCAGAAGGGTTACTTTATTTAAAACAGTTGTTACACAGGTTTTAAGAACCTCGTATTTTGTATAATTGGACTCCTGAAGGTGACACATAATTATTTTGAAACATACAAACAGAACTGTGTCAAATTATAACCAAGACTCACATAATAATCTTATATACTTTATTTTTCTATCTCAAAATGTTTGTTTTTTCTTCTGTTTAGCAAAGCGTCTTCTCTGGTCCAGCTTGGACGTGGGATGAAACTAGACAACAATTCTATTTGCATCAATTTCTCTCCAAACAGCCTGACCTTAACTTCAGAAACCCACTAGTGGTACAAGAAATAAAAGTAAGTAGATTTATCTTCCATGAGCTTGAAGTGACGGTTTTTGGTTTAGGGTATTCTTTAATTTCCTTATTTGTTCAATTGTTACAAAGATCAACATTCCTTTCAGCTAAGAGTGTAAAGTAGCCTACATATTGGAGCCAGTTAGGATGTTTACCTCTATCCATTTTTATTGTGATTGTAAGTTGTTTTCCATAAACCAATTACAATCAGATCCTCTAAATGAAATAGGCAAAATTTGGTTTCTTTTTTCTTGTAAGAAATGTTAAATTGTATTGGTAGATCATATAGTCTTCTCTAGTACCTTTCTATAAAACCGTTATTACAACACGTTTTCTGAACCTCGTAACTGTGTATATTCATAACTTTTTTGACTTTCGCTAGGGTATATATTAAATCATCTCCACTCGCTTCGCTCGTGTAACAGCCCTTTTGGGCTACAAACTTGTACACATATAAAGGAGTCTCCATTCACTGGGTTTGTGTCGGTGACTCTTTCTTAAAAGATCTTGTAACTATAGAAATATTACATTTTTTTGTGAGGTAACGGTTTAAAAATAAATTTTCGGTAATTATTTGTCATCGTAAAGAAGTGTGGTCACATCAGAATTGAAAAGTTCACATTTTTTTAACTAACTTTGTGTGTTATAAATAAATAACACATTTTTGTTAATAACACCAGCCATTTCGACATTTCCTAATTAGATTTTTTGAATTTCAATAGAGTTCTATATAACCACACTATAACCTCCTTTACCAAATTTCATTTAATTTTTGTAACAGCTATCGTGCTTACTTACAGACGGACGGTCTAAAATGACTTTTTCAGTTTCTCGATACCGTAAAACGAGAAAATGAGCCAACAAATCAATATCAAAATTATTTGCGATTAACAAACTTACCCTATACTTTCTAATACTTTACTAATAAGTAAAAGAATGGATCCTTGTCTAACTCTCCTGTTGGTAACAATGGACTCTTGTACCCTTGCATAAACGTTTCAGAATATTAACTAGATGATTTGGATAGTCTTTCTTTCTCTTAAATAATCAAAATTACCTTGATTCAACCGTTCCGATACTTTTTTACACACTTTTTTTCAATTGTTCCGGAATGAATGCAAAATGAGCCGACATTGGTAGAAAATTATATTTATGAATACTTTTATGTAAGAGTAAAATGGCCTATGATCTCTAGAGATATATTGTGCCCCCCCCTACTTCTTCTAACATAGGGAAATCCCTTCTATAGAACCCCCTCTAAGTTAAACTCATTAGGAAGTCTATCACTTGAAAGGAGTCAAAAGTTGTTATCTCCTCTACATTAGTTTGGTACCTTTTAGTAGAATACTGTACCACACTCTGATACATTTTTGGAACGCCTTTTTTTCCGTTCTGGGCTGTGAAAGCCTCCTTCAGAGGCCTCACCGGCGTCGACCTAGCGATCTTTTGCCGCTGGAACGCCTTTACTTTTTTTGTTGGGTGTTTCTTTTATCAGGAGTGAAATTCCAGCTGAGTGGAATATTTGACCTTTCTCTACTATGCGTATTTTCTCCGGGTTGTAGAGAAGTGGAGGATTCCCCAGACGGATAGTCATAATGGAGGACATGCTCCATTTTATTTGGGTATACTGTGAGAGGACAGTAAATCAAATATCGGACAGCCTCCCCGGCTGACACCTTTTCCCCGGAGTCGGGACTTCAGACTTTAGGTTGGGTGGAAAAAAAACATAAAAATGGAGAGATTAGTAGGGGGAGTTTAGTTAAAAAAGAATGGCATAAAATATTTAAAAACTATACACCCACAAGGGAGTGGGAATTATTACAGGACACAGAAAATACATGAAAAGGAAGACATTTGTAGTGAATGTCCAGTGGGCGAAGAGATCGCAAATCCCTACTAATAGTATCAGTCTCGGGTGTTAACTATTCCATCTCGATAATTTGAAATGAATTTTAGATATTCACCAATAATTTCTAATTAGGTTATTGTATGAGGTATACAGTGTCCACACATCTAAATATTTACCCTATCATATAGTTTGTTTAAAGTATTTCAAGTCTTCTTCGTTATGTTACAGGACAGCATGGAATTCTGGCTCGACTTAGGGGTTGACGGTTTCCGTGTTGACGCAATAAAACATCTAGTAGAGGATGATAAATTCCTCGACGAACCTGTGATCGACAAGGATATGCTACTATTAGATTATGATAACTTGGATCATGTTTATACAACGAATCATAACTTGACCTACGAATGTATTCAAGGTTGGACTGATCTTATCAAGGAGAAGAACAAGGATGGCAATTCAAGGTAAATAGTTGTGACGTGAAACATTTGACATTTAAAGGGCACACAAATATATCCGGTTTTACCATCCTAACGCAGATCTTTTTTGAATGTCTTCTTTAAGAATAAACCAATCCGACAACAATAGAATGCGTTGAATGTATCCTAACTAAAAATTATTTCAGTTACAGATACAGCTTCCACCAAATAGTTGAATTATTATTATCGTTATTAAATTATGGAGTTTATTTTTTGTATGTACTTACATATGGTCGTCTAGACAGATTAGCTTGGAATTGGTGGTCCAATAATGTTAAACATTGAATTTAAAAAAGGAAAACATTTTAACATAGACACTTTTGATATGCCATCAATATGTTCAGCAATGTAATCTGTCAATATAGTAGCAGTTCCCTCAATAGAAATTAAAATAAAAAAAAAAAAAAAGATTAAATATTCGTAATAATACAAGTAATATTTATGAACTAGAAAACGTATAAAAGAAGAAAACTTAGAACATTTTGCTTGAAAAATAATATCGACGACATAAAAGATATTTCTTATTGTTAACATATAAAAAAGATAAAATTAGAAATGTTATTAATAAATCTTTAAACATATAAATAAATTTTGAGCTTTACTTGTGAGATAATACTATGTAGAACAAAAACTCGAACACAAGATCTCACAAAAATTACGTTTATTTAATCAAACGCGTTTCAACGACAAAGTCGCCATCCTCAGTGATACATGAGCTACAATAACTAAACTATAACTTTATAATTTATTGTTATAATTTAAGTTATAGTTTATTTATTGTAGCTCATGTATCACCGATGATGGCGACTTTGTCGTTGAAACGCGTTTCATTAGGTAAACGTAATTTTTGTGAGGCCTTGTGTTCGAGTTTTTGTTCTACCAAATGTTTAAACGTTTATGCTTTAAAATTTTAGCTTGTTGTTGAATTTACTTATGTAAATCCTATAGTTAATGATTTTCAAGGCAGGACATTTAAAACAAAATATATAGCAGCATATTATTCATCATATTTTATTGTATTTATGATTAAAACAATTTATCGGAAAGAATCGAAATTAGTTAACAAGGAAAGTGGATGGATCTTATATACTGTTTACAGTATATTATTACGAATCAGTAAATATTAACCATTAAAAGGGAGTTCTTTCCTGCTTTGCCTGACGTGATTCAATCTAAAAGACTGTTATAATGAACATAACTATAATGTTTTTTTTTATTGGGCTCCTCTAACTCGTTATGTTGAAAGCAAAAATTTTCCGATCTATTACGTAATGAATATTATAAAATTATTAATACATTTCATTTTGATGATGTTGAATTTCCAACATCTATTAAACAAATAGATAAATTTGAAAAACACAATGAAGATGTTTCTATAAATGTATATGGTGTTGATAAAAAATAATGTGCACCCACTAAGAGTGTGTGATTATGAAAAAGTAAATATTTCGTTTTATTAATAATTACAAATGGTAATGGCGTAAGTCATTATAGTTACATTAGTGATTTTTCTAGATTAATAAGTTGTCAGATAAAAATCATGCACACAAAAAAAGCTATTTGCAAGCGCGTTTCACACATTATCAAGGAGATTGTGAATTTTATTTAAAAAATCATTTTAAAACATGTAAACCTCTAAAACTCTAGACTTGTAATGCCTCAAAATGAAAATGATATTTATTTTCGTGATGAAGCTTTAGAAGGACTGCTTGTATTAGATTCCGTGATAGAACAGGGTAATTACCAGTACCACGATTTCAGTACTATGATCATAATTTTTTTTTTTCATATCAAAAGAAGTAAGTACCCGCAATAAAAATACTTGAATTAGACCCCGCCTTGTATATGGTTATGTTGTTGATGAAGCTCATAGTATTTTCTTTCTCACAGGATTATGTTCTTGGAGGTCTACAATAAGCTTCCGCAGCTCATCTCTTACTATGGAAAGGATGATGCACCATTCGCAATGCCATTTAACTTCTATCTACTCGGAGCTATTAAATATGGAATGACTGCTGAAGACTTGGAGTCTAATATCGACGAATGGCTAAAAACAATGCCGTCACATGGTACTGCAAACTGGGTGGTAAGTTAACAATTATAGTTTATTGTGGAGAGATGGTGTAAGAAATGTGTGGTAGGTTACGTCAAATGGGCTTTTGTGATCTGAATAACCGATAGAATCAACTGAAAGGAAAATAGTGATTGAGTGGGTAGTAAGGTGATTACTATGGAAAGCGGAGGCGTCTTTACCGCATTCTACTTCATCTCTTTAAGTCATCTCTCAACATTAGGTATTCCACCCTAAACTTTCTCAAGGCGATCTATAAATCAATTAGGATTATCTGAAATTTAAAAATTTGAAAAAGGAACGTATAAAAGTGACATTATATTATTGCTGTCTATGTAATGGGTAGAATTTTGTGTTGCTTACAACCGAAAGAAAGAATGTCACTTTAGAGCCCTCTCCGAGACCGAGTGATGGTATCTCTCTCACTGAGATTCAAGATGTACTGTACGGACTGAAGAACCAAAATTCTGTGACAGGTATGCCAAGCGATCACGAGACGAAACTTTTTTTGTTTAAAGGAGAAAAATGTCTCGGTCATCAACGTCTTCAAAAAAATTATAACATTTTGCAACCAAACATTCTCAAATGTGTTGTATACGATAATAAAGTAAATACGAAATAAAAAAAAAACACGCTTAATCTCATAATTATTTTAAAATCAATAAAAGCATTAATGGGATTTTAATTCAATTTCAATCTTAATTAGGACGTAAGGCAAGTTTTACTATATATTATTTTCAAAATTTATCTTTTAACTATTTTATTTCAAGGCTACAACTAAGTACAAACTTATCTAGTAGATATAACTTTTAAAAAAATTTCGCTGCGTGTCAGATGTTCATTCCACTGAATGGCTGTATTTTCAGTTACAACTACCGCTATTTTAAGTTAATCGATTACATAAATGGACGTCCTTATTTCCGTTTTGTTTTGCTTTCAGATAAAAATCACTCTTTCCTCATCGCATTCCTCCCGAACTTCCTGCTCTTTCTTAAAGGATTGAGTAAAATAAAAATGGTACATAAACAATGGCACAAACTTCCTCACTCACCCGTTCTCAAAACCATATAAACTGACCAATGCTAATCGTCAACAAATATATTATTCTGGTAGGAAAACTATGGATGCTGTCATTGAAAAAAAATAGTGTCTAAACTTAGTTTGTGAAATAATACTTTTTACATGCAATAAAACACACGGATATGGGTCTTTATCACAATTCACTAAAATATGAACAAAATCTGTAGAGCCGATTTTGAGTAAATAAGTATTTTATAACCGTGGCAGATTTTTGGGTTAAACTGGAGTAAAATTTTCTCAAAATCGGTAAAGCTTATTTTCCATAAAATGGTAATTTTGTGGGTTTTATGACAGTAGATACTTCAAAATGTTGATTTCTCAAACAAAATGAAAGAATCGTCCGATATATCACACTAAATTAGATAAAAATTATTATAATTCAATTCTACATGTAATCATGCCAACCAACCCCCCACCTCTCTACGGTGACAAATAGCGAAGTTATTGTCAAAAATCGCTTTATACTAACCAAACCTAACCTAACCTAACCTAACCTAACCTAACCTAACCTAACCTAACCTAACCTAACCTAACCTAACCTAACCTAACCCAACCTAACCTAACCTAACCTAACCTAACCTAACCTAACCTAACCTAACCTAACCTAACGCAAAATGTTGATTTATCAAACAAAATGAGAGAATCGTCCGATATATCACACTAAATTAGATAAAAATTATTAGAATTCCATTCTACATGTAATCATGCCAACCAACCCCCCACCTCTCTACGGTGACAAATAGCGAAGTTATTGTCAAAAATCGCTTTATACTAACCAAACCTAACCTAACCTAACCTAACCGAATATAACCTAACCTAACCTAACCTAACCCAACCTAACCTAACCTAACCTAACCTAACCTAAACTAACCTAACCTAACCTAACCTAACCTAACCCAACCTAATCTAACCTAACCTAACCTAACCTAACCTAACCTAACCATTCAATTCTACATGTAATCATGCCAACCAACCCTCCACCTCTCTACGGTGACAAATAGCGATATATTGTCAAAAATTTAATTATCCTAACCTAACCTAACCTAACCTAACCTAACCTAATCTAACCTAACCTAACCTAACCTAACCTAACCTAATCTAACCTAACCTAACCTAACCAAAATGTATGATATTCGTATAGTTACGAGATCCAGCAGGACCACGTCATATACACAAGCGTAGCGAGTGAAAGGTTCGTGAAATGCAGTATGTTCAGCTTCGAGGCATTGATACGAACTTAGCGAGTATAAACTCTTAATATATAGACATCTACGATACCCCTTAAATCCTACCCAACGTCAAGAAAGTAGACGCACACAATAATTACGAGGTTCAGACCTGTGTAAACAAACTTATGCTGCTGACTAAGAATGTATCAAAATTAATTAACATTTCCTACAAGGCCCAAGAAACCAACTTTAATAGATCTTACATATTGTATAATGGGCTGGGCAAGTATCATGATATCACCCATCAACTTGTTTTACAACGTAACAAACTTCTCTGTTAATACTTCATGTCATAATGTGTACGAAAGCAATATGACTTACTAAGGTCACTGATAAGAGTCAAAATAATCCGAGGTCAAACCTTTGATAAATAATCAATTTATAACTGTCAAAACCAAGGCCTCTTACTCATATTAACACTTCAATAGTACTATAAAATACTTAATATCTCTTTTAACATTATTTATTTGTAACAAATTGAATAAATTTGGAAAAATCCACGAACCATACCTAATCGTTCATTTGATGAACGTTTTAAAATTATAAAAGCGCTATGAATGATAAAAAAAATATTTTATAGCCAAAGTTTACACGTTTAAGTTATGTCTCTATTGATTTCCCCTTTTGTATATAATATATTTGATTTTTTTTCAAATTTCACTCACTGTACATTAAAATTAATTGCATATCATGAATAGTCAGTCTATAATACTTATAAAGAAATAGACCGCTACCCTATAAGGGGACGGCCCACAAGGAGTACGTAGAAAATCTTATATGAGAGTATAGGTCGAGTTGTAGGCTACATCAAAATAAAGCCTTTTATGAGTAGAACACAATGCCGCAAACCCGACCTCAAAATATTCACCCTAGCTAAAATAGCGTGCGTTTAAAGTTCATATTAGCTACATCGTAAGGTATGTTGAAAACAGCTTAATAATGTTTACTAGGTAGAGGTTATGAAATGAAAAATTTGCAAAAAAAACCTCTATTTTGGACTGCTCATGGGCTCTTTACCTCCAATGGGAGAAGGCCCTAAAGGAAATCTATGTAAGCATAGATTGATATGTACTACAAATTGAATGGCACTAACTACAATTAAAGCAAGTATGTTTCCTGTTTACGGGAATACCCACTATCAGTCACAAACAACTTACTCTTTTAGGGCTATCACGGTTAAACCAATGTCCTTGTTTGATTTAATTTGAACTTTAAACACACGCTATTTTAGCTAGGTAAACCTTTTGAGGTCGGGTTTGCGGCATTGTGTTCTACTGATAAAGGTCTTTTATTTCCTACTCACTCCTTGTGGGGCTTCCCCCTGGAATGGTAACGTTCCACTGAATACGTACTAAATAGGTTTTGGTATTCATTAATAATGTGCAAAGCTTTGTAGCTCCACTGTAATAGTTAAAATAATATTAAGCCGTCCTGGGATTTATTTAACACGCTGTATACTTAGCGTATAATATTGGCACAAACACTTAAAACTTGGTTTCATTCTATGTTTACACGTAATAGGCCCATTGCTTCGACGTGTACTCTTAATAAAAATCCAGCAAAACTTGATAATGACTGAATACCCGAAACGCTCGTAGTCACTACTGACTACTATTACTTAAGTAATTTTAATTTAATATCAATAGTGATTGGTGATAATAAAAATGTACGATTCAAAGTTTTTTGTTTCTTGTAGCGTGTTGGTGTTAAACCAATTTATTTCGAAACTATAGTGGTTTAATGCAGATTGAGAACAGTACATATATTATTTGTTGACAGCTTGGCAACCATGATACTAATCGAATAGCGGACCGCGTTGGTAGGGAGATGGTAGACGCCTTCAATATGATACTTGCCATGCTACCGGGTCCCATGATCACTTACAATGGTGAAGAGTTGGGAATGACTGACACTTATGTAAGGTTTGAAGATGCTGTGGATGCTAGAGGAACACTCCTTGGACCCATTAAATATGAACCATCAAGTAGAGACCCGCAGAGGACGCCCATGCAATGGGATGACACCCAGAACGCAGGTATGTAAACAATAGATTTATTTTTGTTTGTTGCTTGAAGATTCGCCTTAAGAAAAGAAGTAAAGACCATAAAATATTGACGCCTAAATCTTTCGAATACTCTAATGACGTCAGGGTCGGAAGAGAACAAGAGTAGAGAGAGACCTGATAGGAAAGAGATGGATATAGTCCAAAACTAGATGAAGAAAGACGTAGTTAGGTTGGGATTTCACACCCATAGTGAACCCTACAAAGGGAGGAACAGTCGAAATCTGAATTTTTAGGAGTCTTTCTAGTTATAATATTTGATGTAGTTCAGTTAATTTTCTAAGTAGAAAATTAGTATTTGAATTTTCTAATTCAAATTCAAATTCAACATTAAATCATAAATACCACAAGTTATCTTAAAATAAAAACACGATTTTTAAACCATATTCAAAATTTGGAACTCTTTGCTAAAATCAGTTTCATCAAAATTGAATTTTAATTTTAAAAATTCATACATTTTAACTTTATCCTATCCTTTGGGAGATTTTGTCCAAAACTTAATCTATGTCCTACATCAAGTTTCAAAGTTTGCAGTTAATTGAAGCACCTGTGCGAGTGACGAAAGTGCTTTTGAATGGACGGACAGACAAAGAGAAATCGGAATCATCCTGAAAATGGCGTAAGTTCTGATAGGAGTAAAATTAAAAATACAAAACAAACTCTAATCCGCAATTGGTCAGGAATGATATTAACTGGAAATACTATCATTCCTATCAATAAATCATACAGGTAACGTGGATATACGTCGGATTCTATATATCCAAATAAATTTAATATAATTTAAATAACTTTAAATATATTTCAATAACTTTTTTTCGAATTCACCTTAATTTAGTCGCTTCCCGTCATTTTGTTTTTTACAAAAACTTACTATAACTCTAGAAATAGATAAGATATGAAGTTCAAATTTGGTATAAGCATTTTGTACGTTACGTTTTACAAGTGTACTAAACACAAATTCTCATTTTTCATAATTTTCAAAATGACTGCCGTTTAAAATTTTATACGTCGAATAATAGAGTCCAAAATCAACAATCTCTGCTACAAATTGAGTGACAGTATGATGACTAATAAGTGTGAATTAACATTATCGTGTATATTTATCGAAAAATATGTACTTTTCGATTTTAATGAAATAAAAGGACACACTTTATATAAATGTTCACTCTTTTTGCATAGGATTCAGCAAACACAAACCATGGCTGCCCGTCAATCCAAACTACTGGTATCTCAATGTAGAAGCACAGAAGAAAGCTGACAAAAGTAATTTGAAAGTTTATCAAAGTTTGTCTAAGTTGAGACAGACGGCTACATTCCTCAGTGAGAAAACAGAATATGATATCAGCGCTCAAAATAAGGACACATTTATTATTAAGAGGTAAATATATAGTATATTTTAAAGATATTTATCTAACTTTTCCTTGAGTCAGTATATAACACTGCCGGAGTATCTTTTCCGACGGTTTTATGTCGTCATGTATTTGACAACGTTGCACATTCCAAACAACTATCTATTATTAGAAGAGATACCCTGTCAACAGTTTGTCACTATAACCCGAAACAATACAATGTCTATGCCATCTATAGTATAATTGAAAAATTCTTCATATTTTATACCATTGAGTTGTGCTCGTATCAAGTTGGTTAGGTTAGATTAGATATATAATAAACTAGACTACTTGTTGCTCAAATATTAAGGGGACCCAATACCGTCGGGGGGTTTTTCTTCTGCCGTCGGAAATAAAACCGGTTTACGATTCCCCCAGAAATAATACGTAACCTTTACAATTGACCCGTTTTTGTGATAAAAAAAAGTTGTGACAATTGTAAATAGTTCAATTTCTATCTATTGTTAACTTTTACGTATGTATTCAATTACATTCAATTTGAAGCTGCTGTCACAAATGATTAGAAAAAAAAAACACCACAGTTTCCTGCAAACAAAAAGCGATGAAAATAAATATAATTAAAAATTTAAAATGTTGTGTTGCCCGTCAAAAACCCTGATTTATATCACAAAAGTGCAACGATTTGTTCAAGAAATGGAAATGGCATCACTTTTAATTAGATGGTGAGGATAGAGCTTTCAGTATTGCAAACAGCTATTTATTTCTAAATATATTATTTTCAGTATCGTTACTACTTTCTTTATAATGTCTTTATTTTTATTTTCAGGTCTTCACCTGAAGGTGAAACGTATGTCCTGGTTGTGAACTTCGGCACCTTCGAGGTTACAACCGTACTGAACATCACCGGTCTTGACAAAATGTCAGTGTTCACTGGAAGTATAAACTCAGAGTTCACTCAAGGGTAAGGTTAGGTTAGATTAGGTTTGGCAGCATGACACACTGTAGTGACAACTTTGCTAGTTAACATTATTATTTGCACAAAAACACTTTAATTTCAGCCACCCTAGTCAAGTTTCGCTACAAACTCAAGTTCCCTACTTGCCTCACGATGCTGCGTAAACTTTGTAACTTTTTTAACCCCCGCGATATTAAAAATAGAAAACTACCTAAAACGAAACGAATTTTAAATATATGTTGCGTCATTTAAACATTGAATTTACTTTATAAAGAAAAATCTTTTGTTGGTGGTGATAGAATGTGAATACTGCGTTTTCAAATAGTTTAAATACTTATTTATTCAATTTTCAGAATATTTTTGCGCGTCTGCTGAATTTTAGTCACATGAAAAGGTGGTCAGATTAACTTTAAAATTTTAAGTTTGATGTAGAATGGTTTTTTAATTAGGTGATTAGATTTTAGACTAAATTGCGTTAATACAAAAGTTAAACAGTGTGAGAGAGTAAAGTAATTATCACCCATTGTACAAGTTTGACAATCCGAGTGATTAAAAGGGTCTAAAAACACTCAACATGGGTCCGTAGGCATATAGGGGCAGTTTTAGAAAGTCAAATTTATTTAACCTTCTAGCCCCAAAGTATTAATTTATTTTTTTATTTTATTTTTTTCCTTTTAACAATTGAAACTGAACTTAGTCCATCTATCAATATTTCTATAAAATGAAAGCGTTTGTTGGCTGCACATCCTACGACGCACTATTAATTTATTTGTCGAATAAACTACTTATTCGTAGTAACTTCTAGTTTTATAATTATGATACCACCACATAATATTTCCAAAAAAAATTTCCTCAAGTAGATCGTTTTTATCCCTTAACTACCACAAGGTCATTTTTGCTGTTACCGAAACATTTTTCCTATATGTGAGACAATGCAAAGAATTAAATGCAAAGTTTGAAATATATAAGATATCGTCTTGTTGTAAACTGGTTGCGACTTACAGACAAACAAACACTAATGTGAAATTATATGATCCATAGTTTTACCTATGTAGCCTAAAAAAACCAATGACAATCGAACCAATGTTTCAACGGGTATTGAATTCTTTGTCTGACATTTCACAAGACAGTTTAAAAAATATAATAGACAGTTAAGTCAGCTCTTGCATTATTTCTAATCTTTTCTCTTTTGGAGTCATCCTTCACTCTAATTTAAGTTTGACCCATTAGGGTCTGGTAGAGCTCCCAAGTTAAAAGTATTACCTTAATTCAAGGTTAGAAGAGAAACGTAAAGTAACAATAGTTTTAAGATTCTAAACCTATTCCACCTATTCAAGTAAATGTATTAAACGTTGTAAACCATCCCCACAACCCGTGCATGTGACTGGGTGAGTTGTGTTTGCGTAATTTTGTGCATTCTTTATTTGATTATGTTTCAGAGACAAAGTGGTGCTATCTAAAGGGGTAAGACTTAGACCACAAGCAGCTGTCATCCTACAAACATTTTAGACCCAGAAATCTGCTGGAACTATTTCCCACCACACTTCGTAGCTTCTTTTAAAATAGAAATATTATTAAAACTAGGATTAATTATTTTATTTAAAATGTATTGAATATAATACATTGAAAATATTATATATATATATATATATATATATATATATATAACTTCTTTGTACGAAATGTTGTTTTAGTACAATCTGATTGTTCATAATGTTATTTTGTGTACCAGGTGTCCCACTAAGAGGTTGCTATTTTTGAATAAATATGCCGGACATGTGGAACACTCTACACGTTTGATACTTTACAATTATGTTACGTAGACATGTAAAAAAGAACTTTCGAGTTTCATTTTTTGTATAGACAATATAAAACAAAATGGCGGAATAACAAAATTATGGTATGTTTTCACCAAAATGCTTTTATTTGTACAACCATTACAAATTATTGATTTGCAGATAACATGAAAATGTATAAAACGTAATGAAGAAAAGTAAAGAAAAATAACGGTAATAATTTATTAATGATCCAAATTTGATCTTTATTCGAATTGATGCCCTTCAATAGCTATGTTGTGATACCAACGAAACAAAAAAAAAAGTCGTAAGCGTTTTTGAAACATTTCTGAGGTATCAACATTAATTCCTCTTCGATCAGCCTTCTTAAATAATCATCTGTTGCTATAGCGAGAGAATAATATAAGAAAGGTCCATACGAAAAAAATTTCCAAACAGTCAAGTCTAGGGACCTGTGAGGCCAATCCATGAAACTGCTGTCACGACCTATCCAGCGGTTGGGAAGACCTCTATCTAAATCTCTTTTGGCGAAATTAGCATAATGAAGAGGAAATCCATCCTGTTGGAAAAAAGTCCTGAGTAAGATGAGGAACTATTGAAGAATCTGTTTACAGTCATTGTCTGATAGGATATGTCATACGATAAAACCCCATCGTTGGTGACGGCAGCCAAAACAGTAATACCCTTTGATTTCAAGCCTTCTTCGGATGAAATATATGGATTTTGTGTGTTGTAATAATTACAATTTAATATGTTTACAGATCCTGTTCCATAAAATGTAGCTTCATTTGAGAATCAATATTTCATTCCATTCGGCATCTTCTTCAAGCTTTTCAATTACCTTCGAATAAAATTCCACTCGTCGTCTATCGGTATCTTCCAGCAGAACTAAATGTGTTTGTAAAAAAATATTTTGTCTTTCTTGGCACACCTTTGAACTGACGACTTTGGTAGCAGATAAAATTTTTGTAAGTGAATTTATATATTTCAGTAAAGTAGCACATGCAAGCACTTCATTTTCTTTGTTGAAAAATCTACGGTATTTCTTTGAAACTGATCCAGTTTCTAGTAGCATAGTTTTTATTTATTTATGAATTGATTTTCTTGGAGGAACCACATTTGGGTAGGTGCTTTGAAAACACCTTATAGCTTAATATTCATTTTCAAAAGCAATAGTTCAAGAACAACATTTCACTTTTTGTTCAATTGAAAAATATTTTGTTTTGAGGTTAGATATCACACATTAACTGATTAAACACAACTACCAAATTGTTAAATTGCTGTATTTAGTTAAAAATGGAAGTGGTTTAATCCAGAATGTTAATTTTCTTTTAATTCACCATACGAAAATGAAATTCGAGGGTACCTTTTTAGCTATCTGTAACATAACTAAATTCTCAAGTTTTAGAGTGTTCCATAATAATGGGTGTATATCCAACATATTAATTCAAAAATAGCAACCTCTTCGTGGAACTTAAGGCAGCATAATATTGTATATTATTAAATAGATGTTTATTTTCTTATACATAATCCAGGTTAAAATGACATTACTTTATAAGTGCTTGTGGACTCAGTGAATTAAATGGACAATGTGTGATTATCTTTTTTTCAAGTTGTAGCACACGTTTATCTTAAAATGTTAAATAGTAATTTTCCTGATTAAATTGATCAAAATACAGTAAATTAATATTAATTGTCTGTAATTAATTTGCTAGAGTAAAATAAATCGAGGTACGTGGAATTTTTTGTACATCTTAACAACCGCAATTTTTTTTTCAAAAATGATGATTACCGAGAGTTTCAAAATGATGTATCAATCAACGGGAGAGGGGGTTACATTAAAAAAAAATTATATACTACCCAAAAAACATAATTTTCAGTAGTGACTGGACCTCATGTGTAAAAATATAATTTTTATAACACACGAATTTTGTATGATTTCAGTTTATATATTTCTAGTTTAAGGAGGTTCCTATTCCTTCGTTCCAGGAGGTTTTCAATATTCAATATACATTTACCATCCAAAATATAAGAAATGTCGTATTTGTTTTGCCCTAGAGCTAATAAATGTTCAACTTTCGTAAGTTCAGAATAGTTACCCAATTTGGTAAAATAATTACACTTAAGGAATTAAATATATATATATATATATATATATATATATATATATATATTATAATATAATAATGGGGGGGGGTCCAACATAACCTGACAGTTTCAAAGAAGCTGTTATTTTGTTTTATTGCAACAATTAAGAACACAACTGATGCAATTGCAGTGAACGTAGAGCAGTGGACAGTTCAATATCGTACTTTTGTTATTGAAGTTAAAAAAAAAAGATGAATAACTGTTACGCAACTGTTATTTCGTAACAATTTGTAATTTCCTCGTGAAGGCGCTGTTCCATATCGGACAATTCAGAAATATTAAATCTGTATAAATTGTGAAATTAGAACTAGATCTGTACGTCCTCCAGACAATGTCGAAAATGTGAGCGTATCTCTTATGTAAAGCCCAACCCGATCAACCAGAAAACAATTCAACACCTTAGGAGTTTCAAAGACAAGATTACAATTAATTTTACATCTTGATTTGAATTTTCATCCCTACAAGTTAGCAATTGCAGAAAAACTCAATTTTGCAGATCCTGAATAAGTTACATGTTATTATTATTTTTTTTTATATTGCAGCTCTTTGATGATGAAAACATTTTCCAATGTTTAATAATGTCTGATGAAGCTCATTTTAAGCTATCTGGTAATGTGAACACTCAAAATTGTCGTGGCTGGTCAAGAGAGAACCCCAGAGAAATTCATCAACGACTTCTGTATAGTAACAAAGTGACTGTATGGTGTGGTGTTGCAAGTTTTCGAGTTATTGGGCCTTATTTTTTGAAAATCAAAATAGTGCAACAGTGACTGTGAATAAAGTGATACGTGGAAAGGATTCAGAACTTTTTAGATCAACGATTGCAACAGTTTGGAATAGAAATGAACTATTTATAGTTATTGCAAGATGGAGCAACTGCGCACACGGCAAATGTGCCAATGACTGTTTTGCGAAGACCCGAGGCATCTCATTTTACGTTTTGGTGATGTTGCATCTGCCCTGTCTCCGGATCTAACTGCTAGTGATTTGTTGTTGTGAGGCTACTTTAGAAGCAAAGTTTTTATTACAAGACCTCACGCCATTGGCGATTTAAAAAAAAAACTTCATAAAGAATTAAAATCCTGCAACACTAATTTAACAAGGATGAGAAAAATATGTGGATATTGGTGGGGAACTATGTACATATTTTGGCTATTGTAATAAATTGTTATTGTTATTTCCTTAAAATTTATTTTATTTTGAAAACTGTAAGGTTTTATTGGACTACCCATTATAAACGTAATGTTTGTAATATGTTGACATACTACCACGTGATTTCATTAGGTAAAAAGTTTAATTAACATCAAACCATCACAAAGATAAAACAAAGCTGTCTGATAGATATTATATTAAAATAATTGATAAGCCACATAGGAAACGTCTTTACGTTAAGTCAATGAATATTGATTGATATTGATTAATAATTGTACTCGAGTTAAACCCAGTTAGGTTATAAATCGACGTTCAGTAACCGCTACACCTCAGTCAAGCCATGCGTTTAGCTTTAGTGTTGTGTCTTGTTTGGTTATCAGCTGCTTTGGCAGCTCAGGAATGGTGGAAGACGGCCATCTTCTATCAGATCTACCCAAGGTCGTTCAAGGACAGTGATAACGATGGTGTTGGAGATATTAAGGGTAAAAATGGTTTTACTTAATTATTTGGACTTGATACATGAAGTCCATAAAAGTTTATAAAATTTATCGTCGTCTTGTTTGTAAATTTCGTAGGCAAATTATAGAAGCATGTGAATATATATATATATATATATATATATATATATATATAACTTGAAAATTAATGATTGTGAAATGTACTGTAAAAGTAGAACTATATAAATCCAGTAATGTTTTTAAATTTAATTTTTTTAAATTAAAAATGTGAGAATATTAAATTCAAATTTAATTTTTTTTTCAAAGTAATATTAGTAACCTACGGGAAAATTCGTTTTGTAGTGGAAGCAAGTCCGCGCTGAATTTACATGAAGGTAAAAAGAGGGAGGGAGGGAGGGAGGGAGGGAGGGAGGGAGGGAGGGAGAGAGAGAGAGAGAGAGAGAGAGAGAGAGAGAGAGAGAGAGAGAGAGAGAGAGAGAGAGAGAGAGAGAGAGAGAGAGAGAGAGAGAGAGAGAGAGAGAGAGAGAGAGAGCGAGAGAGAGAGAGAGAGAGAGAGAGAGAGAATTAATGAATAATGATTTTGTAAAGACAAAAGATAAAATAAAATAGAAGAATGAATCCAAAAAAAGACAAAAATTGAAATTAAAACTAACCTGAAAAACATAAACTAAATCACGATTTACAGGTAAAATTTTAAGAAATGTTGATTATGTTACAATTAAAAAAAAAAAGTTATAATTAAATTAATAATTTTAATTGTTATAATAATACTTGCAAACATACATTTTGTGTAAAAAATTACTTTTAGCCCATACCCCGAGGATAGTCCACACGTCCATTCATGCTCAAATGTACAAGGCTATTTAATGATTTAAAGGAATATAGTAACGAGTTCAATAAAGGACATGTCGATACTGTAAAAGATTTGTTATAGTAACTGTTCTGTGATTTGGTGTAATTAGAATTGTGACTCCTACCTTTTACTCTTAAGAGAGTCTAGTCATTTGAGAGAATTCAAACAATTAAAATTTTGCTTACTCCTGACGACACTTAATTGTAAAACTAAACACGAAAATCTCAAATCACTAGCTTAGAAGGATTTTAAACGACGAAAATTGAAAATTTTAAAATTACATTTTTATCACATTATTGGCCTACTAAAATTGCACATTGTCAAAATTTGTGACAAAATTATAAACCTCATTAAATTAAAAAACAAAATATTCAAGCAGAATTTTGTGCAATATAAAATAATAATTCAATAATTAGGTTTGATTGCGCACATTTGATCTATTTATAAGGGGAAAAAATCCTATAAATATTTTTTGTTCATTCAAACTCTGAAGAAGAACGGATGATACCTAAAACAACCCACAAAGAATATTCCAACTTAGAAACGAAAAGAAATGAATTAGATAAAACGGGCAAGAAAATCTATTCAATATTTAGGTAGCAGAGGCGATTAGATGCAGTGTTTCTTTTCAGATTTGTTTTTAGAATGAAAACGTCTAAAAACGTGTGAAAACAAAACCCCAATAGGCGCATAATTACAATTTTTTGTTTAAAAAATGAGTGCTCATATTTGATGATGACAGTATCTAATTTTATCAAAAATGTGCAAACAATATATCTATTACATTTTATCTCAGTTTATGTATGAAAAATAACAATTAAAAAAATTTTCCCATTACATTTTCAGAATTATTATAGGTTATGGATTTTTTTGGGAAGTTTAAAATATAAAATAAAAATCGGATAGCATGATAAATAACTAGACTGAAGGGGTTTAGTTTGAGTTGTAGAGCCGATTACATCCTGAAATTCTGTTATCCTTCAATTTGTTTTTTGTAAGGATTGGCCTTTCATACTACTAAAATATTTTTTATTATTTAAAAGTCGTCTGTAAACTTTAAAAAACGGGAACATAACAAGTGTTTTGCTTTGCAAATGCTAGTTCTAACATCTGCAAGCAAATCACAAAATGTTGTTCAAATATATCTGTTTTCTAGTGACCCAGTTTCATGATGTAAATGTTACTCATTACACTGACCTCATGTCGACCCCTAAATACTGAATTATAAAATGTATACCAATCACCTCTCCAAGTTTTTAAAATTCTTATTATTGTACTCACTTCCAAATATTAACACATGTTTCTACAATTTTTCGATTATTTGGTGATTTTTTTTTAATTTATGCCTGATAGATTAATTAGGGTAACACTCAGAAAAATGCTATGTCATCAGCCGTACTCAAAACTTTTCACGAGTCCAAACTGCAGCGAGATCTGTATTCGCCTTTACCAAATTAGACAAATTGTTCCCCTGAGATTTTTTACACATTTATCATCTGAACCCTGTGTGAAAGTATGTTTTTATGAAGATAGATTATGAAGTTATTTTATGTATACAAAGGTGTAAACCACTTTTAAGTTCCGAAAACCATCTGATCAGCTGAGCCCCGACGAAAAATACTTAATGTTGTCTCTATTCACTCTTTTTCCTAATTTCCTTCTTAATGTATTCGATAATTCAGAAAAATACGTTAATGACATACATTTGAAAGTGAAATATTTTCCATTGTCTTCCCTCAATTTTGAAGTAACAAAATATAGTACTCTACGAATGTACAGCTTCAAGGCTCACCAAGGTCGAGACGTTGACACGAGCGAAGCGAGTGGAGTCTTTTTAATATGTACATATGTACGAAAACCTTTATAATTTAACCGACGTCAAAAAGAAGTGACATAAAAAAATATGAGATTTATAAAACCAGTGTAACAACATCTACTAAACAAACTTACCCTACTGGATAAGATCCCATGATCTAACAATACAATTTACCATTTTCTGCAATGTTCATGAAACCAACTTTTGGATATTACATTTAGATCTGTTTGTGTTACTTTTTATGATAAATTGTGATACCTTCAAATCTTAAATTACGATTTATGAGCATAATAATGAACAAAGTGCCAATTTTAAATAAAAATTTACTTCTGAGAATTCAACATACACAGAAAAAACATTTTATAAAAACACTCTCCTAGATACAAAATGGTTATATCCACGAAAATATCAAAATAATAATGTAAACAAATCAATTATATTTTTCTAAAACAAAAACAGATGTTTGCTTTAAGTGCCCAGCTATCGTAGATAATATAATTAATATTTTCTGTGTTAATTAATATATTCAAGGTTAATCTACTTTCCTAAGGTCACCAGTTCCAACCCACCATCCATCTCACTTATTAGTTGACACGTCAGATAATTTGAAAAAGATTAACTCGCATTACAAAATAAATAGTTTAGTTGTTATCTTAAAGAGTTCTAAGAATTATCTAAAATAGGAATAAAACATAAAATTGGATCCAAATGTTTTAGCAAGAATTTTGTATCTCGTAATAAAGGAAATGAAATTTCAATTTTAGAATTGAATGGACCAAATGTTTATTTAGCATTCCATTTTATTTAGTGTGTGTGTGTGTGTGTGTGTGTGTGTGTGTGTGTGTGTGTGTGTGTTCAGCATAAATCTGGAACACTTGGAGCAATTTCAACAAACTTGCTTCACATATGAAGTATAAGAAAAAAAAAACACTTTGGGGGTAAGATACTTAGGGTTGGAGGGAGTGATAGTAAATATAATGGAAAACTACCTATATTGATGTCAAATCCATAGTTTTCGGGGTCGCTACGATGAATGTCGATGCAGTCAGTCCAAGTCCAATTTCAGCCCCCATCGGCAATTTGGGCGAGAAGGGATGATATAAAATGATCGTGATTAGCGTCGAATCAATAGTTTTTGGGGTCACTAAGCTAACATTTTGTTAGAGTCTCGATGACATTAAAGCACAAATTTAGTCGAATATAACTTTCAGAACCTACTGGATTTTTTTTTAAATTAAGAGTATTAGGTAGAACTTTTTTAAAGTTGTGGAAATAAATACATGAGGTACATAAATACCTGTCCAACGCCGGGTAATCAGCTAGTACTTAAATAAAATATAATATATTATAATTTTACGACATATTTAAAAAAAAGTATTGCTTATTTAGGAATATATTTTTATACATTTTATCGATAAATAAAAATAATACATAAAATAAATTCAAGTAGGTAATTTAACAATTTATAAAATAAAACACAACAAAAAAAATGCAATCCTTTCGAGAGGGGATGAGGGAGAATAAGGAGAGAAACCATTGCTGTTATCATCACCTATATACAACAGATCCATAAATTGCTTTTAACAAAAAATAAAACTGTAAATTAAATAATAATAACAACAAAAGTTGCTAAAACTTGTTAAAAATATTAAACTATTGTCGAATTCAAGCAGAAAAAAGCATATTAGTGGGCTGTAAAGAAACATCCTCATAAGTGAGTACGCCATTGGTAATACCGAGGGAACATATCTTATAGTCTTGGGTAAGATCACTCTCTTTCATTCTCCTAACAGTTTTCTCTTCACCAACTCTTGTTCTTTTCCAACTCTGATGCTATTAGAGTATTCGAGGGCTAGGGATCTTTATAGTAGGGGTCTTTATAGTACCTTCCCCCCTTTTTTTAACATATACACATCTACGAGGCCAATTAGGTTATGTTATGTTAGGTTAGGTTAGGGCGTAGCCGACTTCAAAACAGTAGTGATACAACAACTACGAGGTTCAGTAAACCTGTATAAAAATTTATTTAAACAAATCTACCCTACTAGATAAGACCCCCTTGATCTCCCAATACAATAAATTTCCTACATAGCCGAAGATACGAACTTGTGGGTAATATATTTAGTGGATCTGCGTGTATTACATTCTATAATGGGGCTGGGTAAGAACTATGATGGTGTTGTGTCCCATTTGCGGTCAGTCCTATTAGCGGTCGAGGGTAAAATTGTCCAGTTTGCGGTCATCCCAAATATATCTTGGGCTACCCTAATTATATTTTTCCAATTTGCGGTCATATATATATAACCTAACCTAACCTAACCTATATAACGAGACATGATTTGTGATTAGGGTCAAATCATTCTGTTATGTATTTAGTGGCTAGGTATGCAAAGGACGGGAAGAAATTAAGTACATCTCAAGACGTGACCGCAAACTGGAAACCCTTCCATCCCCAGGACCTTGATCGTCCCCTCATAAAACTACACTTGACCGCAAACAGGACGGCTGATATCCAGTTGCACCGACGGTCGAAGGAATTTGCAAGGGTCGAAACATTCCTCCGTACGAAAAGTGTCTAGTTGCACCGGTGGTTAAAATCTACCAGGAAATACCTTTCTTTACTCACACTTACGGAACTTTGACATAACTATTAAAAAGTTCTATACCTTTAACGGTATACCGTAAAACATTAAAGCGTATGTACACACATAATAATAATAATAGGGATGATAAGAAAAATTAGTATATTACTTTATTATTACTAAAATTATCACTTTTTATTTAGAAAGTATATATAACCTAACCTAACCTAACCTGACCGCCGGTGCAACTGGAACACTCCCCAAAAGGGGCTCCGGTGCAACTGGACACATCAGTTTGGGGCTGATCCCTGACCACCGGTGCAATTGGACATCTCCCAACAGGACTGACTGCAAATAGGAAGACATGGTATGATGGTCCATCAAGTTGCTAATTCTTATTATGTTAAATTTCTCAATTTAGTCACTACCCCCACCGTTTCTATATGTTTTGATAAGGAAGCAACATGTGATGTTCTTCTTTAATTGACTCTGAGCTTCTTTCTAAGAATGCAATACGAAGCTGCAGCACTTTTTTATATTTTTTAATTTCTATTATTGCAGGTATAACCTCAAAAATAGATTATCTGGCGGATATAGGAGTGAGTGCTGTGTGGATTTCACCGATCTACAAGTCACCTATGGCTGACTTTGGATACGATATTTCTAACTTCACTGCAATAGATCCACTTTTCGGAGTTATTGATGACCTTGTGGAGTTAATTCAGGCCCTCAAAGATCGGGGTAAGTAATCAAAACAAACTTATAAACTATGTTTAGACAGAATAAAATAATACTGTATTATAACTTGAAGAGAATTCAATGTATTATTGTTGTTATTTTTATATTAAACTTTATTACTTTTAAATTGTTTTAGTTAAAACATTAATTTTGTGGTCACTAAAGCCTTAAACAACTTTTATAAGATATTTTAAAACTTCAAAATGGTGACGGTATGAAATTTTTAATGTTGAATATCTTTAGAACCATTAACTGTGTAAACAGCGACCATTTAGAAAATGTATGAAATAAAATTATGTTTCTAGGTATACTAGTAAACCGTTACATATTAATGTGTATACCAAATTTTACTCGAAATCTTAATAATTTCAAAAGTATTTTTTATAAAAACATAAAATGATGGAAAACTATGCGTTTCCAAACATATGTTTATAGGAACATTTTTCTTTATTTTGACCAACCACTTAAAGTTTGGCAAATTTTCCAAACACTCAGTATATAATTTCTTTTTTTCCCCCAACAGGTCTTAGAATAATTTTGGACTTTGTACCGAACCATTCTAGTGACGAACACCCATGGTTCAACATGTCAATGTACAGTCAAGGCAACTATACTGACTATTATGTTTGGAGAGATCAGAACGGAACTGATCCTTTGCACCCTATAGTGCCTAACAACTGGGTAAGTCAAAAAATATCTATAATTAATTCTTTTATCTTTAAAAAAACCAATGGAACAACTAATATAAAATACGATTTAAAGATATTGATAATGATGCATTGTTTATATAATAGATATGATTTAAATCATTTGTGTATATAGAAACTAACCTTGACGTTTCGACAGTATAAATCAACCTACTTCATCAAGTGAAAAACCTAGAACCTAAACAAAAGTAAAAAGACACCGACGTAGCTTAGGGACATGTTGGAAACTAAAACTAAACTATAACCTAAAATATGCACTCATGTCTAAAGCTAGTTTAAATAAAGATGAAATTTTGTCTCATAGTAGAAATAATGTATAGATCACGCACTAAACTTTTGAAAGAGAGGGTGAAAGTTGTTCACCATGATAAAGAGTTATGTCACTTTTCTCTAGACACTACATCCTTTATCAGTTAGTTATTTGTTATTCTTTGTTTAGTTCAGCCCTGTGTTATGTGTATTTAGCTTTAGTTTTGACTACACGGGGTTAGTTTCTTTCTTATGTTATAGTCTAGTTTACAACACGCCATTAATCTTCTAGGCTATATTAGTGTGTTTTTACTTTTGTATGTTCTAGGTTTATCACTTGATGAAGCAGGTTGATTTATATTCTTGAAACGTCGTGTATTGGTTTTTATATTGACAAATGTCGGATTAAACTATATTAATAATACAATAAATTGATAGAGGACCACTGTATTAAAGTGACAATATTTACAAACTTGTTTTCTTACGTTTCAGCAAAGCAATTTCAGTGGTCCAGCTTGGGAATGGAACGAAGTGAGACAACAGTTTTACCTGCATCAATTTATCGCCAAGCAGCCTGACCTGAACTACAGAAACCCCAACTTAGTGCAAGATATGCAAGTGAGTATAACCAAACACGAAATTAAAGGAAACACACTTTTTCACAATGCTATCTGCACTTCTTGGCACTGAACTACAGACGTAGTTATTAAAACGTCGCCTATGTACAAATTAGTTTGTACTTCAGTTTGGTGTTTGAAGATTCCACAAGTGGGAAACATATTGTGAATAAGCTAAACTATATAAAAAGAATATAAACAATGCTCATCAGTTCCGTATACTTGGCCGTTATAACCATTAGAAACGATATTGTAAGGCACTTTGAAATTGAATTGCATACTTTGAAGACTACTTTTAGGTACCTGGAGAACGGTGTAGGTAAAAAGATGATGGGAACCTCGTCATACAAATGAAATAAAAACAGATTCTCTAAATGTAATGTCCGAAAATTATATTCATGTGCCTTGTAGCAAATGTTTACTTGTACTGGTAGGTCCAGGTGTCACTCAGGTTTGTTTAGGTGTTATACAAGTTTGTTGAACCTCGTAATTTTGTATACCACTACTTTATTGAGGTCGGCTAGGATTCTTGATCCTTGTAGCAAATGTTTACTTGTACTGGTAGGTCCAGGTGTTACTCAGGTTTGTTTAGGTGTTATACAAGTTTGTTGAACCTCGTAATTTTGTATACCACTACTTTATTGAGGTCGGCTAGGATTCTTGATCCTTGTAGGAAATGTTTAATTGTACTAGTAGGTCCAGGTGTCACTCAGGTTTGTTTAGATGTTATACAAGTTTGTTGAACCTCGTAATTTATTATACCACTACTTTCTTGAGGTCGGCTAGGATTCTTGTGCCTTGTAGCAAATGTTTAATTGTACTGGTAGGTCCAGGTGTCATTCAGGTTTGTTTACGTGTTTACAAGTTTGTTGAACCTCGTAATTTTGTAAACCACTACTTTATTGAGGTCGGCTAGGATTCTTGTGCCTTGTAGCAAATGTTTAATTGTACTAGTAGGTCCAGGTGTCACTCAGGTTTGTTTAGGTGTTATACAAGTTTGTTGAACCTCGTAATTTATTATACCACTACTTTCTTGAGGTCGGCTAGGATTCTTGTGCCTTGTAGCATATGTTTAATTGTACTAGTAGGTCCAGGTGTCACTCAAGTTTGTTTAGGTGTTATACAAGTTTGTTGAACCTCGTAATTTTGTATACCACTACTTTCTTGAGGTCGGCTAGGATTCTTGATCCTTGTAGGAAATGTTTAATTGTACTGGTAGGTCCAGGTGTCACTCAGGTTTGTTTACGTGTTTACAAGTTTGTTGAACCTCGTAATTTTGTATACCACTACTTTATTGAGGTCGGCTAGGATTCTTGAGCCTTGTAGGAAATGTTTAATTGTACTGGTAGGTCCAGGTGTGACTCAGGTTTGTTTAGGTGTTATACAAGTTTGTTGAACCTCGTAATTTTGTATACCACTACTTTATTGAGGTCGGCTAGAATTCTTGAGCCTTGTAGCAAATGTTTAATTGTACTGGTAGGTCCAGGTGTCACTCAGGTTTGTTTAGGTGTTATACAAGTTTGTTGAACCTCGTAATTTTGTATACCACTACTTTCTTGAGGTCGGCTAGGATTCTTGTGCCTTGTAGCAAATGTTAATTTGTACTGGTAGGTCCAGGTGTCACTCAGGTTTGTTTAGGTGTTATACAAGTTTGTTGAACCTCGTAATTTTGTATACCACTACTTTCTTGAGGTCGGCTAGGATTCTTGTGCCTTGTAGCATATGTTTAATTGTACTAGTAGGTCCAGGTGTCACTCAAGTTTGTTTAGGTGTTATACAAGTTTGTTGAACCTCGTAATTTTGTATACCACTACTTTCTTGAGGTCGGCTAGGATTCTTGATCCTTGTAGGAAATGTTTAATTGTACTGGTAGGTCCAGGTGTCACTCAGGTTTGTTTACGTGTTTACAAGTTTGTTGAACCTCGTAATTTTGTATACCACTACTTTCTTGAGGTCGGCTAGGATTCTTGATCCTTGTAGGAAATGTTTAATTGTACTGGTAGGTCCAGGTGTCACTCAGGTTTGTTTACGTGTTTACAAGTTTGTTGAACCTCGTAATTTTGTATACCACTACTTTATTGAGGTCGGCTAGGATTCTTGAGCCTTGTAGGAAATGTTTAATTGTACTGGTAGGTCCAGGTGTGACTCAGGTTTGTTTAGGTGTTATACAAGTTTGTTGAACCTCGTAATTTTGTATACCACTACTTTATTGAGGTCGGCTAGAATTCTTGAGCCTTGTAGCAAATGTTTAATTGTACTGGTAGGTCCAGGTGTCACTCAGGTTTGTTTAGGTGTTATACAAGTTTGTTGAACCTCGTAATTTTGTATACCACTACTTTCTTGAGGTCGGCTAGGATTCTTGTGCCTTGTAGCAAATGTTAATTTGTACTGGTAGGTCCAGGTGTCACTCAGGTTTGTTTAGGTGTTATACAAGTTTGTTGAACCTCGTAATTTTGTATACCACTACTTTATTGAGGTCGGCTAGGATTCTTGATCCTTGTAGGAAATGTTTAATTGTACTGGTAGGTTCAGGTGTCACTCAAGTTTGTTTAGGTGTTATACAAGTTTGTTGAACCTCGTAATTTTGTATACCACTACTTTATTGAGGTCGGCTAGGATTCTTGAGTCTTGTAGCAAATGTTTAATTGTACTGGTAGGTCCAGGTGTCACTCAGGTTTGTTTAGGTGTTATACAAGTTTGTTGAACCTCGTAATTTTGTATACCACTACTTTCTTGAGGTCGGCTAGGATTCTTGAGCCTTGTAGCAAATGTTTAATTGTACTGGTAGGTCCAGGTGTCACTCAGGTTTGTTTAGGTGTTATACAAGTTTGTTGAACCTCGTAATTTTGTATACCACTACTTTATTGAGGTCGGCTAGGATTCTTGAGCCTTGTAGCAAATGTTTAATTATACTGGTAGGTCCATTTGTCACTCAGGTTTGTTTAGGTGTTATACAAGTTTGTTGAACCTCGTAATTTTGTATACCACTACTTTATTGAGGTCGGCTAGGATTCTTGAGCCTTGTAGCAAATGTTTAATTGTACTGGTAGGTCCATTTGTCACTCAGGTTTGTTTAGGTGTTATACAAGTTTGTGGAACCTCGTAATCTTGTATACCACTACTTTATTGAGGTCGGCTAGGAGTCTTGATCCTTGTAGGAAATGTTTAATTGTACTGGTAGGTCCAGGTGTCACTCAAGTTTGTTTAGGTGTTATACAAGTTTGTTGAACCTCGTAATTTTGTATACAACTATTTTCTTGAGGTCGGCTAGGATTCTTGATCCTTGTAGGAAATGTTTAATTGTACTGGTAGGTCCAGGTGTCACTCAAGTTTGTTTAGGTGTTATACAAGTTTGTTGAACCTCGTAATTTTGTATACAACTATTTTCTTGAGGTCGGCTAGGATTCTTGATCCTTGTAGGAAATGTTTAATTGTACTGGTAGGTCCAGGTGTCACTCAGGTTTTTTAGGTGTTATAAAAGTTTGTTGAACCTCGTAATTTTGTATACCACTACTTTCTTGAGGTCAAAGTTTTAGTATTAACTCGCTTCGCTCGTGTCAATGCCTCGACTCTGACGGACCTTGAAGCTCTACATATTATGTGAAAGAACCTCCACTCGCTACCCTCTTGTCGATGACTCGATCTGCCGGATATCGTGAAACGAATATCACAATTAATTTTCTTGAGAGTTCAGGATTCAACATTACATTATTGACAATAACTTCACGTTTTGTCATCGTAGAGAGGTGAGGCTGGTACTATTATCTAATTCTAATTGAGCGTGTTAATAAGTTGAATTACACACGGAGATATAATTAAAAAACTGTTTAAAATGGCTACTATTTAATTTCATTTTTTAATTTCAAAAGAGTTCTACAATACCGAATTTCATGATCATATCTTAAGTTTTGTGGCTGCCATCGTGCTTTCGTTGAAGGTTGCCATCGTGCTTATGTTGATGGCTGCCATCGTGCTTTTGTTGATGACTGCCATCGTGCTTATGTTGATAGCTGCCATCGTTTTTGCTGTCTCAGTCGTTTGTCGTTCCTCGTGATATCTGTAGTACAGTGACTTGTGGTTTTTTCCTGTTTGTTTTGGGTCTTTATTATTTTGACAGCTGTAGATTTATCACTTGATAATGGAAGTTGATCTATACTTTCGAAAAGTCGTGTATTATTTTGATTTTTACAAAAATGATGTCGAAATTCCCATTAAATCTAATCAATAACTGTGCTCAATTCTGTTTCAGAACGCCTTTAAGTTCTGGTTGGACCTTGGCATCGATGGGTTCCGTATGGACGCTGTGAAATTTTTAATAGAAGACGAAAGATTTCTGGATGAACCTCTGATAAATAAAAGTGATTCTTTGTATTATAATAACCTTGATCACATTTATACAACGAACCAAAACATGACACACACAATCATCGACGAGTTTAGTGCAATTATAAATCAAATGAACCAAGACGGGAAGGAGAGGTGTGTATATTTATTTTTCTACTTTAAAAATTGCTTTTCAATTTTATTAGTATTTTTTTTTTAACGGTAAAACATTACGTTCATCGCCGCCTAAAAACGGAGAGCAAAAATTGCTATTAAACATGATTTAAAATTGTATGACAAAATTTCAAGAGCTATTTTTAGAGCTAAAAATAAGTCCAGAAATACTTCGCTTCCCGTCGGCCACATTGTGTTTCTACAACAAAAAATCATTGGAAGTTTTTTTACATATCTTATATCCTATGCAGCCTACAATTTTACATATGTAATATTTGCACCTTTCATTACATTATGTTTAGACTTTAATGAAACTTAATATTTGCACCTGTTAGTTTACCAAACTAAAAATTTTTAAACGGTTACACCAGTAAATCTTGAATATTCCTCAGTCTTATTTCAATTTACTGGAAAATACTTAATAAATCAGACACATCGTTGAAAAAAACTCTCCCTTAATTTATATTACATCACTTATCTTGCCCTGACTGATTGAACCTTTTCTGCAACAACAGATCTTCTCTGTCTTCTCACTCCCCCCCTCCCCCCAATACTCCTTAGGTCAACCTGGACTTCATCCACACGTCTCTTCTTCTCAGCCACCTTCCACCTTCTATGACTTTTTTCAGTCCCTTCTACACATTCTTTGTTCCCACATTTTATGACCTATATATGTCGGATTCATGTTTGCTATTTTTAGATTTTATGCTCCTTCATATTCTTCCCCCATATTGTTCATATTTCTCCTTCTTTCTCTAGACTGTATACTCGAAGGTTTTCCTTAACCTCATTCACTTTCAGACCTATATTGTTCATATTTTTCCTTCTCTCTCAGCTTTGTATATTTTACTCAGTACGTTTTATTAATTTTCTTCACATTCATCCCTCATATTGTTCATATTTCTCCTTCTTTCTCTAGACTGTTTACTCAAAGGTTTTCCTTAACCTGATTCACTTTCAGACCTATATTGTTCATATTTTTCCTTCTCTTTCAGCTTTGTATATTTTACTCAGTACGTTTTATTAATTTTCTTCACATTCATCCCTCATATTGTTCATATTTCTCCTTCTTTCTCCAGACTGTATACTCAAAGGTTTTCCTTAACCTCATTCACTTTCAGACCTATATTGTTCATATTTTTCCTTCTCTCTTAGCTTTGTATATTTTACTCAGTACGTTTTATTAATTTTCTTCACATTCATCCCTCATATTGTCCATATTTCTCCTTCTCTCTACGACATTTTTAATTTACACAATAGTTCTCTTTTCTGTTTTGAACTTTGAGACATAAAGATTGGTTTTGGGAGTGATGTCGCCTGTCTGTCATCTGTGCAGTGCTCTATATCTCAAACAAAAGGAAAGATTTTTCAAATTTTTCATATGGCTATATTTTGGCCTTGTCTAGAGACTTTTTCATTTGGTTGATCATTTGAAATTTTCGGGTACTTGTCATAAGATGAAAGTACAAAACTTTAATTTTATCAAAATTGGCTCGAATTATGCACCCAAACCAAATGTATTAAACGTCATCCAAAAATGGCGGTTCTTGCGTTATCGGTAAAAACCAAAATATTTATCATGGAGTTATTTTAAACAGGACAGCCTGTTTAAATTGTTTAAATTTCTGTTTAATCCAACCTATTGTGTAAAATTGCAAATAATATTTTTTGTTTGCGATTTAAAAGCGAAAATTCATCACAATCGTCATCGCCTTGTAAATCATAGAAAATCTTCAAATAATTTCCAATAAAACGAACTTTATGATTTGTAATTTAAGCCGCCATCATTTAAACTTGTTTTTATCTTTATAAATATTGCTCCTTATCTTTAACTTTAATACTCCTAAATCTGAATCTAATTGTCACCTATTTCTGCTTTCAACTATCTAATTATATAACCATCTACTTTTACGATTGACTTTTTTATTTTTCTAAATGTACAAATTTAACCTACAATTAAACAAATAATTTGTTTTTATTTATTCACAGAGTGTTACTTCTGGAGATTTACGACCCCATAGATTTAGTGATGCCGTACTACGGAGGAAGTGTAGCCCCATTCGCACTACCATTCAACTTCCATCTGCTTGAAGGCATCTCTGAAGGGATGACAGCTTTGGATTTGCTTAACAATATCAACGATTGGCTGGACAAAATGCCTGTGAATGGCACTGCTAACTGGGTGGTAAGTTAACATCTCCCCGCCATAAAGAGGTTTACACGCAAGGCTTATTATGACAGTTTGATCCTGGATTAGATTTTTCAAATATATTACAACTTCTAAATTTGAATAGTTCTATTAGAGTTTGTTCAAAATAACGCTAATAATTACATAAATGCACCCATTGTTTAAACAACATCCGTCAAAACGATTTGTGATCAAATGAAGTTCATAAGCAATCTCTCGTAATTCGTTCATGATGTTATAAATTGTTAAACACCATCTTGAATTTGAGTCAATTTATTAAATGATATCAATATGTTCCTATTAAAACATTGTTTTTTTTTTAAGCTGAAGCTAGTAGCAAAATTTATCTCTTAGATTCTTTGAAACTTTAAAATTAGATTTTTTTATACTGCTAGACAATATTAATTGTCTTAAAGAATTTGGAACACATTAAAGGTTTTCAGAAACGATGAAAGACTTAAATTATTTCGAAATATTAAAAAAATGCTACACAATTTCCTTAAAGTAAAAGTAGATTGTGAAAAGCAGGTTCCACCTTTGAGAAATTTCATTTGTTGAATTACAAAAACAGATTATTCTCACTGAGATTAGAATGTTCAATCACGTATTCCATGACTTTATTACCATTTAAACAAATTTACTAAATCCAAGATGGCGGTCAAATATTTTAAACACCACACAACGTAGTAAGAGGAATCAATCAGTATAACAAACACACAGAGCACAACTATAGTTATAGTTTGATTGATGTAGCTGGTGTATCACTGAAGAGGACGACCTTGTCGTCGAAATGCGTCTGATACTTAGGCGTATTTTTTATGAGAATTGTGTTCTGTGTTTTTGTTATACTGAGTAATTGTTCTCATAAGTCAAGCTCAACATTTGATAAGAGGAATCAAGTTTAATTTCTTTTTTTTTTTTTTTTCAAATTTGTATGACAAAAAATAGAGAGTGAGAAGACTTTCTACCCACCCTGTATATTTCTTTCACTTTATACAACAACATTATGTATGTATTCTCTCATGGGCTCACTATAGACAGTATGGGAATGGTAATTCCAAGGCACTCTATCGGAATCTATACTTTTCTTCATGTAGTATTGGGTTAGATACCACTCTATCTTATTAGGTCTCTCTTGACCAATTCTTTTCCCTACCGACCCTGATGCTATTAGAGTATTCCAGGATTATGTGTCTCTATTTTATCTCCTTTTCTTTAATAAGGATATGATGACAAGAAGAAATCATAGAAAAGACAAGGTGCAGGAGTTGCTACTTGAGGAATAGTAAAGAACTATAAGTTTTGGAATGCACTGACAGATTTTAAACACACTAGGAGATTGGTGCTTCCAAAACTAGATGAAGGGCAGTAATCACGTAGAACAGAGGAACCTCTGCATGGTGAATGGTCTGTTGATTCTCTCATTTTAATAGGTAAAAGTAGAAGCGTTAAATGCGAGGAGATTGAAATATTTATTGAAGGATTGTCCCGGTTCTAGAACGACATATAAAAATCTAATCCTCTATCTTGTAAATTCCCGGAGGACTACAGGCAAATTAAGCAAGGTTTGGTATTACAGTTACACGTATTTGTTTCGCAGGTTGGTAACCATGACAACAAACGTATAGCAAATCGAGCTGGCTTTCAGATGGTAGATTCCATGAACATGATTCTAGCTATGCTACCAGGTATTATGATCACTTACAATGGAGACGAATTTGGAATGACGGACACTTTTATGAGATTTGATGAAACTGTAGACGTCAGCGGGATTGGGTTAGGACCTGATCATTACCTAGAAGGTAGTCGAGACCCAGAGAGGACACCATTGCAATGGGACGATTCTGAAAATGCAGGTATCGTAAAAAATCAATTAATTTACACTGTATAAATAAAATATCCTGTCTTACCTAATATGTTTATATTTGAGTTGCTCCAAATAATGTAAAACTACAAAACAAAAACTCATAAATAATATAACTAGATAACAAAAGTTAAATATATGCCTAAGTCGTTTAGATAACGCTTGGCTTTTTTTAACTTGATTTTACAAATCGGTGGATAAGTTAACATAAAAATCAGTTCGTAAATTTAAACAGAGCTGTGTTATAAATGAAATGTATACCATTTATTATTATGATAGTTATTTATTTCAGATATTGCTATTTATGGCTAAATGAAATATATATAGCAATCAGTGATTCAGTTTCTTTATAATAATTCTAAGAAATGCATTATTGAAATCTAATCGCCTTTATTGAATACCAATTAGTCACAAGATAGAGCAAGATGAATATTATTGTGAAATATTAAAATTTTCAAATAAGTCTACTTTCTTTTACCCCTTTCATTTAAGCATAAACTTTCGGTTTACTCACCTGTATTTCTACAACTACATCTACCGTGTTTTTGACGGTAATGTTCCCAAAGCTGATTCTATTGAATCCCATTGATAGTTCCGACTCTATAGTTGTGGAACAGTCGGAGTGAGGCAGAGATTGGGTCAACTGGAACTAATCGGCTTAGCTTGCCCAGGCTCGGGTCCCATTGTTGGGGCATCCTTACTGACCTGCGCGGAGACAATAGGCATTGACTCATAATATATTTGTCCAGTACAAATATTTAGCTTAGACAATTTTTAATAATTGACAAAAACAAATATCACTACGACTTTTGTCATAAAATGTTCTGAATTTTGATATAAAATTTCAAATAAATCGGTTTATTTTTGCTTATACGAGCATATACAACAAGTATTGTTATTGACAAAACTGAAAAATTATTATTAATTTATGTGGGATTATTGTTATACAAGTTTTAAATATTTCATCCCAATAAGCCGATTAGTGCCAGTTGACCGAATCTCTGCCTCACTCTTACCGTTCCACAACTGCTCTTGGTCAACCGACGAGCAGAGCCTCCGGCTGTCACTAGTGGTCTCTTAATAATCACGGGCCCCCTTTTTTGTTCATGGTGGGTTTATATACCATGCTAGGTTAGTGAACTATGAATTTTGTCTAGTCAGCTATTGCAACACTTTCTGATATGTGCCTAAATAATAGCCTGCCTACTGTATATTGTCTTGGGACTTATAAAATTATATTTCATAGTTTTAACAATTATTCTTAACAACTATTCCTAACAACTATTCCTAACAATTATTCTTAACAACTATTCCTAACAATTATTCTTAACAACTATCCCTAATAATTATTCTTAACAACTATTCCTCACAACTATTTCTAACATTTATTCTTAACAACTATTCCTAATAATTATTCCTAACAACTATTCCTAACAATTATTCTTATCAACTAATCATAAAAATTATTCTTAACAACAATTCCGAACAATTCTCAACAACTATTCCTAACAGCTGTCAATTTTCAAATTTTCATTTTTTCGTTTTTACTTGTGTTATGTCTTCGAACAATATTTCATTTTAGTAAGCGTATTATGTTGCAAATCTGTGGTTGTCTTTACAGTACAAACAAATGAATTGATTTGTATAGAGTTTCGTATCATTTCAAGAAAAATAATTCGATTGATGTAGTAGTGCATTATGAAACAAAATTTTTAAATAGGTCTTATTTAATTCTCAAAAGTATTTTTTTTGTTGTTTTTATTATGTTATTGTTTTTATTAAAATAGAGTTTCATCTCCTCAGTAACGACTATGATAAACCTACTTTGGATGCGATTAAATGCTTCCTTGTGACACTTACACTGTTTTCACATTAATTTTATTATAACTTAAAGCAAACATAATTTTTAAATTGATCGTGTTAGTAAATCTATCTTGTTTTCCACTTTTAGGTTTCTGTACCAACAAAACATGGCTGCCAGTCAACCCTAACTACTATGAACTGAACGTGGAAGCTCAGAAAGCCGCTCCCAGAAGTCATTTGAATGTTTACAAGAGTCTCGTCAAAATAAGAAAATCCACAACATTCCTCAGCAATACGACTGCATATGAAATCACAGCTCCTGTTAATGATACGCTAATCGTTAAAAGGTAATAGAGATCACATTCACGACAGAATATCAATATTATTCTGTCGTGAATGTGATCTGTTAGGCGCAATGGTACTTAGAGATCCTCGATCCTCTAAATGTCATACACAAAAGTTGATCATTTGGGACGTTTAGGAAAAGTTAAATCGTATTGATAGATCAAGAGATCTTACCGAGTATGATGTGACCGTTATTACACAGGTTATGGTGTATATCACTGGCATTGACGCTGTACATATGTGAAGAAGCCTCCACTCGGTTGGCTATGTTGGAACTTTTAACTACACGAATCACATTTCCTTGGAAGGTCAATAACTTTTCGCTATTTATCATCCTCGAGAGATGGGGTTAATACCAATACATACAGCAATCTGGTAAATAAAAAAAAAACAAACAAACTACGACCCTCCTGTCTTCGTTTTTGTAAAATTATTCTAGGTAAATAGTTCTGATTACGACGACAACAGCTTATTGAATCAGAAAGTATAAACTGGAGTGTCTTATATCAAATAAAGGCTTATTGCAATGGCACATTTTACAATTGTTATGCCTAACAATAATCCAAAACTATTGTTTTGAATATTCAGGATTTTCCGAAAACACCTATTTTGTTTGTTTCAAACTAAATAAATACACTAAAATTATTATTTTTCAAAATAAAAATTGTTCTAATTTACTGAAAGATTTCGTGAAATAACACCAAATAGTTAGTGGCAGGAAAGTTGAGAAAATTGAACTTTTCATCAATAACTTTTTTTCAATAGCAAGTTTCTACTTCGTATAATGTATACTTTTCCGAAAACATTTTGACACTAAGTGGCAATCACCCTATATATTCAGAATTCCACATTACTAAGCTTTTTCAAGGTCAAAGAACATTTCGATCAGTGTCTAAAGCAAGATGGCATTTTGAACTGATCAACCCTATTTAAAGCCAAATTGTTCCTTCAAAAAGGAGCTGGTGATTTTCGAGCTACCTAACAAAACATCAGATTTAAAGAACGAGTATTACAATAACTATGGTTTATTTACTTGCTATTTTAGAGCTATAATATATGTTTATTATTTTCATGTGCTTTAATGAAATAACCCTTTCAGTTTATTTTTACACAAATAATTAATCATCAGAACATAGTACAACATCAGACAATAGCTCGTAAAGGGAAAAAAAACAATTTTTGTATGATAAAATAATGATTTATATCGACAGAATCAATTCTTAAAAATTATAACTTGTAAAGAATATGTAGCACTTAGGGGTATAATCGTAGTAGGACTTATATTATAAGGGGAATTAATTAATCAGGAACTACACAGAATTTGAAAGCGTGCTCGCAGTAAGGTACCACCCAGAGGTCACTCTCAGCCATTGTCTTTCAACATCAGCCTAACAATAAAACCAGCCAGCTTTGATAACTACTAATACAAAAAAAAATAGATTATACCATTACATCTTTAATAATTTAGAAGCAAATGGTGATCGTTTGCGTTACGTGGTTAGGAAGCCAAGCTTTGACTTTTGCACATAATTAAATAATTCTGTATTAAAAGAAAAAAAAGTGGAATAAACTAGCATCGGTACGATTTAAATATTTTAAATTTGCTTTACTGTAAATTTTTGTTCAACGATTTCTATATTTGTTTACAATTTTCACATGTGTAAGTGAGAGTACATATAAGATTGTTTGATTAAAATGATTCGTTACGGTTTCTAGATGGTCGGATGAAGGACAGACTTACGTCCTGATTGTGAACTTTGCCAGTAGGGAGGTGACAACAGTATACACACTACAAAACGTGACACAGATGGTGGTCTCTGTATCCAGTGTGAACTCAATTTATTCACCAGGGTGAGTTAGAATTAAGGGTGTTTATTACATAGAAATACAACTCCAGAATGTTAGTGTCTAGAAAACTGGGTGAAAGTAAATAAGACCTAACTTTTAATTTTTGAAAATGACAAATTTTGCTTAAACGCTGAAGTTTCGTTAATATCATACAGTTATTGAGACAACTGACTGTTTAAACCACTTATACTTAAAATAGTGTATTCTCTCCCATCAATATAAATATACCTATATATCAGTAGGTTTATTTTGTAATATTAGCAATTTAGTTGATTCCCAGATGTTTTTTAGATACTTTCAAAATCTCCCAAAAATAAAATTTTGGGTTAGGGTTTTTATTTTTTATTTTCTTCTTTTTTTATTAAATCTTTATTGAACAAGACAAATATATGTATATAACGAGTTGCAGTCTATCTAAGGAAATATTTATATATTTCTAGCATTTTAATATTCCTTTCCTGTATTTTACAAGTGATTTATTTGCTTTGTACCAAAAGAAGCTTCCAATAAAATGTGTTGTATAATTGCTATTTCAAAAATAGAGGATTCATTATATAATTTTAAATACAAAAATATTTTAGCTAAATTTGTTTTATGCAAATTAAACACATAAAAGTTAACATCAAATTTCTATCTCAAACCGTTTGCCTAAAATACATTATTTAAATTTTACTCTAAAGCTGCAGCAAGCAACCTATAATTTTTTTCTTTACTTTTGTTATTTTCCAGCATTTCTAGTTGTATAGTATACAGGGTGTGCGACGTAAAGGTCATTATTTTTTAATTATTATGCCGGATAATGTAACACTACAAACTTGACATGTTACAGCTATCCTTCATAGATATTTAAATAAAGAGCCCTCCAGTTTCATATTTTATGGTCAATCAAAACAAAATGGTGGAATAACAAAATAATGGTACGTTTTACCAAAACTATTTTATTTAAATAACCATTACAAATTGTTGATTTGCAGATAACATGAAACTGAATAAAACTTAAGGAAGAAAAGTAAAGAGAAATGACAATAATAAATTACTAATGATACAAATTTTATCATTATTCGAATTGATGTCCATCAAATAGCTATAGCAACGAAACAAACAAATATCGTAAGAGCTTTTGAAAAATTACCGAGGTATCAAATTTAAATCCGCTTCAATCTGTTTCATTAATTAATTATATGTTGCTGTAGGGTGCTAATAAACTTTTTCTTTCAAAAAGCTCCATAGGAAAAAATCGCAAACCGCCAAGTCTAAAGATCTACAAGGCCACTCCATGAAGTTGCTTCTACGACCTCTCCAACGTTTGGGACGATTTCGATCTAAATCTGATTTGGCCACAGAATCATCTTGTTGGGATGAAAGTCCCTCATCTCCAGCTGAGTAAGATTAGGAACTATCTGATCAGTTAATCTGTCTCCAGTCATTGTCTGATGGAATATGTCATACGATAAAATATCATCTTTGGTGAAGGCACCCCCAAAAGTTTATACCTTGTGATTTCAAGCTCTCTTCGTGTAAGATATGTGGATTTTTTATGTTTTAGTAATTACAATTATTTCTGTTTACAGATCCTGTTGGTGAAATGTAGCTTCATCTGAGAATATAATTCCTTCATACCGCTCGTCAAGCTTTTAATTACCTTGGAACAAAATTCCATTAGTCTGTATGGTTCATCTTCCAGCAGTCCGTGAACTAAATTTTTTTTTTCTTGTCATACCTTTGAACTGACAACTTTGGTATCCCCATAGAGGATGAAACTTTTCTAAGTGAATTACTCTTGTTTTGAGTTTTCAGAAAATTAGCACATGCAAGCTCTTCATTTCTCTGTTAAAAAATCTATGGTATTTCTTTGAAACCGATACAGTTTCTGGTAGCATATTTTTCCATTTATGAATTGATTTTCTTGATGGAGGAACCACATTTGGATAGTTCTTTGAAAACATCTTATCACTTCATATTCATTTTCAAATGCAATAACCCAAGAACAACATTTAAATTTTTGTTAAATTGAAAAATTCATCATTTTGAAGCTAGATATCACAAATAAAATGATTGAACATAACTACCAAATTCATTCATAGTTGTGTGTTAACAAAACAACCATTTGCAATGGACATTTTAATTACATTGCAATTGTGAGAGGAAGTGGTTCTATCCAGAAGATTAATGTTCTTTTTGTTATTTCCCATTTTGTTTTCTTTGACCATAAAAAAAATGTAACTTGAAGGTACTTTTTTTTACATATTATTTAACATAATTGTAAAGTTTGTAAAGTGTCCGGCATATTAATTCAAAAATAGGGTCTTAATCGTGGAAGAACTGGTAAACTTTAAATGTATTCATATATCACTATTTCTTAGTTAGTAAGTGCTTTTAGGCGTTATATTTTTGTATTTTTCTATATTTTAGTTTATAGCTATTTCTATGTATATATTTTATACTGAATTGATCAATTCATGATTTATATTTTGTAATATAGTTAATAATTATAATTTTACACAGATTAGGCGACACTTCCTGCATTGACCACATTGTAAATTTTTGATGGACTGTTAATTTATTTTAAAAGAAAATTTGTAAACTTTGTTTCTTCACCCTAGTCATCGCTAATAAATAAAGATGACTAGATACCTGCAAATAAAAACAATAATAATAGTTAATTTATTGTGGTAATGCAGCATTATGATTTGAAACTGTGGTCTCAATCACTCTCTATATTGACTATATTGTAAAGTTAAACAGTGAATTTACAGGTCTTAAATTTTTATTTTCAAATGTTTCAGAGACACAGTGTTACTATCAAACGGTGTAACACTACGACCCAAAGCATCTGTGATCCTACAGACAACATCAGCCAGTACTACATTGGCCATCTCTCTTACTCTACTTTTCTTTTCACTTTGTACATTATTATTAAGCTAAGACACTAGTATTATTCAAACATAATCTGTTTAAAAAATAAATTATTTCATTCTTATAATATTCTTTTTATTCACTGGACTTTCTAAGGTATAAAGAATTTTTGATTTTGATGTTCTAGTTATTACAATACTACTCCTGGATCGCCGACATCCGGGATGTTAAATGTTCACCTTTAATCCCAATGGACTAATTAGAAACCATTTTGGTTCACTGTATATATACGATTTTTCCAAGAGATGAACATAAAATATAACATATAATAGATATTAAATATTATTACTTATTTCCTGTATTTCGGCTCCTTTATAAAAGAAAACCTAACCTAACCTAAAATTAGACGAAGAAAAGTGTAGATCCAGCTTTGATATAAAAGAATTGTCACACTGTAAGTGAGGTAGTGATGTGTGAGTTCGAATTAAAATACTCGGTGATTCCGAGTATCAAAATCCTCGGAAGAGTCCGAATATTAAAATCCTCGGTTTCATATTAAAATACTCGGACAAAATCCTCGTAACTAGGAACAAGGAGGAAGTAATGTGCGAGTATTCCTCGGTGTGCGAGTATCCTCGGACAACGATATTCGTTAGTTAGTGTTGTGTCGATTCCAAACAAAATGCTCGGTGTTTCTACTTTGGTTACATTAGTTTCTAGGCTGATTTTTCACTACACATTAATTAAACATTACGATTTTGAGTTATAATGATTTAGATTCGGTAACAAGTTCAATTTAAAATAACAATAATATTCATTTATTTCCACATTAACAAAAAGTAAATAAAATTATTATTTAATTGTTATTACTTATATTTAAATAAATATTAATAGGTTACCATCTTTATAAAAAATATAGTAAATTAACTTATTTTAAATAATAACTAAATTATTAATGTTGGTAATAATTGTACTTACGTTTAATTGCTGAATTTGTGTCGAGGCAGGATAACATTTAATTACGTATTACAAGTGTCAATCACATATTGTTTAAAAAAATAAATACTTGGTGGATCAATCTAACAGATAGAAATATAACACACACACACACACACACACACACACACACACACACACACACACACACACACACACACACACACACACACACACACACACACACACACACACACACACACACACACACACACACACACATAATGCGCATAATCATTCTGCGCAAATACAAAATGTCGAATTAATAATACGAGTATTGAAATCATTCGAAGCCGAGTATTGCGAGTATCTATTTCACCCGAGTATCAACATCGCTAAAGTGAGGTACTGAGGAGGTTTGTCAACAAAATATAGATAAAGTACAATAAAATATATTTGTTTTATTATCTAGTGCCTGTTATTTGTTCATCTTTTCTCTTTTAAAATATGTATTCAAAGCCATTTGGCAAATTCATTTCTCAATATTGTATAGAGAGATTCTTTTATCTTAAACCATTAATCTGATGAAAACCTTTAAATGGGGGACTTCTGTTACTTTTTCATGTAACTTAAATTTTCTAATAATTTCATATGGGGACCCCTATAAGTATTTATAATTTGTGCAACATAGACAAACTTGCTAGAATCTTGGGTGAACGAAGAACGGTAGTAATGTAGAATAAACAAAGTTCGGAATTAAGTAGCCTATAAAATTATTTGTAGTCCTACATTAGTATTTACACATCCTAAACCACACTTACTTACATTTTTATCTTGATTCAACAAAGGGAAGTACAAAAAGTCGCTTCCTGAAAATTCTCCCAACATCAAATGTTCCAAATTTTAATCGCTTGTTACTCCTAAACGAATAGGTTTATGAAATCGACGAATAAAAGAGTCTTAAAAGTTTACACAGAATCGGAAAACCTACTAAAAGGGGGTTATTATAAGAAATTAAAAATTTATAAGTCTAATTGGAAAATGGCGGGCATTTTCAGAGTTTGCAAAACAGATGTTTTAGTTTTATGACAACGCTTTCCCATTTGAACATTCTTATTAGATGAGAAATTCATTATAGCCAATAGTCCCTACGATAAAAGAATCACTGTATATTTTCGTGAAAGTCTGAAAATCTTCATAGACCTTACTCCTTAATCACTACAAATAACATTTTTCCTCTTCGTGTCCCTATCGCGTAGGAGAAAGGGTTTGGGTTGGTTTTCCATAGATTGATCGGGAACGTTAGCGAGTTGTACGGTATATATAGTTTGAAGAACGAAATATTTCAGTCTGTATAACCTCACAGATCATGTTGGAGCTCAGGTTTTGTTAGGCTGAATAGTACGTTTCTAATTGTATCGTGCAAGTTGAAGAATGGGAGTTACCTTGTTAGTTTGTTTCCTGGAGGACACCTCATGCAACATATTTTTTCTAATTACTACTTGTAACTGTAATGAACGTGGAAAAGTGACGTGATACATGTATCTGCAAAAGACACTAATTTAATAAAGGGAAATTCATACTTTTGAATTGGCTTATAAGAATTTTTAATAATTTAATAAGTATTCACATTTTAGAAGAATGAATTTGAGTAGACTATTGTTTTTATTATAATGTACATTATTTTATAATAATTATATTGCAGTTATTATTAGAATCAGTCATAGCTGTAATATCTTATCCAAGCCGCCACGATTCTAGTCCGATGAGAGAGAAGGCTGTAGACAGCCTAACCTTGAATTAACCAATAGGTACCGTGCAAGTTTCCCAACTCGTTTTCCCGCGGTGATAGCACTAAGCACCGCGTCTCTTCTGCAGTTCTTTTAAAGCGCTCGGGAAAATCAAGGATACATTTCAATTTGCATCAAAGTTGTAAAGAGCATAATTTAACGAACAATTTATAACAAATATTCATCCGCTGCTGCTTTCTTTCCTTTTAAACAAATCATCTCAACGAAAACAAAATATTTTCGACTAATTTTTGTTAACTAATTATCAACGTTAAAACAAAAAATGTTTATAAAATAAATATGCCAGTATCACTGATTCGATGGTAAACATTACCACAGACAAGCAGTATACTCTCTTGTCTGTGACATTATTAATAAATTTGTAAATAATTCCGAATATTATAGTTAGTTTTATTTACCTTTCTTCCTTTCTCGTTGTAATTAGCTAATAATAGTGGTTAATACTTTTTCTTAAGTAAACTAATTTATATTATTTAAAAAATATATTAGATTTCAAAGCAGTATATTCATCCAAAAGACTTACGTAATATATAATGTAAGATAGGTTTTTTATTTTCAAACAAATTTGTTATACATTTCTTTTAAAGGTTCATGTTTAAGTATTATAAGTGACACATAATGGCTATTAGTTACGCTGAACATGTTTAAATTATTAAAACAAAAAACTATTGCGTAACTCTTTGAAAACCTACCCAAACATTATAAAACTACTTATTTACGCAACTCTATTAACATTGGAAGACATGGGTAGCCTCGATCACCGGCTAGTCTCGTGCAGGATGTTGTCAACAGCGTTCTACTCTTGCGTATTTCCCAACGGACTACATCCGTGGTGTCTTGTATAATTAAATATTACCTTTGAGTCAATACCAGTCTTTCTCAAAACAATTTTAGCTACATGTTTAGGGGACGCACAGGTGGCATCCTCAGGTTATCCATGTTCACAATGATATATGCACTATACATCACAACTTTGTATACTTCTGTTAGTAAGTCCACGTTGATATTATAAATATTAAACTTTACAAAAACACATACAATAGGAGAGAATTACCTCCAGATTTCTTTCTCACAACAGTCATTAGTGAACTCCTTAAATGTTTTATGAAATTTAAAATTAATTTTTCGATTTGATAATTGCAAGGCTCTTTACAGCTGTGTAACATTTTGTGTTGTATAATTAAATTATTTTTTGGTTCAAATTATATCTTTCATAACTCGTTTCAAGGCATTTTATATGCCTGTAATATATTATAACAATCAAACTTGTTATATATAATATTACCTTGATTAATCTAATTTAATCTTGCCACACGTTGTGCGCCAAATATAACATAAAACTTTGTTATATGTATGTTTATCTTGCCACACGTTGTGCGACCAAATATAACATAAAAGACTTTATATATATTTATTTTTTATCTTTGATTACACTAAAGTTAATTTATTTTAATTATCTTGAAAACTAGAATGGTTTAGTTAAATTAGTTCCACAAAACAAGTTTTTACCCTTTAACTATCTTCAGGATTTATTATCAAACAATTATTTGTAACAAACAAGTATCAATTCAATTAACTATTCATTGAATATCTTAAGACTACTTCATTCTCTCACACTTGCATTCTTTAAAACTAATTTACTCTAATACACAATATTATTGATGAGAAATTTAAAATCTAAATTGATTATTCAATTTACATAAAAATCAAAACTCTACCAATGTTCTACAGAATCTTGTCTAATGTTCTTATTAAATTTATATCAATTTTATTACAAAAACAAAACAATTTTCTTAATTAACTTATATTTCCAAATTTAGTTTTATTTTGCCGGCTAGCTCAATTGCTTTACTTTTAATTTAGATTATAAAAAAAAACTTGACTCTTATCTCGGGCATGGGAACTTTTATGACTCATCAAAGTGAAATACTAACTCTAATGATTATTTATTATGAAATTTTGTACTTATCAAACAATTCTCCTCGTCCGCTATAATTTTGGCACTTTTACACAACACAATCACTAACGATGCACAAACACAAGACGTATCCTTATCCTGGGAGGTCGGATGCTGCTATCACTGGTTCATTGACGGATGGTGAATCTCTGGTGATACGTCCGCTAAACTCTGTTTGGTCTCCTTACTCGTTCTCGACTACTATGGATTTCGACGCGATGATTCTCTCCTCTTCTTTTATGAATTTTATACTCTTTGACTCTATTTAAATTATGATTCTAACAAACTTCAAAAGAAACTACTAAATTTTTTTTTGTGGCGACTCTGCCTATAAATTACTCGATGATTTTGAAATTAAACCCTCAGGTTAATTCTTAACACTTAACACCTCCTACTCTGATTCCTAGCTGTAAGCCAAGACCTACACGCTCTTAACCCCAGTTTTAGACTGACTCTCCTTACCGTTGGATTGCACCTCTCCCGAAATTCAAGTGTAGCGTCCTCTTCGCTTATTGGTCAAAATCTCATTTTTTAAAACTCAGGCCTCTTCTGATTGGACCTCTAACTTTCTAAAATCGTTAATTTTTTCTTACACGCGCTGGCTTCGCCCTCGGAGATACCGTTAGGAATTCGCTTTCTCATTTTTTCTTGGTTCCCAGTTTTTATGACAAAAACAGTTGAATAGCAAAACTCCGTTATGTTTTCTACTTATTTTTTTATTTATGTCGGCGAACTTTCTTCTCTTAAGTAAAACAGAATGTCTTCTTTCCCTTGTTCTTGTCACGTTTGTCAATTTGTACAGTTATCTTCCCAACTTAACCTTGCAGCTGCTATATCGGTACGATTGCTTGTTCACATGTGTTTTGTTTCCATTTACACATTCATACAATTATTTATTAATGTTAACTTTTTGATTGATTATTATTATTATTTTTAATATTTGATACTAGGCCTAATTAATTATTTATCCATTATGATCGTTTGAGATCGTTATAATATGTTTTCATTGGTGTTAATAATTGTAATTTATAATAGTCTGTAATTGTTACCTTGTTGCAGGGCCATTTTACAACCTTGTACTTATATTATGTAGTTTTTTATCTAGTTTTTGTTTTGTTGTTGTTTTTAATGCGTTATTTGTAAGTTTTTAAGCATCATTTGGAGCATTTGGAGCATCTTCTTGCCCAATTTTATGAAGGCGATAGTGACCAAAATGCTTTTTCACTTTAAAGCACCAAAAACAAAAAACAAAAAGTAACTAGTTATCTCTTAATTTGTTGGCATAGGCAGATTAAGAATTATACACAAAAAGTGTATTCATTAACTACTGTATATTATTTATGTGTATGTATGTTTATATATCATCATTTCAACTTGGTGATTCTCAATTTGTGTATTAGGTATTATAGTAGTTCTGTTATTTATTCTCACATTTATATATCACACCACTTGTTCTGAGCGTTCAGGTCTTAAATCTCCTGTTAAGATAAAATACACACTGTTATGTTGGCCCATTAGGTGTTTTTACATTATAGGTTTACCATTTGAAAACATCAAATGATTTATATATTTCAAATACAGGGTGATTAAAAAGTCTCTTTACATTTTAAAGAAAAGATTTTTCTCCCTCGTGTGGTGTTTCATGAGGCTGTAACCTCCATTAAAAAATATTATTATTTGTCTTTAAAATGTGAAGAGACCTTGAATCGCCCTGTATATTAATTATTACAAAAAAAATATGCGAAATGGTTGAATAAAAATCATGTTAACTTGTGTTGACATTGTTCTGATCCAACCAATAAAACAGAGAGCTATTATAACCTACTTTCAACATAAACACTTGTCTTATCTATGAAAAATTAAGATAACTTACTAATATATTAATCCTAACGGGTTTATATTTTCAATATTTTTTATCACCGATATGTTTCGAGATTGCACAATATATCTTTTACTTCAGTTCCTTATTTATAGTTACATTGAATTCCATCTTGTATAATAGAAACATCATTTAAAATATACATTCATACTGAACATGTCTTGATTTGGACGATTTCTAATTTGTTTGTCACCCACGATATCAAGTATTGGGAAATTACAAAACAGTTCGTCCTCCATTTTTTGACTCATCTACACGTTTCATGGCCTAAAGAAATCGAAAAAAAAGATTTTTGACAAACCGTCCATTCATTGTCCCCACTGTTAACTACCGCAAATAGTAACATGAAATTTGGTATAGGTTACTGTTTTCCCCATATGGCAATTCAGAGAAATTCAATTAAAAAATATTAAAATGGCGCCTATTTAAACAGATTTTTTGTTCATATCTCATCTATTGTTCAACTTATAAAACATTAGATTAAACAAATTTGTAGATTTCTTTTCTGTATGTAAGTGACAAACAGCGAAGTTATTACAAAAAAAAGTAATTTCTAACACTATTGTCTCAAGAAAATGTGATATTCCTATATTCTTGTAGTTACGAGAATGTGCAGGACGTAGACGTCAATACGAGTGCAGCGAGTGAAGGCTGCTTCACATATGCACAGCTTTGAAAATCTTTTAATACGAGGCCCGTAGAAAGTAATAGCCGATACGTGCTTGCCGAAGTGAGGAAAGTAATGATACATACAATTACGAGGCTTATAAAACCTGTGTAACAGCTGTTTAAAACAAATCCTACGAGTAAGACTTCTTAATCTATCAATATAATTTAACATTTCCTACAAGGCCCAAAAATTTTTGAGTGTTATATTTATAGGATATCATATTACATTTTATGATTTTAAGTACCGTAATGTTAACCATCATCTTTTTAGTTCATGTAACTTCAAATAGTTGATATAAATATATATTGGCCAATTTGTTAATGTAGAAATTGTAAGTAATAGAATTTCCTTCCCCCGAAACAACACAGCTTCTAAATTGGTATTCCCCCGAACACGCTTTTAGAATAGAATTTAGGCAGCAAACTTTTGTGATATACAGCAATCCCCATGAAACTACAATGCTAGATTGATTTAGTCACCTCTTTTGAATCAAAACTCATTTAAAAATAAATATCACTGCATTTTTTATATTACTATTGGTTGTTATTTTAAATATGATAACATGAGTAGACCACGCTAATAGGAGGAGAAGTGAGCAGTCCGTACAGGAGCATTAATTTTGGTTATAAAACTTTTTTGGGGTCATTGTGTTGGGCTGTTTTCGGAGACCCAATCCTCGGATGAGTTAATTTATTATGTGAACTAGACGAGTTGAGAATAGCTAAAGGCTAATTTCAGCTCATGTCTCATTTAGTTATTGTATTGTGTGAGTGTTTAATAATTAGCCTTAATTCGGTAATGTAATATTAATAAAATAATCTATTCAGAGCTGGATACCCAATGGTGTATGAGCAGACCTGAGATAAGGGTTTTAAACCGTAAAATGGGTTTGGGGGGAAACAGTATGTTATTCAAAAGGTAGGTTATCTAGGCCTAAACGTCGCCAAATTGGCTGCAATCGTCACGAATGAGAACACAATTTATGATCGCAAAAAGAGATATATTTTTTCTTGTAGCTTAGTTCCCTTTGCAAAAAGTCGAAATGTTACGAACGTATCATGGATACAATTATAAATCGGTCGTCAAGATTTTTTTTTTCGATAGTGATATCTCACCAACGTCTCAACATAACTAACCTGGATTTCTGATTTTTTTAAGTCAAAATTTTTGATTGACGAAATAGTTCAAATAGGCCTACACTAAGCTCTAAATACAACGGAGCGTTCATTGAAAATCATTATTACTATCCTTTACATTAAATGTTCATTATTTTTTCTTTGTAATTTAAAGGCAAAACCCCCTTTAGTCATCATCACTTTAAAAAAAATTTAATAATGACCTTGAATACTCTAATAGTGTAAAAGTTGGAAATGAAAGAGAGATATTAATATTTCATTAATATAAGCTTAACAAACAGATCGTAAATATTATTTTATAAGTAATCCTCGAATAAATTCAAAGTTTATCATGAAAACACTACTGTATGAATAGTTTATTCATAGTTAACTGCTTGATTATGTACTTATATAAATCTTCTTCAAGAGATTGTAAAACAGAATAATTATTTGTATTGAGTAAAAACAGAACGCTAATACAATTTCAATTATATCTAAAAAATATATAATTTATTAACACTCAGTTTACAATTAGTTAGATCGTAAATTACTAAGATCTAAGTTTTACTCGATAAGTGAAGATTAACTTTTTTTATGTTAAATTGTTAAGGTTATACGATTAATCTCCAGTTAGGTTATAAATTGACCAAGTAATCGCGATAACTTAGTCACATCATGAAGCTGGTCCTAGTGTTGTGTCTTGTGTGGATGTCCACTATGGTGGCAGCTCTGGAGTGGTGGAAGACGGCCATTTTCTATCAGATTTATCCAAGATCGTTCAAGGACAGTGATAACAGCGGAGTAGGCGATATTCCTGGTAGGATATAGTTTGTTATGTTTTACTTAATAATAGTCATGGTTGCTTGGGGTAAAAACTAGATAGTTTAATACTAAAATTAGTCTAACTAAAGTTAAATAGTGAAAACTTGCCTTTTTCATCCCCCTTAATCAAAAACTACTCTAGCAAATCAGTTTGTAATGAGTTAAGCACAATAATTTCCGTGAAAAACTCATATTCTAATTATTAATATGAGCGATCAAGTCTATTGTCACCTTTCTAAATATACTGTCTATTTAAAAAAAAAAAAAACTTCATGATTTCTCGAGCTGATTCCTTACATCAAAATCAATGAAAAAGGTTTTATAAACATACTTCCTAAAATGCTTAATTTTCTATCTATGTCGAGAGAACTTCAATGTTTTATCCCAGGAAAACCGCGTAACATTGCACTGGGCAGTGGGACATAAGGGGGGCATAAGGGTGTTGAGGGTAACGAGATGGCAGACAATCTAGCTAACGGGACTCTGCATCAGAGTTTGTAGGACCTGAGTCAGTTGTAGGAATATCCGTATGTCTGGCCAAGATGGCCATAAACAGGTGGGTTCATAGATGGGGAATCCTTTAGGAGCACTCCCATAGTAAATCAATACTTAAGGACATCCTTCAGGTAGTCTTCGAAGGATAATAATTACCCGAGGGACAACGCAGACATATTACGGGACATTTTCCAATATATAATCTTGATGGAAACCACTATTTTTGATTTTACAACGGAATTTAAAACATTTTTATTCGTCGATATTTTTTATATACCCACTCGTTTAGATTTTAAAGGTGATTGAATTTTTGAAAATTTGAACTTTGTTGCATTTTTTGGAGATGTCCATCGTTCTAAATTAAACATTTAGTTAGAATGTAAGATTAAAGTTTTAGTTAAATTGACTAATTTCTGGAACAGCTGACTAATTTAATACTTGCCTTGTGTTTATAATTACTATAGATTTATAGTCTGCATTGGTGTTTACATTTTCAACACTATACCTAATTGCATTTTTAACTTCATCCAATATTGGGAAATATGAAAAATAGTTTCCTAAAAATGAACCAAACTTCATATGTCCGTATATTCAAAAGACTTTTAACTCCTAAACGAGTGGATTTGTAAAACAATACTCACGATTGAAAAAATTCTAAAAAATGTGTTGTCAAATCCGAAAACATCAAAAACTGTGTTTCTGTTTAGACTTTAATTGAAAAATTACGGTAATTTACAAAACATGTTTTTAAATTCTATAAATAGTACGAAGATTCCCATTTAGAGTTCCTTACAGGATCGACAGTTTGCCAGATTCCAACAGTTCCTTATAGGATCGACAGTTTGACAGATTCCAGCAGTTCCTTACAGGATCGACAGTTTGCCAGATTCCAACAGTTCCTTATAGGATCGACAGTTTGCCAGATTGCAACAGTTCCTTACAGGATCGACAGTTTGCCAGATTGCAACAGTTCCTTACAGGATCGACAGTTTGCCAGATTCCAACAGTTCCTTATACGATCGACAGTTTGCCAGATTGCAACAGTTCCTTATAGGATCGACAGTTTGCCAGATTCCAACAGTTCCTTATAGGATCGACAGTTTGCCAGATTCCAACAGTTCCTTATAGGATCGACAGTTTGACAGATTCCAGCCGTTCCTTATAGGAACGACAGTTTGCCAGATTCCAACAGTTCCTTATAGGATCGACAGTTTGACAGATTCCAACAGTTCCTTATAGGAACGACAGTTTGCCAGATTCCAACAGTTCCTTATAGGATCGACAGTTTGCCAGATTCCAACAGTTCCTTATAGGATCGACAGTTTGCCAGATTCCAACAGTTCCTTATAGGATCGACAGTTTGACAGATTCCAGCCGTTCCTTATAGGAACGACAGTTTGCCAGATTCCAACAGTTCCTTATAGGATCGACAGTTTGCCAGATTCCAACAGTTCCTTATAGGATCGACAGTTTGACAGATTCCAACAGTTCCTTATAGGAACGACAGTTTGCCAGATTCCAACAGTTCCTTATAGGATCGACAGTTTGCCAGATTCCAACAGTTCCTTATAGGAACGACAGTTTGCCAGATTACAACAGTTCCTTATAGGATCGACAGTTTGTCAGATTCCAACAGTTCCTTATAGGATCGACAGTTTGACAGATTCCAACAGTTCCTTATAGGATCGACAGTTTGACAGATTCCAGCAGTTCCTTATAGGATCGACAGTTTGTCAGATTCCAACAGTTCCTTATAGGATCGACAGTTTGACAGATTCCAGCAGTTCCTTATAGGATCGACAGTTTGCCAGATTCCAACAGTTCCTTATAGGATCGACAGTTTGCCAGATTCCAACAGTGCCTTACAGGATCGACAGTTTGCCAGATTCCAACAGTTCCTTACAGGATCGACAGTTTGCCAGATTCCAACAGCGCCCACAATTTAATGATCAACCTGCATATTTTGTACTTAAAGCAATAACGTTTACTTTTGTTTATCGTACAGTTTATGAAATTTACTTTCCTTCAATAAACTGTAAACATTGAACTGTAAATAATTGTATTTCTCACACTAAGTTAAACTGTTTCAGGTATCACCTCCAAAGTTGACTATTTGGCTGATATTGGAGTGAATGCAGTATGGCTTTCTCCAATCTACAAATCTCCAATGGCTGATTTTGGATATGATATTTCAAATTTCACTGACGTAGATCCACTCTTTGGCAGTATGGCGGACTTGTTAGAGTTAATAGCGGCACTCAAAAATAGAAGTAAGTTTACTAAATTGTATCTGAAATTATTAAAGAGAAGAGAGTCTTATATTTTAGTATGATATTACAACTTAGAGACGTCAATAGTCAATTGCCGTATAGTTTAAGAAACGTCGGCCGTTGAAGAAATCTTAACGTTGGCTTTTTGAAAATGTATTACGTTATTCTAAAAATACTATCTTTTTGTATAATAATTATAGTCTTTGTAAGTTACTGACAATTTTGCATTTTTGTCAACTGACTAGTATATTAACAAGCTGTTACATAGATATCTTGTGGATTACTCAATTAGTAAATGGATTTAGGATTGTATTATTTATCAAGTAAAAGTGAACCGGCAGAGTATTAGCAAATCTAAACGTATCTCCTGTCATAATCTTGTTAATCCCTAAACTAATTACCGTAGTTCAAAACAAAGTGCTTTTAATTAAGTACGAGATAAGTACCTTCGCGTGAGATGTTGTGCCATCCTTTATTTGCAATACCGGTATGTCATTCTTGTAGGCTTGTTATTTGTTATATATACAACAATATATTTAAAAAGAATATGTGTAAGCGTATTTTGATCATATTTCGGGATTTTATTTCATTTTTTTTTTTCATAACTCAAAACTTGAGGAGGCTACAGTAAAAAACACAAAATTATGATTTTATCAAAATCGGCTCTAACAATTTGCTAGCGTACTCTCTAAGAATCTAAACTTAACGTGTTTGTCGTAATTTCTCTAACAAATGCCGATTATTGATATATCGATAAAAAACTAAAATATCGGCTATTATAAAATACTTAACTTTCAAAATCTGTTTTATATAGGAAGACTCGCTTCGCTCGTTTGACAAAACGGGGAGGGGAGGAGGGAGGGTTTGCTGTTGGAAAATAACTGTAGATAGAAACTTAATAATTTTCACACATTATTTAATTTCTTGACAAATCTAAAATTATCAAATTTGGCATGCATATTGGTACATCTAACGTCTATAAACGTGACAAATTTCATCATTCTAACTGTCCTATATGTGTATCAAAATATTAAATAATTTTTGGAACATATACAAAATCAAAAGCTCTATCTAAGGTACAATCAATGGCGATAATAAAAAAGAAACAAACCTGTAGATCTCACCAAATCCTTAGTTGTTGGTGCAAACTGTCTTACCGTTTAGATAATAGACCTCCAAAAAATGGTGCTCTACATCGAATTTAAAATTTACGTCTGCCATTTTGAATTTTTTCGGGGTTTAAAAATTCTAACTTTTTGGATATTTCTCGTCGGTTACAAGCTAAAAGCTACAATTTTAACAAATTTCAAGTTTCTAGCTCATTTTAAATAGTTAATATAGATGAGTCGAACAAGGAGTTGTATATATTAGAGATTTAATGACCCAAACTGGTGTACAAAATCACAAGTAAAATAAAATTCCGGTTTAAAAATAATAAGCAAGAAACAAAAACGAACATTGACAACCAACATTAAAAGGTCGACTTTAATAAAATGCAATTTACGCTGAGAACTTTTTTTTATGTCACAATCGAAGCAAGTTTTGCTTTAATTAAATATATAAACTTATTTAGAAAAACTGCGTCAATGTCGGTTTTCACTCCTCTAACTGACAATTACAGAACTGACATTTATGGTATAATTTTAGTTTTTAGGGAAGGTTGATTGAGAAAGTTTGTGCAATATGTGTGCAAAGTTTATTAAAAAATATACTTACTAATATAGAATAGCTGTAACTAAATTGTTAAAATCCAGTTGGTCAATGATAAAATTACAGATCAAGCGTTGGAAACCTAAGTTGTGAAAAAATTTAACATTGTACTAGATTCTTATAATAATACAATGATCAATCCACTTTATGGTAATAAACAACACTGTGATTTTTTTAAAACTATTTTATCCACAATTTAATTCTATTCAGGCGTAAAGTATGCAATATAACTACACGGCTGTATTGAAAAAGTCTACAACACGATTTCCAGGGGTTAACACGTTATTTGTTGTCAGAAAGAGTTAATAACGCAACTGTGTGATTTTTTAATTAGACTTTCTGGTTTTGAATACGGTTCTATATAAGTACATTATAGCCTCCTATAGCTAATTTAATATACGCCCTTACCTAACCTAATTTTTGTGACCGCTATAGTGCATACGTTTGAAAACGAATAGTGAAAGATTTGATGATTTTGAAACATCATGGGTAAATACAAATATAACAAGAGGCTCCAACTTCCTACACCGTTATCAAATTATCCTTCGCTTCACTACCAACATCATACACTAAAAAATTGAAAAGACAAATTGTATTTAGAATATTGACTACTAGCCCTCGATTTTTAATAGCATCAGGGTCGTAAGAGAACAAGAGTTGGTCAAGAGAGTTTTGATAGAAAAATGAAATGAAAGGTTATCCCTCTAGTTGATGAAAGTTAGATCCATTTACTGTACCTCTAAATTATTACTCCCGCACTCAATAAGTAGGGTGCAAATTTATTATTGACTAGGGAAAGTTTTCCTCTAAAATTTCTGTTTCCTATACTGTCGAATTAAGAAGGGGGAACTAATAGTGTTTTAAATATATAGATAATGCAATTGAATCACGTTTCCATTAGGTATATAAAACATAATACAACTAACAATGTATTTTTTTTTAAACAGGTATGTACATAATTCTGGACTTTGTGCCAAACCATTCCAGTGATGAACACCCTAATTTCAACATGTCAGTGTACAGACAAGGTGACTATGATGATTACTATGTTTGGAGGGACCGGCTTAACGGAAGTAATGCGAGTTACCCTCAAGTGCCTAATAACTGGGTATGTTTCTATTACTAATATTTACTTTTCTGAGTTGCCTTCAAGTCTAACCCTCTCCACAAAGTACTCTATCAGCAATCTGTTCCTAAATTTCGTCCTTCCTCTCCTTGTTGGACTACATTTCTTGTGGTACCTTTGAAGCATTGGTCAAATCAAATTCGACCATCTACCGGGAGGCATTCTAAGATGATTTGTATATCAAGTTAATTTTTTATTAATGTTTCTAGCGTAGTGTCTTCCACTTCCATTTCTAGCATGCAAAGCGTTATGACAGGTAGGACTCGATTCCTGGACAGACTCCCCGAAAACCTTTTCCATGCGTCATAGAATTGTGCTGCCATCAGCTGGGAAAGAACACGTTACGTTGTTAATCACAACTCGGTAGCAAGGAGATTATTCTAAAATCCTTGCTACAAGCTGGTGTATTGCAACCACAACTAGAAATAGACGTTGCTCTCAGAATTGGATTAAAGCCAAAGTGGACCACAACCGGTAACCTTGAATAAAAAATAATAAAAATTGTAAACATAAAGTTGGTGAGATTTGTTTACCAAAAAGCTGTTTTTTGTTAGATTTCGCGACTTTTTAAAGTTCTATAATTTAAAAAAGAGTTTTTTTTTAAGTCTGTCTCCGTGCCGTTTACTACTAAAACACGAACGAGAAATCAAATTTAGTATTTGGGTATAAATAAATTTGTTTAATTTGACATTTTTATTGATAACCGAAGCCACGATTTTGATGGAACGTAGGCTCATAATCTAAAATAAATGCACTAGACGTCGTCCTGATAAATAAAACGGAAAATAATATATGGAGAAAAAAAATCTGTAGTTATCACTCAAAAGTGAAGCTAAACCTTAATAGAAGCTGGAATATCTCGATGCAATCAAAACCATTATAATTTTAGTAAAATGTAAAATTTTATAATTCTAACCCATGTGTTTGGATAAATTTTGAAATATTCGTAACATGATTCAGTTTAAATTTATAATTAAGATCTAACCGAAAACAGCAAAATATATTTCGCCGAAAATTATAAATTCAATTTGGAAGAGGCAAAGATAATATCGAGTCAAAAATTGTATACGCGAAAAACTAAAATGAAGTCTTATAAACCCTTAATTTTCAACCAAAACAGTTTTAAAATTATGCAAATTAAATAAGGCTGAAACTGTTTCAGTTAATTCCCCCCAAGGAGTCATCATTAGTCACGAGAAAAACTATTGAAAGAGAACAAAAAGCTATATCCCCCAATAAACGGTTAGGTAATCACACCGTTGACACGCAACCCCTATGCGATTAGTTAACCATTTATTTCTCGTGTTAACTTGTAATTTGTCATTCCTTGTGGTGTATAATCCTGTGATTTTCCTGATAAAACCGACATTTTACAGGAAACTGTAATAAATAATTTATACTTGTGGTTTAGTTCCCTTTATGAGTGAGAGAATATCTGTACAGTATTTATGTTTTATCTCTTGATTTTACAGAGGGGAGTGTTTAGCGGTTCTGCTTGGGAGTGGAATACAGTGAGGCAGCAATATTACCTGCATCAGTTTGTCGTCAAACAGCCCGATCTGAACTATAGAAACCCGAAAGTAATCCAAGATATGAAAGTGAGTATTGAAAAATAGAATTGGTCATAATACACAACCTTGGGAACTATTGAAATATATTTAAAATTTTTAACATTATAATTACTGTATTTTATGTACAGTTGTTGTTCATATTTTATAAATAAATTTGTGTATTGTAATACAATTTTGCTCGAAAGTTTGGGATTACCAGCTTACCTTAATTTCTTGTAATGGTAAGTAAAACAGATTTAGAAACACATGTCACGGGACAAACTCGCTAATTGAAAACTTAAACTTTAATTCAACATGACGGATTGAAAATGTTCGTCAATACTGACAAAATGTATCCTTAGAGAGTGTATACGAATATACAAATTTAAAGAAAAGGAGTCAAAAGCTGAGACAGAAAACTGCATTGTTGCAGAAGTAATTCTAATATTATTGTCTTAGGGAGACGCATGTTTCTACTCCTCAGTGTTTTTGTTCTTGATAAGATCCCGCAGAAACAAAATAAAGAATATCAAATGAAACTATAAACAAAAACAATATCTCCAAGATTGAGATCCCCAAAAAACAGTAGTGTTCAAGAACAGTTACATTAAGTATGCCAGTGAAACCGGGTAACTAAATACAAGTCACTTTAGTACCATTAGCCAGGAAATGAGGTACTTAAGTCGAGTAGATGGTAACACTGGCAGGAACCGAGTGATACATGTCGCAATTACATCGCAATTAGATAACACTAAAAGTAAGCCAGTTATCAGAGCTGATTAAGAAAACCCAAATAAGATGGTTTGAGTGTGAGCAGAGAATGAATAACAACAGTTTTCAAAAGGAAAAAGTATGGATCGGCGACACAGACGAGGCTAGAACCAATGTGAGAGACTTCTAGGCAACACTAATTGCTCTCCAGAGGGAACGTGGTGATTTCTATGCTTATCCACAACACCTCTGGGAAAAAGACTAAAATAAAATTAAGTTTATTCTTTACATTTTCTGAAATTTTTAAAATATTTTCTTTGTTTTTCAGGATAACATCCAGTTTTGGTTGGACCAAGGCGTGGATGGGTTTCGCGTGGACGCCGTCAAACATCTGGTTGAAGATGACCAGTTCCCCGATGAACCTCTATTAGTGAATGGGACCGATCCTCTAATCTACGACAATCTAAATCATATCTACACTACGAACCAGAATTTGACCTTGGAGATAATAGCAGGCTGGAGTGAGTTGATCAGAGCTCAGATTCAAAACGATTCGCGAGAAAGGTAACCACGAGCTGAAACAGTATGTAGGCTGCACACCAAAGTGATACGATGTTTAGGATGAGCGACTTTTATCTTAAGATATTTATCGTATCACTCTCGTGTGCAGATTGGTTGAGCGTACAGTATTAGACTGCATGTGTGGCCAGCATAACGCATCCCATTGATGTAATTCTAGTCTTCATGACTAAATTGTCTACCAATAACGAAAAATATTAACTGCTGCCATTTTGAAATTTATAAAAATAAAATATTTGTGTTTAGTACACTTGTAAATCGTTACATACAAAACACTTATAACAAATTTGAACTCAATACCTTATCTATTTCTGGAGTAACATGAGTTTTAGTGAAAACAAAAAGTGACGGATTGCGACTAATATAAGGCGAATTCAAAGAACATTACAGAACATTTTTCATTATTATGTACAATCCAATCCAAGGTTTTTTGTGACACCCTGTATAGCGGAACTTCATGTTTAAAAAAATAGAACAAAACTAAATAAATATTTGTTTACTTTTTAATCAAAAATATAAGGGGTAGTAAACGTATATAAAAAATAATATTGATTAAATTTATAAACGTTGTATTTGTTAGAGAACAATATTAAGTATGAACAAATTATTTTTGTTTTACCGTATATGCGATACTTATGATCAGCCTCTGAGAGTGCCAATGCCGAGATATAATAGCTGTATCTACTTTTGTGTTGATACGTTTCTTAAAATATTCTGAAACTTTATATATTATATACTCCTACAAATCCGTCGAGAATAGTCTCCCTGCCATAGATTTTTTTATATACTCTTATATGTATATTATATAATATAGATAAGCGTTAATATCTGGCTTGATGATGCCCATGGAAGCGAAACATGTAACTGAACAATAAGATTAAATGGAACTACTCTTGAATGTATATAAGTAGTTCGTACTTTATTTTATAGGTAATTTGAAACGATTTTTGGAAACACCCTGTATACACGTCTAAGGTGTTCGTTAGAGCTTACTTTTAAACAAATTTACCGTGCGGCATAAGACTCCTTTATCATGTAGGTTGATCATTTCCCAAGAGACCAACGTTTAGGGCGTTATACTTAGAGGATCTGCTGATATTACTTTGTATGATGAGGTTGGGTAAATACCATGATGGCGCCATCTTGTTTTAATTCTCTTAAATCATATAAATAATTTGTAAAGGAGGAAAGTGAAAAAACTAAATGGCGGTTAGTACAATTCATTTCCCATGGATATTGCTTTGTAATAACTTACAAAAATAACTTTTACTAGATTATTTAAGAAAATATTTGAATAAAACGATTTGATTGTAACGAAATTAAGCTGTGGTTTTATAAAAGGAAGGTTAGGTTAGGTTAGGTTAGGTTAGGTTAGGTTAGGTTAGGTTATTTTTCATTACTGTTGAGACCGATGGTTCTTGGTGGAATTCCATGTTTAAAGATAATAAAACACAATTATTTATTTTGTATAATAGTTAGATTTGTATAACTCTCCATTAGTAAAACCTTTAAAAGTTATTTGTACTTAGAACAATCAACTGGTTTTCCCAATATGTATTGTTCCTATGGTCATTGCCCAGGCCGGGTATTTCCCCAACCTTCCATTCATTGTATCCTAACTCCCACCCTCTAGTTTTAAGGTTTTCTGTTTTTGTCTTTTTTCTTCAGTCTGTAATACAGCCTCGTCAATGCCTTAACAGGCGAAACCATTGGTCGGCTAGACTAATTATAAGTGGATATACAAAATAAATAATTGTGTTTTATTATCTTTAAATAGGTTAGGTTAGGTTAGGTTAGGTTAGGTTAGGTTGTTTTGTAAAAGGAAGTGATTAGTTGTTGAGGTTTTTTATAAAAGGAAGTGGCTTGTTTTGGTTACAAGATTACGAACGTACTTTTATCAGAATTTATTGCAAACTTATTTAATTACATTTGAAAAATAGTTATTTTATAATTTCGTTTCAGACATACCGTGATCCTTATTATTGCGTGGTACAAAGAAAAGATTTCTAGGGTTCACGGATTTATCTTCACTTAACTAGATAGATAGAATGTCTTTATTTAAAATGCGAATTTAGGACCGTCAGGTCCTTTCTACCACAAAATACAATAAATACATTCAAAAAACAAATAAAATTACAAAATAAAATCATACTAGAAACAAAATTCTCTGGATGAAAAAGTAAAAAACAAACTAAAAGAATGTAACAATAAAATATAAACTAATAATATAAATATAAAACTAAAATAAAATATACAGAGTGTTTCAAATATGTGATCTAATAATTCGCCACCATGTTTATTGCATAGTTTTATTTTAAAAAGTTCGTATAAACATATGTCCTAAGATGTCCATAACCTAACCTAACCTAATCTAACCAAACCTAACCTAAACATTTTCAGACTTATGTTTATATGAAATTTTTCTTGAAGTGTTGCAATAAACACGCTGGAGATTTATTAAACAACTTTCAAACTTTAAACTTTTTCAAACACCCTGTATAAATAAGAAAAAATATTTTAATATTTATTTTTCAATATGGCGGCCGTTTAAATTTTCATGATATCTAACATTAAAAACGTTGAGAGGTAACCATTTTGAAAAGTTCAATAATAAACTTTGGCTGTTGGTATACTGGTAAGGAGTAGCATAAATAACGGTGTACAAAATTTGAACCCAATATCTTATTTATAGCCCACTTTGTACACATAAAAATAAAGACTGAATGTTTTCAAAATGGCGACTGTGTAAAATATTTATCAACAAATATCTTGAAAGGCAGGTAACTTTAAACAAAATTTACAAGGAGTTTTTTTTTTCTGTAGGGCAGAGAATAACCGAGTTACTAACAAAAACTAAAAACTTAATTTCTTTGTTAGGGTAAAATTATTTTCTCTAGTATTAAAGGGATTTATGGTTTGTTTTCATTTAAAATTTCAGAAACTTTGATTCTTAAAGTCTAAATTTAAAATATTATGAGACAAAAATATCGGTATTCGATCATGTTTGTTTTTAGGCTTGGGTGTTTTAGACAATTAACAAGAAATTAAATGTTTAATTATTATGCTTTAACCTACAGAATATAAATATTATTTTATCTCTCGATAAAATGAGGAAATTATTTTGTCTCTTCTAAATTTTTTGAAAGGACCATTTTTGGTGGTTAGGTTAGGTTAGTCTTTGAATTTTGTACACTTGAGAAACATAACAAAAAAAAATGCTATACCAAATCTGAACTCAATTACTTATTTATTTCTAAGTTATGTGTTTTGTTAAAAATAAAAATGCGAAAAGAGGGAAAATTAAGGATTTTCAAACCTATATTTATTTGAACTTTTTTCTCTATTTTTACCTGAGAATTTCTCCGTTTCTTCATGAAACTCTATCACTCTTGTTTACTGCTTAGTGCTTCCCATATTTGTTTCAATTTTCATGTGTTTTATTCGTTCTTATCCACTTCTTTTCACCTGTCATTGCTTTTATTTACAGAATATTGTTATTGGAGGTTTACAATACTATCGATATTGCAATGACGTACTATGGCAACACCTCTTTTCCTTTCCAGCAGCCCTTCAACTTCCACTTGCTCGAAGCCATCGAGGAAGGAATGACTGCGATTGATATGTTAACCAACATAAACGAATGGCTAGACAAAATGCCGGCAGCACATACTCCTAACTGGGTGGTGAGTCAAGCGTAATATATGATTATGATGGGATAAAAATAACTTTTTTCGTTTTGAGTTTAAACAAGTGCTTTTGGTTTGGAAGGATGATTAGTTGTCTATAACGGCAGGACCGATTTTGGTAAATTTGAAATGCGGGTATATTTTGAACTTTGATTTTTTTTATTATATTTTTACAAATCTATTTAGATCTGATTTCATTTTAATTCATCCTTTCAACAAATTTACATTTGTATAAGAAACGTCACTATGTACAATTTTGTAATGTAAAACCAAATCACGTAAAAATTACAATCACAACTAATATTAATCACTTATAAGTAAAGTTATATACCTACAACCAAAAACAAAGAAGTGTAGATCCAACTAGGACCCATGGGGTTGCCATGCTCATAGTCACAATAAGTGAGCCCATTGGAATAATAAACTAGTTTTCTCGATCCAGCCTAAAGTTACAACTTTCTGATGTCTCCCAATTCACAGACCGAATATAAATTGATAATAATTTATTACTTTTAACGCTTATGCGTTTTTATAAAACTAGGATTATTAAATAAAATAATTATTTTAAGTGAAAAATATACGACATAAACTGGGAATTGAACTCAATCACGGTAGAGAATTGGCGCTTAAAGTAAAAGGTCCTGGGTTTAATTTACAGTCTAGGTAATGTATTTTTACTTCAAATAACTCTTTAATGTAATAAATGTATTGTATTTTACAATATTTAGAAACTTAGAGCTGATGTGAAATCCCATCTCCTAATTTTCTCTCTTTCCTCACTCTCAGACAGGGTCACTTCTTCTATCGCCTTTTGTTGTTGAACTTTTGTGATAATCCTTCATTTATTCACATCAAGTCTATCATTTTGGATCCCCTTATAGTTAGTAAAATTGGTAACTAGAATCTGAATCTAAGAGATTCCCCCCCCCTCCATTTCACAACTCTCAGGTTGGATAGGTACCAAGCATTACCATTTGGTTATATAGGATTCAGAACTTTGGGGAGGGGGAATAGATTTTTATTTTATTACATACTGCATGATGTAAACACATTTAGTACACCTTACACGTACAGAGTGCGTTTACGAGAACACTATTGACTAAATAGTATTTCTTGGTAAATGTGGAGGTTTATTTTTTACAACAGCTTAGCAGGGAATTTTTTACATACGAGGTTTTTTAGTAGTAACTTTTTTGCCTAAACTGAACACCACACGATACCAATAGGACTGGTTAAATGTGCACGAGCTAAAAAGCTGGTTGTTTTAAAAGTCATAATTATCAGTGATGTTTAATTTTAACAGCTCTTATTGAATACCTCGTTGTTTGTATTACTTGTTCGCAGGTTGGCAATCATGATAACAGCCGAGTAGCTACACGTGGAGGACCTGAATTTGTCGACTCCATGAACATGATCCTAGCCATGCTGCCGGGTATCATGATCACTTACAACGGTGACGAGTTAGGAATGACGGACACTTACCTGAGGTTTGATGAGACGGTGGATCCCAGTGGGACTTTACTTGGACCCGATGATTACACTACTGGAACTCGAGACCCGGAGAGGACGCCATTACAATGGGACGATACTGTCAATGCGGGTAGAGAAATAATATATTAAGGAAAACAGATACTCAAATAAATTTGGTTGTCAAATATAAAATGTTGAAATATTCATTGAATGAGATATACAGAGTGTAACGGAAAAGATGTTCTGAAAATATAAATTTGGGTACTATTTGTCAAATGGAAAAAAAATCCTGTAAAAAATGTTAAAATTCTACTACGTATAGCGTCTGTCTCTCTGTTTATACTTTCTTCATAAAAATATAATTTCTGTGTATTTTTATCTTCTTAGTTTTTATAAGCGAAAAAAATTCTCAGTCATTATCGCCTTTTAAAAAAGGGAAGAAAAAAAACATAAAATATAGACACCTGGTCCATAATACTCTAATAGCGTCAGGGTTGGGAAAGAACAAGAGACACCTGATAAGAAAGGAAGCTAACCCAAGACTGCAAGAAAAAGATGTAGATTGCGAATAACGTCTAAGATCCCTTTGCCAAACCTGTACTTACTACATTGAGCACCTGAGGACAGTTCCTCCTTCTTCTTCTTTTTCTTTTTCTTCATTTTTCATTTTCTCATTTTTTAAAAATATTATTCATTTTATAAAATTATTTAAATTTTTTTCTTAATTTTTATCAAACTTATACTTCTTTATTAAATCATAATTTTGTATATAAGTTTTAATTATAGTGGTAAAAAAGGTCTAGCCTACACACAATTACTATTTTTGACAAACGCTTTCAAAATATTTAACATTTTTGATACCTAACAGCTCGAAAATTGTTGATTGCGTAAGAAGTGTAATATTTAGCCGTTTTAACACTAAAAAAAATCTGTTACAAGAAACAAATACGTACTTTTTCATGGCCTTTAAGATTTTGTAAACTCCTACATTATTATTCAATTTGGAATTAAACACACAGCTGCTACGTTTTTGTAGTTAAAACAACTACAATTGGTTGCAGAGTATTTGAAATAAACTTCAGTAATTAAATGTTGAACATATTTTCACCTGAAGATAACGTTTCGATGTCGAAACCAGTAGTATTTATATAAACAAGAATAAATGAAAGAAAGTATTGTTGCTGGATCTAGTAAAATATAAATTCACTTTACGTTAATATTACACAATCCTAACGGCTAAACAACCAAATCATGTTCAAATTAAATTTTCGTTTTATATGTACTTATGTAAAATTGGTGTTCCAGTAGAGTGTAATAAGAGGCTTCTATTGTTGTTTTAAGATGAAAAATCTCGGAGTCATTATCGCCTTAAAAAAAAGGAAGCAAAAAATGAAGTCTGTTCAAGATTAGGACCGCCACTAGTAAACAATTGTTTATTAACATAAACAGTACAGACAGAACTTCTGAAACGTTGTTGGCGTGTATTAAGGACAGTATTTTACCAGGAACAAAAAGAACGTGGAACCAGTAGAGATTTGTTAAATTCCTACTTATGTGAATTCATCTGGCGCCGTAGGAACAAGGATGAAGATCTGTTTGACACCTTCTGGAAGGACATCAATGTTATATTAGGCTCCAGAACAATAAAGTGTGTTTTTATATATTATGTATAAATTTGGTTATGTTAGGTTAGGTTCAGTTAGGAAATTTTCCGGGTGCCACTAGCGGCGGTCTTCTTCTTGAACAGACCCAAAAAATGAGCATAACATAAATACCACATCCCTTGAATATTCTAATAGTATCAAGGTCGGAAGAAACAAATCTTCGTCAAAAGATTCCTGATAGAAACGATTAAGAAGAGGAATCTAGACGAAAAAACGTGTCGATTCAGCTAGGTATCTCCAGGTTTCTAATAATAGGTTTAATCGCAAAGCCCTGCTACTGGAACCAATCTCAGGAAAACAAATATCGTAATACCTTTGAATATGTTTTTACATTATTTGTAGCATTAAAACTAACTTTACTCTAAACCTAAATTTGTTTAATGGTTCTGCATATATTAAATAATTTTAAATAGTCATAACAAAATAACATAAAATTTTCAAGTTCAATTTTAATTATCTTAACCTCAAATGTGTTTTATGTTAAGGTTTTTGCACGAACAAAACTTGGTTGCCAATGAACCCAAACTACTGGAGACTTAACGCAGCTATGCAAAACACTTCGAAGACAAGTCATCTGAAAGTTTACAAAAGTCTGTCACGGTTGAGACAATCCACTACATTCATGAGTAACACAACTCAATATGCGATTACAGCGCCCAACAAAGACACTTTTATAATTAGAAGGTAAGTAAAACTAATTTTATTTAACCTCACTAATTGTGAAGATGTTTTAACGTCAATATGATGTTTCAAGAAGAAAAGTTCATAGAGCGGGAAATGATAAGATATATCCACCTGGGTAAACAGTTATGAGAAACACTTTGTTTTCTGTCTGTCCGTTCTAGAATATTTCGACTTGTTCTGGATAGTCGGTAGAGACAAGATAGTGATGGAAACCGGATTGAACGGTATTTAAATATGAAAGATTTCAACAGTAAAAACACTAGAAGCTGAGGTTAATTCTTACATAAACGACCTTTCCGATGAGTAATATGTACAACCGTATTTATTGTCCAGTTTGGAATCATCTGTGAAAATAATCTAATTGGATGAGTACGTATTAGTTATCTACCTAAACCACTGGCGATATAATACATCAGGAGTGTTGTACTTAACAGTAAGGAAATCAAAATTTGGCCAAGGATAGTAAATTTCCTCCTTGGCCAAATTAAAATTGGCTTTTGGGTTAAGCGTGATTAAAATTGTAACCCGGAGAGTACAAGTTCAAATTGTCGAGGATCCACAAAATACTAACACCAAACGGGAGCAGTTCAGATCTGACCACATTTATACTGATCTAAATGGATCATTAAGAACAGTTTCCTAAACTGGATGAAAAGGTAGTTCTGTAGTTATGTTAGGTTATGTAGTTCCAGTTTTGGTCAAGAAAGAGACGGCGAGATGTTGATGTTTGTGATAAACTGTCGGAGACCGGCGATGGACAGATAGCCTTGGAGAAGAGTTGTTGAAGAAACCAAAGCGTACTAAGGGTTGTATAGTAAGGATGCGTATCCAAAATACAGTTTTGAACAAATTATATTTTCACAGTTCTGAGACCATATGGATCAATGTAGATAGTTGTCCCGTAACTTAGCTTATTTTCTATTAAACACATCAGACAATAGTTAAATTCCTATTAATCGAAAACTATACGCAGTACTACGGTATGATTATTATGTTACGCCAGATAGTTTTGTCACATAAGTCTTCCAGCCATCAATACTGGCTGTGTATTGTTCTGATTGATAATACTGTTATATAATAGATATATTTCACTGTTAATTTCATTTCACTGTTTACAGATGGTCGAACGAAGGCGAAACATACGTCCTGATTGTGAACTTTGCCAGTACTATTATTACAACAACATATTCTCTCGCAAATGTGACGCAGATGATGGTGTATGTTTCCAGCATCAATGCTGAGTATTCAGCAGGGTAAGTCACGTTCCCTTGCGCTTTAAAACTAAGGGTAACTTGCACGTATACAATACACCAGGTGTCCTAAATGTTCCTACTCTTTCTATAGAAAATTTTAGAAGCTAGATTTTTATTATAAAATATTTTTTCTCAACTACCTAAATAAATAAATATTGAGCTTGACTTGTGAGATAATATTAGATGGAAAAAAACTCGAACACAAGATATTACAAAAATTTCGTTTATCTAATCAAACGCGTTTCAACTACAAAGTCGCCATCCTCAGTGATACATGAGCTACAATAACTAAACTATAACTTTTTTTTTTTAGTTTTTATAGTTATAGTTTAGTTATTGTAGCTCATGTTTCACTGAGGATGGCGACTTTGTAGTTGAAACGCGTTTGATTAAGTAAACGTAATTTTTGTAAGATCATGTGTTCGAGTTTTTTTCCATCCAACTAGTTAAAATTGAATTTTTCAGGGACAACTTAAAATGTTAACTCATATCTAGTCATAAGCAACATATCGAGCTAGCTTGATACCAACTAATTAAAATATAATATAATACTATTGTAGTATCTCTACTTACTGTATTATCACAATTTTCCCCCATTTAATTATCTAACGCGTTTCGACACTTAGTGGCGCCATCTTCAGAGCTATCATTAATCCATCTTTTTTAGATGTCGTTGGAAAAATCAAAATACTATACACTTTACAATAATACACATAAAAAACATAATTAAACATTCAATAAAACATATAAATACAAAAAACACTGTACACATATCCATGGTCCTCTGTTTACCTGTTGTATTCTAAGAGTCTTGTATTAACATTCCTTACCCTCTGTCCTACGGTTTCTCTTTGGCGACCGGCTTCAGGTTCTTCTTTCGAACGATCAATTTTCGTTCGAAATTTTGAGTTCTCTGACAAAAACTCTGTTTTTCCAACACTCTTTACAATTTAACAATACTTTTTGTAATTAATTTAATACTCTTAGCATCAATTGTTTGCCACTTAGGTTAGCTCTCTGATTTTCTTATAAAATTATATTATTATTTGATTCAGTATGTTTTGACTTCTATCTTGAAAGGTCGCACCGTCTTGGAACGGTTCACAGTAACAAAATTAATGACTGTAAATTGATTATGAAATGGTCTGAAGACTTGACCTATATTACTTGTATCCAAAAGGATTTAAATTCATATTTTAGATATTATTCTCTTCAATTTATAAAAACTTTACTTATAAAGCTTGATTTGATTTGAATACCTCTTCTCAAGGACAGCTATTATGCTTTTAATGAAACCAGGTAACGGAAAATATCTTTTGAACACCTTAACAAGTTCTTAATTTATTTCACAATACATTATTCCAATGTTTCAAATCATATATTCACGGTTTCATTTAATCTAATAATTTTACTTTTTTTTCTTATATTATTGAAAGCGGAATCTACGAATATTCACTAGTTTTCCCCAAGAACAGGATATTTTCTTGATTTAAAAAAAAATGAAATTTTATAACTTTTAAAAAGTTAGTATAAATGTTATCATTAAAAAAATATCAAAATTATACAAAAATCTGACCTTCTCTTTACCTCGGGTTATTTGACTGTATCGGCAAGGGCGTTACTCACTCAATGGATGATCTGGAAGACGATGAGGATAATTATTCCCTCAGGAGGATCCAGGTCTCCCCAAGTCGATTTATGTTGTAGGCTGCCAGCTATGTTCAATCTCGGGAAAATCTTGGAAACTCCCGAGAAGTCGTTTTCACCAAAGAACTTTTAATGATCAACGAAACAAAAAGATGAAATATGGTGTGCATTTAACACTGTGACATAAATTAGATGAAAAAAAACTATAATTAGTTTCGAAACCACTTGCTTGTTTTCGTGTAGTATCATAACCATGCCTGCTTTATCAATTGCTCCCATATTTTTATTAGACTCAATCAAGTAGTCACCTCAAAACTGAAACTATATTTACAGTATGCTAAGAACACAAAAAAAATAACATTGATACAACATGCTACAGTATGGAAAAGTGGTGGGGCTTAATGTGACAAATACGTTTTGTTTCGCATTTGAGTTAAATTCAAATTTCAAGTTTCTCACTTTTTTGAGTTATATGAGAGAAGGCGAAATATAGCTCCCGTTCAAAGTTTAAACGAACATTGGACCACGGTTTTGTAGCGGTAAATTGTAACGTAATAAAACCGATTTTTGTCTCTTCACTTGCTGACGTAACTTCATCTTTAACAACCCTTGGTACAAATTTATTACAGTATCTCGTAACACCGTTCTATTTATAAAACCAAACTTTTGTTCCAGGGATATGGTGAACATAACATCAGGTGTGACACTTCGACCCAAAGCAGGTTTCATCCTCCAGACAACGATGTACTCAACAGTTTCTTCAGCGCCGTCACTGACAATCTCCATAACCTTACTTTTTGTTTTACTTTGTTCCTTGTTATTACGTTAATCATTATAGCTAATTCTGCATTATGTAACACGTTAATGATATATTAAATAACCTATTTAAATGTTTGATTTCATTACCAACAGTCCAAAAGAGTATAGAATAGGTTTGCGAATAATTATGAAATATAAAATTATTTCCTACTTAACCGGATATTATAAGAAAAGTTTGGTAATCGCAAAAAAAATTCGACTTCCGTTTTTTTGATTGATGTTTATGATCCATCCCCTCAGGCAACTATTGTGTGCTAATATAGAACCTTATTGAAATTCAGATAATCGAGTTCAAAATAAAGGTATTTTAAAACCTATTTTTATGTTAATATTTTGAGTATTATTAAACTTATAATAACACAGTGAATTATATAAAAATTTGAAGATTTCAAGTATGCATACAACGATACCAACTCCACCTCTCTGTAACTACAAATAGCGATCGAAAATTTAATTTCGAACACTCACCTCCTAAGAAAATCTGATTTTCGTATAGGTAGAAAATTCAGTGGGCCGAGTCACCGACACGAGCGTAGCGAGTGGAAACTTTTAATATATACACCTAGAGGCCCGTTAGCGCCTAACCGACGTCAAAAAGTAGTGATATAGACAACGAGATTCAGAAACCCGTAACAACTGTTTCAACAAACTTAACCTACTGGGTAAGACCGCTTGATCTATCAACACAATTTAACATTTCTTACACGCTCCAAGAAACCAACTTTTTGAACATTACGTTTAGAGGATCTGCTTGGATTACATTGTATAACTGCTGCGTAAGTAGGCCTACTGTTAGCAATAGTTGTTAGGTAAAATTATAAAAACTATAAAACACAATTTGCATTTAAGTCCCAGAACAATACAGAAGGCAGTCTAAAATTGTGAAATATATCAGACAGTGTTGCAATAGCTGGTTCTAGACAAAATACACAGTTCACTAACATGGCAAGGTATATAAATCCACCATGACCTAAAGAGAGTTAGTTATTATTGAAAGGTGACAGCCGGAGGTTCTGATCGTCGATTGACGAAGACCATTCGTTGTAACTATCAACTGGATTCATTAGAATTAGCTTTGGGAGCATTACTGTCAAAAACACGGTAGCTGGTACTTACAGAAATAGAGGTGAGTAAACCGACACTATGAAAGAGATTAAAGACAATTTGAATTTCTTAAATAATAAATTCAGTTTGTTCTATTTACAATAAAGGGGATAAGATATCAATAATGTATTTCTTAGAATTATAAAGAAACTGAACCACTGATTGCTATACGTATTTCATTTAAACATTAATCTTTTTTTCTGAAATAAATAACTTTCATTTATAACAAATGGTATAAATTTCATTTGAACCCAAAATTAGGTCTTAGAGAAAACTAAATCTTAAAATTACTACTATGAGAATGGCGAAACCTAGGTCGTTAAGTCTCAATAAATGTTATGAAAAATACAATAGTGTTTTTATTTATATTGCAATACCACCAATGTACCAATGGGCGTAACCGTAAATACATTTTATTAATATTAGCAGATTCTATATACTTCCCACCTATTGTATGAAACATTAGGTCCTATTTGTTTGGTTTATTAAATAATTTGTACTCTATTAATATGTGTTCATTGAATAGAAACGTTTTTTGTACGTTGATAATTTTACAATTTTTTACAACCTAAGCCTCGCTGCAGTAGTAATTGAAGTTATTAAGGTTAGTGTACCTCTGAAGATAATCGCATTACTATTGAAATGTACACAAAGTAGAGTAGGCCTATACATAACTTTGTGCTGTTACTGGTTTTGGGGAATTTTCTTTCATAATCTTATCTCTGTTGAGAATTCCTAGAGAAGACCTGACATTGAAGTCACTGTGGTAGTGATACACTCCAGGACAGTCGAGTTTTAAAACTATCACTCCTGACTAAATATCGATTACTTTCATCTGCTTGCCAACGTCGACTAGATCATTATTTAAGTGTTTTGAATCAATAACAATCATGAATCACACATTAAGACCAGGGTTTAACTCTTTGGGGGGGGGGGGGGAATGAAAGAAGAGGATCATGAAAACTTCCCCTTTGTGTTAACATACGCCGCAAGGGGATGGTTTATTGGTCTTTCAATCAACAATGAGTTGACAGCGTGATTAGAAACCGAGGATATAAAGCTGCATCCTAAAGTAAATTTATTCAAAATTTAAAACCTAGGGTCTATGTTCAATTAGATAAAAAACCATTCACAAATATTCCATAAATGGTTTTCGCGATCATACATTATTTTTTGTGGTTGAATTTCGTTTTAATATTTATATACATATAATAAAGAGACTTGGTATAATTTTTATAAAAACAAAATCATTAATATTCCATTATGTATTATTGTAATAAATCCTATGTTATGGAGTCAGTGTTAAAAAATAATGCAATGAGTAAAGATGTGTTAATATAACCTAAATGTGTGCTCTTGTTTTTAATTAATTAATGTAAACATAATCAGATAATATTACAATTGGCACTATGGATCTATCCATAGGTAAATTATAAACTTAAAATTAGGCAATTTTCAAAGATCAATTACTGTATAATATAGTAGACTCGCTTCGCTCGTCGGAGGATTCGCCGCTAACCTATGGTAGGTTTTGGCAAACTGGGGAGTTGTTAGGAGGGTTTGACATTGGATCAAAGTTGTAGATTAATTGTATTTTAATAAAAAGTTAATACGATTTCATAAACTAATACCAATATAAGTCAAGATATTTTTTAAAAACACTAAAAATTCATTGTTCCAAAGCAAATTGAGAGAAATATTTTTCAAAAGTGAGTTTTCTACTTCGTATATTGTGTACTTTTACCCCAAAACTTTATTGACTTTAAGTTCCAATCACCCTGTATATTAGATAGATTGGAAATCCCAAACTTATGTTTAACAATACCAGTACAAGTTAGGCCTATGTTTTAAAATATAATAAATACTATCTTCAGTTAAAGGAATATTTTGGGTCAACATTTGTAAATACAGAATTGTCTCGCTCTCCATAGGTAAGATTCAGTCTTGATGATTGTAACATTATGTCTGCAATTAATTAATTTTTATTGGAGAATTATTCTTATTGTTTGAAGGCGATGAGCATCTGAAAAAAGAATGATTTAGTAAAAATGAGTGGATTGTGTTCTACAAAGTATATAAATAATTTCCTATTATTTAGCCTTAACGATTAATATAAGAATTATCGTAAAAGAGATATTATTTAACAGAACACCCTCAGGGGCTCACTCCTTGTGAGTTCGGGTTTGGCGAACCCGGGGTTCCCGAGCTGGATCTCATCTCACTTCAACTTGTCTTGAGTGAGATCCCTTCTCTTTCTTCTTTCATATTGGGTACTAGGCCTTTTTTCTGACCCCGAGGCTGTTAGGTTTCCGAAGGCTAGGGGTCTCTAATCTACTCTTGTTTCTTCTTTCGGAGCTCTATTCCGCCTTCTCATCAATTTGGCTATGTGATGGATAAAACACACGGAAGTATTACCCCAGATGATAGACCAGATACTCTGGAAAATCCACCCTCCAACATGGAGTTCAGTCCTATGGATTCTGGAGAGGACCAACTACCGGTAAATTAAAACCCATTCAAGAAAGGAACAGCACTGGAAAGAACACCACCAAGAGTGCCTGGTACTGAAAAAAAGATAGAAAAAAGGAACGAAGTAGTTGTTGTAAAGGATGGTACAAAAATCAATGGAAAATAAAACGCAGACCTGCTAAAAAAGCTTAATGAAATGGAGGGAATGTTGCTTCACCTCCAAACACAGGTTTTGAGACTAACCCAAGAGAATGTGGAGTTGAAAACAGCTCTTGGTAAAAAGCAGCCGTCCATTGAAACAAATGAGGGGCGGAGAGCACTAGTGGGGCTATAACTGCCTATGAAACTTATAAAGAAAATCTCGAACGAGAAAAAGGCTGAATTTTAAAAAGAAACAAAACAATAGCTAAAAACGGAAAGCATAATTTTTCTTCGGAGACTTTAACAGGGACCGCTCTTGTAGTAAATCAGTCCACAATAGTAATAAGAAGGACATAGTGCAAGATCATGTAACAAATAATGAACTGGGAGGAAGGATAAAGGAAGTACCTCCTCCACCAATTAATGTTGTAGATGTGCCTACCTTTGCAGACATTCAACATCTCATGTCATCAGTCGCAAGTAATAAATACAGAGTTGTGGCATTAACCCTAGAACACTACTAATTCGTAAAAATTATGACCCGCCCTTTGTAAAATTCGGAGAACTCGTAGACCAAAAACGGACATGCTCTGTCTTTTTGTTTACCTTCCTGCCATTGTGAATAGAGGCCACTGTCTCTTCGGCTAAGCTCAAAGTTGAACCGTTATTACCGTACTCCAGTTCGCGTCGTATATTTTACGAAAGAATAGTGTTTGCAAAAGTTTTAACTATTAAGTGTTTGAATATATTTTTTTTTTTGTTGTAAATTATTGTTTTTATATTGTTAGTTTTAGTGTTGTAAATAGTTTATTATGTAAATAGTGATTTTAAAGAACAAAGTGTTTGATTTAGCTACTAAGTGTATATTAATCACTGGAAGGAATGTGATTCTCAGTGAAGACAAGACTCTAATTTTGGCATTTTTGGCATTCTACCTAATGAACTTACTGTAAATCATTTTTCTCTTTTTATATAAATTAAACACTTATAAATGATGTGTTTTATGAATATCAGATTAATTTTTCCAATAAAATAATTTTTTTTTTCTATTTTTTTCCCAGATTTTTTTTTTTTTTTAACGTACTTGTAGTGGTGGTAAAAGACATATTTTTACAGTTAAAATATGTAGGAGTTCATTGTTAAATATTTTTAAAAACACTTAAAAACAATAAAGGAATTAAAATAAAAAATAGTCAACACTAAAGTAAAGTTTAAAAAATAATAATAAAAATAAAAACAGAATGTAGTAAAATTTACGAATGAATAGCCTAGTGATCACGTAACAATGAACTAAGAGTAGTAATCTAGGGTTAAGCAACAATGCATGGAGGTGTTCAATGGTATACCTATGAATACAAAAACTGCCGACCTTTGAAGCAAATGACTAGGGAATTGCACTCGACCTGTGAAAAAAAGACATCGTAACTGACTTAACTAAGTCCGGACCCCCACACTACTGGGTCTTACGGGAGTCCTAGTGCCTGTTGCAGGTTTGCACCTACCCTCGTAGAAAAAAAATTAACAGAACAGATATTTTAAGTATTTGGGAGAAATTCTAGACGAAAGACTTAACTGGGGCTCGCATTTTAGCCGTGTCTTGGACGAAGAGAAGTAGTCACTCAAAGCACGAGTTCTGTTTCTTGTTTAAACTTAAAAACCCTCTCATTAACGCCTTATAAAAAAAGAAGAAGAAGAATATGACTTAAAACAAAGACGCCTAGTTCTCGGATACGTTAATAGCGTCAGGATTTGGACAAATGATGGTCAACGAATACTTGTTAGGAAATATGAAAGTTGAAATTTTTAAAAGTTAAAAAAAACAAATAAAAGGAAATTCGAAACTAAACGATAAAAATTGAAACCTGACCTATCACCACAGTTCCAATTTTAAAAAGAACAAATAAAATAAATTGAAGGGTTCATCCGAAACTAAACGATAAAAATTGGAACCTGGCGTTTCACTACAGTTGGAAATTTAGAAAAACAAATAAAAGAAAATGACTAGTCCATCCGAAATGTTTCCTATTCATTCACCGTTCCCAACGAGCCTTATCAATTTATAGATGAATTATTGTACAAGAGCCTCGAAGGACCCTCTTCATAAACAAACATTGTTGTGGGGGTGACGAATATATTCATTTTAATCGGCGTTTCCTTCCCGCCATGCCACGCGGCTGTCTGAAGTCAATGGTTCGGAATCCCTCCCCCCTATCTGGTAGTGACAATCGTTCTGTGCGCCCTTATATCAACACACCCACACATAATCATAGCATTTCTTCTTGCCGTGCCAAGTACAAGCTCAGCAACCCCTCACTTTTAATATGTTTTTCTTGTCTTTTCTCTTTTTTTCAGTATTACAAAATGATTGCCTTTTGGATTTCCTTCTGTGTAATGTAACGATACAAAATTTGTGTTTTCACTTTTAGAAAGACGGGATGTTTCACATTCGGATACTAATGAAGGGATTTTGTTATTTATAAATTATTAGTGGTAATTATTACCTTTATTATTATTATTCTACATGATACACATCATAATACTTTAAAAAGAAAGGAAAAATTCGAATTGCAAAAATACATTTATGTAAAAATTTGTTTTAAGACTATTTAGTTATTTGAGTGATACAGAATAGGTACAATTTTTCGAGAGGAAAATTTTTTTGATTTTTTGCTTTTATGACAGCTAACCCCAAATTTTGAGTTCTAAAAATGAAAAACACTTCTAGAGAAATGGTCAAAATATGTAATTGTACAAAATTTTATTAAAACGAGTTAACGTATTTGACTGACAACAGACACCAAAAAGACATTTTTGTAAAAAAACACTTTTTAGGCTATGGGATTTTCAAAACGAATATACAGGGTGTTTCAATAGTAAAGTTACCTACCTCGTAAACTGATTGTAGAGCTCATATATAAGAGAGAAAAACTCCATATAAACGTAGTTTAGTCAGCCATTTTGTGTTTTTTGCGGTAGATTCTTTTAAAAATTATTAGGATTTTAAATTTGGTATACACATTTTATATGCTACTTTTTACCAGTATACCAAGAGCCAAAACTTTCTTATGCACAATTTCAGAATCGCGGTCGTTTAAAATGTCCAATAATAAATTTTACAAAAAAAAAAAAAATACGTTTTTAGAAAACATTTACAAATGACAAAATATTCTCCTCTTTTAAGAACAAACAAATTTGTTTTCAAATTTTTTGTAGGTCAAAGGATAGGCCTAACTGAGTTATCGACAAAATATAATTTCTTGGTAATTGTTTACAATTTACATAATAAAGATTCTTAGTATTCTTGTAAAACGTAGCATAAAAAAAATGTGTATACCAAATTAAAAATTTTAATAACTTCTAAAGTTATCCATCGAAAAAATACAATATGGCGGACAGACAGAAAGTCAGGACCTACGTTTATTTGAAGTTTTTTACCTTTAGATCAGTTCACGATATACCTTTACTCCTGTAACACCCTGTATACGTAAAAAAACACTCAACATTGATGTTTTGACCCATCACATGACCTTCACGTATGACCCTCAGGGGTTCACTTAAGCGAGTTGGGGCTTAGCAATCCCGAGGTCCTATCTGGATCAACAAGTTTGTTCATGTAGTCGTGGGTTAGATCCGTCATTTCATCTTTTCCATCAGGTTTCTCTTGATCAACTCTTGTTCTTTCATGACCCTGACACTATAGAGGCCGGGGGGTCTTTATTTTTCTTATTTTCTTCTTCTTTTTTTAAGGCTGTAATAAGCGAGATGTTTTTCTCCCTTAAACAACAGGAGAAAATGTGACAAAATAAAAAGCAGATGTATATAATTATAAATATGTTAAGTTCCATAGAAGGCCTTTATACTACAAAATAATGTATATCATTTGTCTGATTGTTGAGTAACAAATGTCATTACATATATTTATTTAATTATAATTTAACACTTGTATTACACATCACACATTGAGTATTAAAACAAAATTTCTTACTACATTCATATACTGTACCTACGTTAAGAATATAGACATTATAATTCATCAAGATGGAGTGGTAAAAAAAAATCGAAATTTAAAACTCAAATAAATTTCTTTAAAAATATTCTGTATTATTTCTTACATCCACAATAATATTAGGCAACCAGCCTTTTATTTTGAGAATATTTTATTTAAGAAAAGAAGTGACAAAGTACTCATTCTTAACGGGCTACCACTCACCCTTTTTTTCCTTCGTTTATTCAGATTAGGGTAGTCATGTAATCAGATTTCTCCAGTGGGGGGGGGGCTTTGGTGGTTAACACTTCAAAAACATTTGATCAAAAATATACAAGACAAAAATATCTCATGATGTTAAATTTTGAAGAAGAAAAACAATTTATATAATTCTGAATTAATTTATAACATATATTTTGATGAATATTAAAGTATATCCATAGAAAAAGGAGCTAATGCAGTAGTTTCTTTTTTTTATGTTTTAACCCTAGACGTCCAGTAACTATTTCATTCCATTTTTGATCATGTTAAAATACTTATTTTTAATTCACAAAAAATAGTAATATTATATAAAAACCAACTTGTTATATATCATTTTTCTCTAGAAGGGGCATAAAATGTATCTACGTAATGGAAAAAAATGTTACATGTAAATATTTTGGAGTTAGTATGCTAGGAATCAAAAAACGTGCAAAAATGAAGTGAAAACGCCACAGAAAAGCCTATATATACACTATGTAACCAATTTTTTTTTTTTAATTCAAGATTGCCAAAAGTTTTTTAATATAGTTGTGAATAAATGTTAATAAAATAAATCAATTTATAAAATTTACATGTTGAAAAATCAATCTTTATGATGAAAAAAAAATTGTTGATAAGTTAGGCTTAGGTTGAAAATTGAAAAATTCACGAAAAATAGGATTATTATACAAATAGGATTATTATATAAATGACACAACTTATACCATTTTTTTTCTTCAAAAAGGTGCATAGAATTTACCTTTGTAATGAAACAAATGTTAGATTTAAAGTTTTTGGAGTTAGTAGATTATGTTAGGAATCAACAAATTTGCAAAACAATTAAGTGAAAACGCCGCCAATTTATTTACACCATTTGACATTATATACTTTTCTTTTTTCAAGATTTATAAAAGTTTTGTAATGTAGTTGTGAAATATTTTGATACAAAAATTAATAAATTTATAAAATTTCAATGTTGAAAAATCACTTTTTAAAGTGGAAATAAAACAGTTAGGAAAGATTATTTTTTTAAATTCATCAAAAAATATTAATATTATGCAAAAGACAAATTGTTATACACCATTGATACATTTTCAAGTAAATTAATCAAGAATGAGAAAAGTTGTCTTTGCGACACACAAATTTTAAAATACAAATTATAAACAATCTTTAATAAAAATCTGTTTAGACTATTTAAACACTTACAATAGTTGTAGAATATAATTATGAAGATAAATCTCTATCGACGCATATCAACAAAACATAATAAATAATTTACAACAAATTACAACGCAAAAAAGTCTCAAAATCATGATTTACTGAAAACTAAACTGTAATAGACACAGCATGGTGGGCATCATCAATGAAGAAAAGGCCATAAAATAGAAACCACTAGTCCTTGAATACTCGATTAGCGTCAGGATAGGAAGAGAACAAGATTTGGTCAAAAGAAGAGGATAGACGAAAGCGAGAGATCTAACTCAAAACTAGAAGGAGAAAGGTCCTTACTACTGCAAGCCAGAGTGTGAAATTATGTTATCCTGATTGCCAGAATACGCTTCCAACAAGAATACAGGGTGATTGAACAGTATGTAGCCAAACTTAAGGACTTGACTGTACTTGAAAAAATATACAAAAATTTTCCTAATTAATTAATGTCTAAAAAAGCTTTTTATTTGTGTATTTTTTTTTCTAAAAAGAAGTTGTAACTTCGAAAATGTACTTTTGTGTACATGTTTAATAGTATGCAAAAAAAAATAAGCCTTTATTTTAAACATTTCCAAAATGATTGGACGTTTTTTAAACTTAGAATATCTAAAAACTGTTGGTTTTAAAATGTAATATATTAATTTAAAAAATTTTTTATTGTAAATAAAAATTAATAAACTTTTTTATGAAAACATAAAATTTTATTTACTGGTAATTAACTATAGCAGAAGTTTATATTAACTAGTTATTTCTTATTATTATTGTGTGTACTACATGCTTCATACATGTTATGAATAAAGGAAAAAAAATTTTAACATGATTTTTCCCCAAATTTTTGTATTCAATTATTGATTACGTTCACAATTCTTTTTTTTTTAATTTCAGTATTCGTTCATCCTCTGGCTCCTCTCTTGTTCTTAATCTTATATTTCCGTTTACATTTTCTTGGTTTCGTCGTTCATAAGACGCTTTGCCTCTTTATTATTATATTTTTCTGTTACCGTCTCTATCATGAATTTTTAGTTCTTCACTTTCTGTATTATACGTCCTTCTAAAATCCACTGTATCTGAATTTTTTTGTACAGTTTCTTTTCTATTCGGTTCCTGTCCATTCTCATTAGATATCCATTGAAAGTCGGTTTCAGCTCGGCCATTATTATTGATATTTTTTTAATAATTTCTCATAGAGTTCCTATTTTGTTCTAAATTGATAGGTAGGCTAATATACAAAAAAATTTCTTTCGTTCTAAAATTTTAAGAAAGAATTTTCTTTCTTTCTTTTCTATTTCGCTTATCCCTGTTCTCGATGTAGTTTCAGCCACGTATAAATTTTCTGGTTGTACTACCTACATGCAATTGTATACTCTTTTTTCAAACATTTGGTTAGGTTAGGTTAGGTTAGATAAGGTTAGTTAGGTTAAGTGGGGTTTTATGAGATTACCTTCAAAAGAAGCTTTACCTTCATCTTTTATTGAAGCTTTGAACCAAAATTTAGGAAAATCGATTGCTTTGCCTTCTGAGTCGATCTTCCATCCTCATTTCAGTTTAGCTTCGTAAACAAAATAACTTTTTAAGCCGCTATTTTGTTTTGGTTGGTCACAATTTAATGTTCTTCACGTCATTTTTCTTTTCTCACAGAGACGTTTAAAATGAGGTATCACAATCTTTATGTACCATTTGAAATTTTTGACCTACTCCCATCCCTTAACCCCCCTTAGCTCCCCCCCCCCACAATGAAAATAACCTACACCTTTGCTTTTTTAGTTTTATCCTTTGATCCTCTCACCTAAATAGATTAACGCAAACGGAATTCAAATATTTCAAATATTTTTAAAACATAAAAGGGAGTAGTAGCCACTCGTCATGTCCCCTCAGGAGTTCACTTATAGTGAGTCGAAATTCTGAGGTACCATAGCAGGTACCTTTCATAATATAGTCCCGCTATTTCATCTTCCTATCAGATCTCTCTTAACCAACACTTGTTCTCGTTAATATTCTGGACTGTCATCACACATAACTTTTCCCGATCTTTATTCGTAGGTATTGCAAAACTTATTTAAAAAAAGTTTACCTTTACGTAAACACTACACTATACTACGTATAAAGTAAAAACATACAATCAATCAAATATCAAACATACACATTCACATCATGCTAAACAGTTTATATTATTGTAAACGATTATCTCCTCCAATCTATTGTATACTCAGCAGCATTGAATTGGACATGACACCGACAGATGTCTGGTCACGCCTACATAATTATAGACCAATACCGTGTGTGCAGACGACAGTCAATGTTTGACATATTTATTTATTGACTGTTAGAAGAGCCTGTTAACTTTGTACAGTTGAATTGACACTTTACCCCCAGGGACAGGTTGAAGAGGACTGTTTGTCAAAAATGTTACCGAACAAATAAAGAATATTGTCACAAATTGTAGATATTGTAATGTCATTTCGTTAACTTACGTCATTAAAAGAGAATAATCGATTTTTTTTTTAGGTCTGCTCCCCTTAATCTCGTCTACAGAAACCCTTCCAGCCTTAACTCCTTTAGGAAATTCAGTACAATGATAGGACTACATTACCACACACATTTTTAGCATTTTTTTGCATTACTGCACCGCATTCGACCAATAAATGGTGTATGTTCGCTTCACGCTTTAAGTAGTATCTACAGGTCTCATTATTCTTAGAGGGTCATCTATCTCATCAAGTAGTTCTAGTAACGGGAACGGGATGTTCTTTCTTCCATCTGTCTGAGGCCCTTCTGGTCTCTCTTGTCCTCTTTCTTGGGTTTTCCTTCAATCAGAAGTGCGAATCCTACTGAGTGGTCTGTTTAACCTTTCTTACTATATTTATTATGTCCGCGTTGTCGAGGAACTTTCAACGAAGCAGAGGACAGCAGATAGTCTTCACGGAGTGCTTGCTCAATTTTATCGGCACGGTGCGATGTTATCTCGATCAAGCTTCACCATTTTTTCCCACTAGCAGTTATGGATAATTGTTCTCCCGCTCCCGGACAGAGCATCGCTTGGACGGGTAATGATAAATAGTCTGAGAGGTCACCAAGTATGCGACACCTTCTGCCCAGTGGTATTTGCCCCATCAGCAGAGGTCACTTTACACAAGTTAGGCTAAGAAGAGTAGAAAGGAAGGAGGATGAAGTAAGAAAGAGTTAAGGTAAAAAAGGGATGACAGGCTAGATTAAAAAAAAAACACTTGCACGGGAATGGCAAGTAGTACAGATAAAAGGAAAGACCTCAGAAGATCATTAAGAGTTGGGATCTGAGGAGGGTGTTTGCAGTGGATGGCCACTGGGCGATGGGTTCGCCAACTATTACGCCACACCATGCTGAATATTACATAATTGTAATTTAATTTGATTTATTCGGTTTTTTTGGTGTGCAAATATTTCCATTCTAACAAGAGGATACATCCCTAATCATAAGGAGAGATCCCGGCACTTGAGGACAAAGTTGGAGTGGAGGAAGTTTAAGGGATGGTGGGAGGTGTGGTGGGAGGTGTGGTGGGAGGTGTGGTGGGAGGTGTGGTGAGAGGTGGTGTAAGGTGGTGATAGGTGGTGGGAGGTGGTTGTAGGTGTTGGGAGGTGCAGTGGGTGTGGTTGTAGGTGGTGGGAGGTGGGAGGTGTGGTGGGGATGTTTATAAGAGTGGTGGGCGTGGTTATATCTCCCTTGCTCCTCCCCTTTGCCCTTGCTCCACCCTTGATCTTTCTCTTTGCCCCTCCCTCCAAGCCGCCATTTTTGTTGTTGTCTGCTAGTGACGTAACATTTACACGTTACACGTTGAAGTCATGCTCAGTTACGTCAGACCATTAACTTTAATTTCCCAGTAGGATTCGAACCAATGAAGTCTGGATTTGAAGGTAGGCACCCTACCGACTGAGCTATCGTGCATAGTATTACTCGGTGTATATTTAATATAGTATATAAGTCGCCATGTTTGTTGTTGTCGACTGTCGTCGTTAATTTTGTTACCGACAACTATGCATGCTATTGGTGGCGTTTATAGTTACAGTACTATTTAATAGTTTACATTTTTCAGAACTAGAGCGCACCACCATTACACATTGGTTTATTGGTTTATTTATGATAATCACCTCTACAATAATGTGTGATATATTTATACATTTATATGATTAATCCAGATCGCTTACAGTATTATTTAATAGTTTACATTTTCGGAACCAGAGCACACCACCATCACACATTGGTTTATTTATGATAATCACCTTTACAATAATGTCTGATATATTTATACGATTAATCCAGATCGCTTACAGTATTATTTAATAGTTTACATTTTCGGAACCAGAGCGCACCACCATCACACATTGGTTTATTTATGATTATCACCTCTACAATAATGTCTGATATATTTATACATTTATATGATTAATCCAGATCGCTTACAGTATTATTTAATAGTTTACATTTTCGGAACCAGAGCGCACCACCATCACACATTGGTTTATTTATGATTATCACCTCTACAATAATGTCTGATATATTTATACATTTATATGATTAATCCAGATCGCTTACAGTATTATTTAATAGTTTACATTTTCGGAACCAGAGCGCACCACCATCAAACATTGGTTTATTTATGATAATCACCTTTACAATAATACCTGATATATTTATACATTTATATGATTAATCCAGATCGCTTACAGTATTATTTAATAGTTTACATTTTCGGAACCAGAGCGCACCACCATCACACATTGGTTTATTTATGATTATCACCTCTACAATAATGTCTGATATATTTATACATTTATATGATTAATCCAGATCGCTTACAGTATTATTTAATAGTTTACATTTTCGGAACCAGAGCGCACCACCATCACACATTGGTTTATTTATGATTATCACCTCTACAATAATGTCTGATATATTTATACATTTATATGATTAATCCAGATCGCTTACAATATTATTTAATAGTTTACATTTTCGGAACCAGAGCGCACCACCATCACACATTGGTTTATTTATGATTATCACCTCTACAATAATGTGTGATATATTTATATTATTAATCCAGATCACAGGCAAGTACACTTGTAATATTTATATTAAAAACGTTTATTGAAAATATATTAAATTAAACACAAATGACGATGCACAATGATGAATGTCGGGCACGTACCCCTTGCCTTCTTACGGTACGGGTCTAGCTCGTACCTATACGCCGCGCCGTACCGAACGTGGTACAGTTATCCTTGGCCATTGTGTCTTAGGGTTAATTAAAACACACACACACACACACACACACACACACACACACACACACACACACACACACACACAGTTATGTAGATGTTATAATTTATTATATTAAATATGTATCGTACACATTTGAACCACTGTATAATTTATTACATTGAATATTTATTTTACACATTAGAGCCACTGTAGTATGTTCTAATAATAATATTAAAGGTATAAGAGACAGCCGTCCACAATTAATTGTCGTCGACAAAGTGGGCACCTGAAACTGAATGAGAACAGAGCTTGTAAAGGTTAAGGAGAAATTAATGACCTTAAGGGGACTACACACCTTCAGTTTATCTGCGCAGTTATCTGTCGTAAATAACTGTGTCAAAATCTGTACAATTATCTGAACTGAGCGTGTAGTTTTATCTTCAGATATCGTCGTTAATACCTACCGATTTTTGTTCAGCTTTCAATTCGTTTTCGTCCAAGTGCATTGAAAGATGGGTGACAGAAAACGAAGAGCCGCAGTTTGTTGTGTAATTGCAGCTGTAATGATAGAAGAAGGAAAAAGGAAAAAACGTCGTGAACGGTGGTGTAAAGATTGGTATCTGAAAAGAAGCGTTATACCCACTGATCAACATTTACTAAGTGAGTTACACGAAGGAGGAGAAATGAACGATTATAAAAATTACCTTAGAATGGACGAAAATGCGTTTAAAATGTTATTAAACAAAGTTGCACCCTTTATTACAAAGAAGGACACACCCATGAGAGAAGCAATATCACCGCATGAGAGACTGATTGCGACACTTCGGTTCCTTGCAACTGGCAGAAGTTTTCAAGATTTGAAATTTTCAATGAGAATATCTCCTCAGGCACTTGGAGAGATAATAATAGAAACGTGCTTGGCAATACGAAAAGCACTACAAAGTTTTATTCAGGTAAGCGTACTTTAATTTGTATTTCATAAAAAGGTGTGACTGAATAAATATTAATTAAATAGGAATGAATATTACTATGAATATTACCGTGAATATTACTATTTTATTATTATTAAATACAAATACATACATTTATGTTGAAATATAAAAAAAATACAAGCTAAGTGATAAGTAATAATAACTAATTATAATATTAATAATTTTTCAAAATTATAAATTTAAAAAAAAATGTTTTTCCAACTTTTTCTGTCAGTTGTCATCGTACGAGAATCCCTCCAACAGATTCCTTGCCGTTTCGGGTTCATGTGTGTACACATTCGAATCCCAAGTGGAACAAGAAGATGGAGTTATTGAAGGCCCTGATCTGTGAACCACAGAGCTCTCTCTAGTTAAAAGGCCCATGTAATATTAATAACAATAAATAAATTATTGCAAGTTTACTCACCGAATTTTCATTGTTGATGACATTGCCCATTTCAATGGTTGAATCACTTACATCAGGAGTTTCTTGGTCCACCAGAAACATCAATTCCCCATAGTACCACAGACTCAGAACATACAAATCATTAGCAGAAGCTCCCGATCTCTTTGATTCGTTCACTTTTTTCAACTCCTTCCGAAAAACGGATCTAATGTTATTAATTTTTTTTACTACACTATCGCGTGTTGCATTAGACCCGAGAGGTTTGAGTTTTTCAATTAAAATATCGTAGGCTGCTGCTTTTTTCACACGGTTACAATACGATACACATGTGGTATCCCAAAGCTCTGGAAGGGACCTATAGCTGTTGATAAACACTAAAAGCGCATCTCTTTTTGAGTTTGACATTGTAATTGTATTTGTAATTGACGTTGTAATTTCAACAAAATAAGCAAACGGTACGTATACAAACAACAAACAAACGTACGAACAAAATCGAAACTGTACAAACTGTACGATAATGTGTGAACTGTACCAATTATCGTAGCAATCGAGGGTCAGAATGCCCAGACATTTTATCTGTGATAAGACCGGTGTAAACTGCACAGTTCGCACAGTTTATCGCTCATACATGACGTCACACGTGATTAACTGCGCAGATAAACTGAAGGTGTGTAGTCCCCTTTAGATTTTGTGTTACTAAATTAAAAGATAATGATAAACTCTGATCATATATGGTAAAAATAATGTTGCTCAACCTGCAGTCGGACGTCAATAAATTTCCCCGTATCGATATCAAATGGGTTAACCTGTAACTCTAGGTCAAGCCATACTGTATAAAAGCACAACTTTGAATCTAATAGCCCATACTTGATCAGCATGTTGAGAAACAACATCATTGACGTCCAGAGAATCGATACACGGCCTGGGCATCAGTATTTGGGCACAAGTATACGTCGAATTCAGGCACAAGTTAAGAGGTAAGTATTAAGGTAATAATTAAGTTTATTCTTTAATGCCTATTTAGTTATTTCTATATGCAAACATATGTCGTATATTATAAATATCTCTAATTTGCCATTTTTTAATTTTTAATAACTAAAATGTAAATTTATTCGTAATACAGTGTTGATCTTTTTTTAAATCTATAACTTTAAAAATATGTTGGTAAGTTTATTATCTGCTGAGGTCCTTTTCAGATTGTTACATAACAAAACGCCGTATCTTCCTGTGTTGTAGTTGAGTTGGGATGGGTGGGAGAAGATTTAGTCTAGTCAAGTCTAGTGAAGAAGTTGTATTAGTGCCATATTGCAGAAATTTTATTGTGATAAGAGGGATATTACCCACACGATTCTGTACTAGCAGTCATTTATAGTTTATTATGTGTAGAAACTAAGTATTTAATTTTTCAATAATTATAATTACATTTTCTTTATTGTTGCTTGTTTCGAAAACAATAACAAATGAGTGACGCCTCTTTAATTATTGATAATAAATCAAATACTTTTTTTTTAACATACCACGTTTTTAAATTTTCTCTATCTTCATTCCGTGATTTGTCCACAATACAAACGTGGGGCGCAGCCAGTAAATAATACGAGTAGACCATCCGGATGAATTCACAGCTAATTTCAGTGAATCGGAAATGAGATTCACGGTAATTTAATTTATTTACTCCTCCTTAACTATCATAGATTGACTGCGCCCCACGTTTTTCTCTCCAAGTATTTCAAATATATCCATAGCTAATAACAATCCTCCCTCAAAATTGTAGAAGGGTCATGAAATTTTTTTTTTCACACTTTTTAGTCCGTTTTAAGAAATTAACGATTATCGGAAAACAGAAATGGTCGAAAAGTTATCAAAATTCTACCACACCCTGTTTATTGCCTAAAATTATTGACCCCAGACGTAGGAGAAGCATGTCCATCAGACATTATTTAATTTGATTTTTAAGAAACTGGTATTATTTCAATTTCAAATATGTTAGTAAATTATTTCCAGAGTCATAAATTACATATTCAAAATCACTGTAATAAAAAAGGTTTAGACTTATAAAGATTGAAATTTTAGAAACTATTTTGGTTTTTATAGACGGGTAGTATTGGAGACGGATATTCATAGAATATGTTTATCAATTTAAGACCAACATTGAATATTCATATTGCAAATCAGTTTTAACGAAATCATTTGAAAAAACAAACAAAAATATTTGTTATTCCATTTTTTTTTTGTGTGTTTAATATTCCAAGATTTTGAAATCCAAGTTAAAAATTTCACATATACTTAATATATGGAGTGGTATGTGAAATGTCAAAAAATCAAAGTCTAGTTTTGTTTTCGAATCCCTTTTGAGGTCCCCTGAGTCCAAAAAGAATATTGTCCCCTTTTAGAATATTGTCCGTCTTTCGTATCAGACAAACGCGTGGACCGAATTTAATCAAATTTGTTATGTTGCCATATTTTGGTATTATCTCAGAATTATTATTATTAATTTGCTCATAATTCAAACATAAAGGGTAGTGCCATAAGAAAAACACATAATTACGAATTTTCCATAATCGAATCAAAGATTTTCTTCTCAAATTTTGGGAATGTGTAGCCTCTAAGCGACCAAACAAAACGTATTGGTTGCCATCTCTCCAAAAATATATGTCCCTTATTAAAATATATGACTATTTTTTCATAGCCATCGTTCATAGTACTTATTAATTTTTTTCATTGGAAAAAATTACACCTAACTAACTGTAATTTTTGATGAGGATTTGTTTTTGTTGCTTTTTATTTGGTTTTACGGATGGGAGAAGACGAAGTTTGTCTAATAATTTTTATACCATATTTATTATTATTATTTAATGTCAATAACAATGTTTGCACCTTATTATTCTTTTATACTTGTTCATAAATTTAATAATTAGCAGTACCGTAAAATGTATGTATCACTATTTAAATATTTCTCCCTCAAAAGCTCATTTTATTTATGTAGAAGCATACCTAACCTTTGTCATGTCACAAATAAAATACATCATAATTAATTCCAAGTATTAACAATTTAACAAATTGAAAACCAACGCTTCACAATGAGCCATAAAAAAATATTTTTCTTTGTGTAAAATATAGTTAGACGTAGTTCAATTAGTCTACAAAATTGCTTACAGTGTCAAAACTGGTTTCATAAAGTGGAAGAAGAACGATATAGTTTTTTTAAAAAAATCATAGTGTGTCAATTTTAGATATTCGGATGTATAGGTTACTTGAAGTCAACAAAGTCTACAATGCAAAGAAGCTCCAAGCCCAGAGCAGTGGTCTAGTGTAGATAGGATATGTGTAAACTAAGCAAATGTGAAAGTCAAAAGCACGGAATACGTAGTGAATTGAAAATATAAACAAATAGAACTTTCAAGATAGGATGTCAACTGATAAGAGCAGCAGAGATTTACACGCATGCGTAGTAGTAGTCTTGCCTAATGTCTACTTCGAGTTTTCTCGCCCTTGGAAATGAAAGTAGGACTATTTTGTGCAAAAAACGCTGCGCAAAGTTGCTAGTAATTCACAAATCTCCCGTGCCCTGATGTTGCGCTGGGGTGTCAATTCGGTTAATTTATTTCACTCCTGCAGAGCCTTAAGGTGTAATGACAAACAAAAACTATTATTATTATTTATTTTTTACCTTTGTTTGAGAAGCAATAGGCAGTATTGTGTACACTTTGTTGTGTGTACTGTGTATGTGTTGACTGTATGTAGTGTATAGTATAAGATGACAAAAAAAAACCAAATTTGTGATTTACATTTGTTTCAGAAACATGATACACATATTCCGGGAGCTACAAGCTTGCGGAGAGACATGGGTGCGGTGGGAGTTCTGGTTCCGGATAGTGTGGCGACCCATCGACGGCCCTCGACTACGTGAAGGCTATAGCCGTCGATGGGACCATAGCCGTCGATGGGACCATAGCCGTCGATGGGATCATAGCCGTCGATGGGATCATAGCCGTCGATGGGATCATAGCCGTCGATGGGACCATAGCCGTCGATGGGATCATAGCCGTCGATGGGATCATAGCCGTAGATGGCATCATAGCCGTCGACATAGCCGCCTCACCCCATCAACTCGTCGACTAGATCCAGCGCTACCACATGAGGTAGTGGTTGAGTCAATCCAGCCACCACCACCACCACCACCACCACCACCACCTCCACCACCACCACCTCCACCACCACCACCATCACCACCACCACCTCCACCAGCACAATCTCTGGAGGTCGATTCATTGCCGACTCTGGAAGAGTTGTTGGAAGAGATTGAACCTGCAAATTACTTGCAAATAGACCTACCGGAGGAAGAATGGAACGACATAGAGCGGTTGTTGCAGTAGCAGTGTGGACCCTTATCGACTGTGGCAGAGTTGAATACTTATTGTAATTGAATAAGTATTAAATATGCACAAAGTATAGTCAGTATATAAAAATAGTTTCAATAAAAATTGTTCCAATAAATACTGACTGTATGTTTTATTTGTAACAGCCGTAGTGTGTCAGTGTAATTTGTACACAAATTATTACTGAATATAAATAGAACTGACAAACAGGCGAACATCTATAAAATATTCGTATTAGTTCGAGTGTGTGAATATATACTCTGTTCTATTCCAAACAATACATCTCTCTCTCTCTCTCTCTCTCTCTCTCTCTCTCTCTCTCTCTCTCTCTCTCTCTCTCTCTCTCTCTCTCTCTTACTGTGAGTGTACATCTCAAAAATGATGTTAAAGTCTTGTAATGGTGACTTTAAATATTAAGGATATGAACAAGTTACAAAACCATTTTTTTTTCGAACACACATAGGCCTACACATATAAATAAACTTGTTAGAATAACCTAACCTAACATAGCATAACATAACATAACATAACCTAACCTAACCTAACATAAACTAACCTAACATAACAAAACATAACATAACATAACAAAATCTACCCTGACCTAACATAACCTAACCTAACATAACATAACATAACATAACCTGAACTAACCTAACCTAACCTATACTTCGCATACTGAGCGTGTAGTAACATAAATACAACCTACTAGTTAACAAATTGAACAATCTAAACTTTTGACGGAACTTATATTTTTGCCGTTAAAAGTATTTTTAGGAAGTGGAAATCTAAATTAAACTCAATGGAATTGGTGAATGTAATTACATCGTTGTTGTATATATCTGTATCAAAGACTGGAGGGGCAGATAGAGGAAGGGGCGAGAAGGGGGATAAAACATATGGCGGCACCCTGCTGACTTCGGGATTGGGGGATTGGGAAATCTTTAAGGGCGGGATCAAGGGGAAACGTTTCTACATACACATGAAATCGTAGGCTTATTCTTTTGTCTTTACGAAAAAATGTACGAGGAGGAATAAAAGAAAAATTATGTTTGCAAAACAACCGCAACGAAGGAAAACCTCAAAGAAAATAGAATAAAAATATCCGGAGAAAAAAAATCTGTCAGAAACATGACAGTTTAAAATCATAAATATTTGTTAATCGATTTCTTAGTTGTTTTTTTACAAACGGATTTTGTAGCAGACAGAAAGACGAGTATACGTATGATCGAACGCATACTCGCACCAAATTAGTATTAAAAGAATGTACAGGGTGATTCTTTTATCGTGAACTCTATTGATACATCTGATGAAAAACATTGATTATAAATGCCAAATTGGCGACCATTTTAAACATTATATATCGTGTGTTATTCAACTTGTAACACATTAAATTAGTAAAAAATTGTAGATTTAAATTCTGCATGTAATGGTACCAACCCCACATCTCTACGATCGCAAATAATGAAGTTATTACTACAAATTTAATTTCTTACCCTAATTTCTCAATAAAATGTAATATTTGTATACTCGACCAGCAAGGCCGAGCCTTCGACACGAGAAGTAAGTGGAGACATCATCATATACAGGGTGAGTTTAAAATCCCTCCCCCTCCCTAACTTTTTTATATGCTTTAAGTTGAAATTTGCACATCCATATTGGACCTAAATACCTTGGTTTTGATACCCTCAATGACTGTTCACCTCCAATAGGGGACGCCCAACAGGACGTCAGAAGAAAATATTAAATGAGAGCATAACTCGATATGTACAACAAATTAAAGGTCTTTGTTAGTTGAGTACAGTGCCGCAAATTGGATTTCAAAAGGTTCAACCTATTGAAATATAACGGGGTTTTAAAGTTTAGAAAAGATTACGTGCTCGAACAGCTTTATACTGGCCTACTTTTTTTTAAAATTTTAACCCAGAATTTTTTCATAAAGGCTGTTTGTTAGACTCCTTCGAGAACTATTGTTTGTGATGCTAAAAATAAATTAGGGGATCAGTGGAAGTTCAAGATCTAGGAGTCAAAGATCGTAATAAGCAGAAGGTCATGTGATATGTTTTAAGACAGCTTTTTTACGCTAAAAATATGGTCCAGTTGGGATTAGAAAAAGAATGAGTCTTTAACACTACAAACTATTGTTGTCTAACAAACTGCTTGTAGGAAAACATTCTGTGGTAAACTTTGACCAATAAAAATTTGTAAACTTTAAAACTGATATGATGAATCTTTTAAGATCCAATTTACGGCACTGTACTCTACTTTAATTTAATTTAGACCTTTAATTTGATGAACATATCGACCTATGTTCTAGTTAAAAAATTTCTACTACTTCCTATGGGCCGTCCTTCATTGGAGTTGGACAGTCAGTGAGCACATCAAAAGCAAGGTATTTAGATCAAATATGGATGTGCAAATTTCAATTTTCTAACTTAAACCATATAAAAAAAAAGGTAGGGGGAAGGGATGTAACTCACCCTGTATGTAAAGTTTAGAGGCTCGCAAGAGCAGACACGAACACGAGCGAAGCGAGTGGAAACTTTTTAATATTCACATATTTACGAGGCCTACACGATGTATAAAAAGTGAGGATATATAAGTTTTAAACAAACTCGCTTTACTGTCCCTTGATCTATCAATACAATTTAACATTTCCTACAAGGCCCAGGAAACCAAGTTTTAAGCTTTAGATTTAGAGGATCTGCTCGTACTACATTGTATGATGGGGCTGGGTAAGTACCATGATGGCGCATATCAACTTGTTTACTCTTGCTGTTTTCTGCGTGTCGCTTTTATACACTTATTTATATTTATTATCATTTTCAAAAAAAAAAAATATGTAAAAAACTCAAGGTAACTTTTTTACAGGATCTATACATTTTGAAATTTTGTGTACAAGAGATTTTTAAAAGTATATTTAACAAGTTTTGAGAATTTCTCAAAACAGTTTATTTCTTATTTTTGCGTTTTTTTATTTAAAGGCGAAAATCTCTAAGTCTTCATCGCCTTGAATATCCTCAGAGTCGGAAGAGAACAAGAGTTGGTCAAGAGAGGCTTAACAGGGAACATGAAACAGATGTATCTAACCCAAGACTAGATGAAGAAAGATGTGGAGCCAGCCTGACCTCCATACTTGATAGATCAAAAAGTGTAATAGAATATATCTAACTTTTAACAATTGAAAAGAAATTTAATAATAAGAAGAAAAACATTATTTTCATTAGAAAAATAAACGGAACAGAAATATCATGTTCCGTTTACTTAAGAAAAAAATACATGTACAAATTGTGACGTATTATGTAAAGTACCCCCCCCCCCTCTCTCTCTCTCTCTCTCTCTCTCTCTCTCTCTCTTTCTCTCTCTGTAATGTGTTTTACAAGATCATGTTCAAACATGAAATAATTAATATATGATACATTAACTTTGATTAGTCTGTACTCCCTTTGTGAAGTAAAACCTTGACATTTCCTTATCTACTGAGGTCAAGTCAACAACAAATTGCGCACTACATGTTGAGTCTACTTTATAATATTGCCTATTTTTGTATTGATTTATAACAAATTCCAAAACATTTATTTTCCTTAGTCAATATTAATTTCAAAAATTGCACTGTTTTTCTATCAAAATGTTTTTTTTTCTGTATATTACCAATTATTTTACTAATTTCTAAAATAGGAAATCTAAAAGAATTTGACTATTGATTGAATATAATATAGAAATGAAACACAGCACAACCTTTCTCAAACAGACTTCACAAACGAAATACTAACAAATTATTCAAAAATTGCAAAAAATTTAAAATGGTCACAAAAAATTGTAATTTTCCAAAATGAATCTAAGCATTGGAGCAATTTGACGCCATTTTAAAATGACTTGATGCTTTTATTTGTGTTAGTACGTGTTACATGTTACAAATTTAAGGTTAATTTGATATTTAGGCTCGGTTTGAAGAACAAACTGGTTTACAAGAAAAATCTGTTTTTATAATTTTTTACCCTTTCGCAATACATCCCGCAATAGGTCACTTAATGCAGTTTTAAAATCTTCATTCAATTTTTATGTTATTTAAATGGGAAAACCTCTCGGTCTCATAACCTCAAAAAATCAGAACATGAAATGTGGACCCTAGATCACGAATAATCTAATAGCTTTTGAGTCGGAAGAGAACAAGATTTGGATTAAATAGGAAAAAATAAAGAGAGGGATCTAACCAGAGACTAAATGAAGAAAGGTGTAGCTCCAGCTAGATACCGCGGGAATGTCAACCTATATTAACTATAAGTGATACTCTAAGAAGTTTATCCTATGATTCAAAAGTATCCAAAGGGGTATTGACTGTAATAAGAAATTTATAAATCATTACAAAAAAGAAAATGATTTAATCGGAAATCTTTTAAAACTATTCTACAATTTTAAAAAAATGTATTAATTTAGCCTTAGTGAAATATAAAATTGTATAAACATTAGAAAAACTGCTAATTCGTAAAATTGTTAAAAATGGTCTAAAATCCGAAACTAAGACATTATTGTCTGGCAAACTTGCCTAAACAATGCATCAAACCGTTTTTAAAAATATACATATTATGAACAAATCGTGGTGAAAATCTGGTATAAATTCCGAAGAAAAAAACTTATTTTCGTTTGCATTTATATTTGTTTTTTTAATCAAATAAATTATATAAGTACTGTATTTATATTTTTATAATTATTACAAAAATGTGTTTGCGTTTATTTATACACCAGATACCATAAAGCCCCCCCCTCCAATGGGTATTTGGGGGGGGGAGCAGCACAAACATTTTAAATAGTTTTATGATCCCGGGATCTGCTCTTGGCTTGAGGTTGGCCTTAATAACTACATATTATGGCGATTGAAACCAGTGGACCGCTGTTTTATTCGATAAGTACAAAAGTTACAAATAAAAACTTTAAAAGGTAACCAAAAGCATTTTTTAAAGTTAAAAATAGAAGTATTACCATATTTTATATAACACCTGCCATTTTTCTAATATGGAGGTCAACTCTAAATTTACTTAAGAGAACTTCTATTTTTATGGAAATTTTGGTTAAAGCGATTTTAGGATTTTTTTTTATTCCAGGGTATTTTTCCATGTTTCAAACTGTTTAAGAGCTACAGCCACTTAGTTTCAAATATTCACAAATTCAAGCTATTGTCAGAATCGTTTTTTCAAAGTTAAATTCAGGTGAAATTTAAACTAGAGCTAGGGTAAAATATGTAATAACACTACTGTTATTTTTATTTGTTCCTTAGGTTGATAAATAAAATAGTTATCTATAGAAAATTAAAAAAATAAAATTTTTCTAGAACATACACTAGCTTACACTATCTCTACATTACCAAATGTATTACACTTTTAGGAATTAAGGACTTAATTGTATTATTAAGCACTGTTAATACGTTTGTTTAGGCTAATACATCCAGTAATAATTACAAAGTGGTGTAAGCCAGTAGGTGTTCTTTACCAAAAAAAGTTCAATAAAACTATGTTGGTAAAATTGTCTCTTCGAAAAATGTCAACATAATTTTCGAAACTGCTTTGCATTGTAAAACTTGCATAAAAGCTGTTTTAGGAAATAAAGAGTATCAATTTACTACCTGATATTTATGAAGTGTTGCTAAAATTATTATTATACAGAAAAAAACTTATTATTAATTTCTCAAAAATTTTGCCAATTTTTTAGCACTGCTATGTGAATAACAAAAATTTTGCTTTTTAATATTTGTTTATACATGTTTCATTTATACAAATTTTATATTCGATTCAACTTTTTTAAGTACGGAAAATGGACCTCTGCATTTTCAAAACAATGAGCGCTTTCAGCTCCTATACGGTTAAAAATATCGAAAAATACCCAAGAATAAAAAAGTCTTAAACTAACGTTTTTTACCCAAAAATGCTATAAAAAAATGGAGTTCTTTTAAGAAAATTTAGTGCTGGCCGCTATATTGAGAAACAAAATAGAGGGTGATATGAAAAATTTGGAAATACCACTAGTTTTAACTCGAAAAATCCTTGGGTTACTTTTAACGTTTTTTGATACTTATTAAATAAAACAGCGACCAACTTATTCCAATCACCCTGTATTGACAAAATTGAATAACAGTTCACAGAAATAACAACACAAACTTGCAGACAAAGTTTCCGATGGTTATTGTACATACATATATATAAAATGATTTCTCCTGTAGAGTAATACAACAATAAGCATTTGATGCATAAACTTTTGATTAGTCTGTACAACTTCCTGTGCCTATTGCGAAACTTGAATGGTTATTTAAATAAAAATACTTTTGACAGAAAACTAAAATATATTTATCAATGCATGTATTATCTCTACCTGATAACACTATCTAGCATATACCAAATACGTAAATATTTTAATACAATCGAGTTTACACAATAAACACCATTTTGTGTAGTTGTTTTTGTATTTTTCCAAGAGAAATAATTAGTTTGTTGTGTTGTGGAGATGTCGGAAGGAAGCTGGGGTGTTTCTATGGATACCACAGGGGGGGGGGACAAGACGGGGGGCGGGGGCAATCAATACCAAGGCCCATTATGTTCTATAGATACCTTTTATTTACTCTTGTATTTTCATGATTCAATAATTAATTGATAAACACATTGACTAGATTTTTGTTTTGCCTTCAGCTTAAACAAAACAACGCTGTTATAGGGTGAGCATTGTTATTTTGAGTTATCTTACACCAAATCATTTTTTTAAAGTTGTTTTAGCGAAATCGGTTCATAATTTTTGAATGTAAAATTTCCTTAAATTTTTAGGATTTAAATTTAAAATTGGTACTTATTTCATACATACTCGTTAAAGGTTACATGTTATATTACAATGTAAAAGTAAAATTTCCATTTAAAATAAAGTTAGTACATTTTATTTTTTTTTTTGCGTTTAAAGGGAAAAACCTCTAGGTCATCATCGCCTTATAAAAAGTAAAAAAAGAAAAAAAGAAAGTTAAATAAAGATCACCAGCCCTCGAATACTCGAAGTCAGAAAAGAACAAAAGTTGATCAAGGATAAGAAAGATGAAATAGAGTGATCTAAACCTAAACTACAAGAAAAAATCTGCAGATACAGTGAGGTCCCTCGGGATTGACAAACCCATACTCACTATGAATGAGCCCTTGAGAGGATTTAATCCAAAAAGTGAGTATAAAATTTTAATTATTTATCAAACAAGATTCAATACCCAAAAATCTTGCTTCCAAGTTCAACACAAGTTAACGGAAATCATAAAAATTGCTTCTGCTTTCTGAACAGTGAGATGGTCTACGTTTTAAAATAAAAAACATGATTTATTAAAACAGGTTAGGTATGTTAGGTTAGGTTACAATTACATTATTAAAGGAAGAATGAAACGATAATTCCACTAAAAACAAACAAATTCAACGATTTGAACTTAACATAAATAATTTCTGAACGTCCATTGATTTTTATTGATTCTTTACAAATTTAGGCAACTGTAATAACAAAATAAAACATTCTGATTTCATAATAACTTGTACAATTTTGGTTTTAAAAAGACTGCAACCTAACCTACACTCTTTAAAAAAATACTTGAATACTTGTTGTTTAAAGTAGAAAAATCTTTCAGTTATCAACTCCGAAAATGAAAATAAAAGAGCGTAAAAAATAGAGATATCTAGCTCTCTATAGCATTGGAGTCGGAAGAAAAGAGTTAGTCAAGAGAGATCTTGATAAGAAAGATCTAACAGAAGACATACGTGAAATAATATCACCGCAATCTAAAAATTAGAACATTTAAATAGCAAGATGAAACAAAAAACAAGTTTAAAAAAGAAATTTTTTAATTTAATTCTATTTCTACACTTCGTTCAAATTGTAAATTTTAAGGATTTCCTGAAGTTGAAATTGAATATGTCTAATTTCGAAAGCTTGATTTCAAATAACAAAATACATTGTAGAAATATTTAAATATTTTGTTGCGTTTACGCCACCATATTAACTTCTCAAGCTGAATTGTTATTTAATACATAATTTTTTTTTAATTGTTAAGTAATAAAAATAAAATCCCTTTTTTAAATGCCCACATACTATATCAAATAAAAAACAAGTTGATAGGAGTCTTGATAATTACCCAGCCCGATGATTCAATATAATACAAGCGTATTCTCTAAATGTAATTCCCAAAATTTGTAGGAAATATTAAACTGTATTGGTAGAACAAGGGATATTACCCAGCGGGGTAAATTTGTTTTTAAAAAGTTGTTACACTGATTTTCTCAACCTGTTAATTGATTAATCAGTACTTTCTTGACTTCGGCTAAGCTCTACCACCCCTCGTAAATGTGTTCATTAAAAAACTGCACTCGCTTAGCTCGTGTTGGTGACTCGGGTATGCTGGGATATCAAAGTTTCTTGAGAAATCAGGGTTCGAAATTACATTTTTATCAGTAACTTCGCTATTTGTCGTCTTAGAGAAGTGGGGGTTGATACGATTACATATAGAATTGAAATCTGAAAAAAAAAAAAAAAAAAAAAAAAAAATTCCTAATTTAAAATGTTGTAAGTAGAATAACTCAAAACACAGTTTATAATGGCAGCCATTTTTATATTTTTAACCAACTTGTCTGATTTCAATAGGGTAGTTTACTACATGATCAGACTATAGACCCCTGTACCAATTTTCAAGTTCGTATCCTAATTTTTGTGGCCGCTATCGTGCTTACGTACAGACAACGGCGTAACGAAAACTGTTTTTCCGATTACAAGAGACCAAAATAACTTAAAGATCAATCAAAAAAGGAAGACAAAGTTTTTCAATTACTAAACTGCCTTAACTTCGTCTTCCTTAAAATAACATAAAATAAAAGCCCTTAAAATTAAAAAGTCCATTTTGTAAGAATGTCGTTCTGTAGGCTGTATTATTCCTTGTTTTTTTTGTTTTTTTAACGACAAACCTATCGGTCCTCATAACCTTAAGAAAAAAATAATAAAAGAACAAAAATGAAGATCCGTAGCCCTCGAATACTCAAGACTACATGGAAAAATTGTGTATATACAGTTTAGTTACCTCGGGATTGCCACAGTCACTATAAGTGAAGCCATGGGGTTGGTTTATTCTAGTAACGTAATGGTTGAAACATAACAAGAATTGGTTAAAAGAGATCTGATAAGGAAAATAAAAATAAAGGTATCAAACCCAAGACTAGTTGAAGAAATTGTAGATCTAGATTATCTCGGACCTGTACTTTTAGTCAAATTTCGTGAAACATTTATGAAAGAAAGAGAAGTAGCTAAGTTTCAAAATGACGGGAAACGGATATAGGACCTAGATGAGCTTTTAATACAACCGAGCTTCCATTTTGTACAACTGTCGTTCTATAACATCATCGCCAAGGACGAGGTCGACAAACGGATGATCCACAAAGGCTATCTTGTAATGTATCTACTAAATACCGAGGAACATAAACTGTAGTAAAATACATATTACACATTATCCTGTTTGTATGACAAAATACACATCTGCTACAAATACAGTAAATCTTTTAACAAAAGCAAGCCTTAAGTGGAATACTCACGGTAAAGAACGGCTATTTCATATTGTCTTGTAATTTCGTCGCAACGGGGTGCCACCATTTTGTCTGTCATTATTATTGTCCGCCATTTGTAAAACAAACGACTGCCACCTGTATTGTTCACACGAGTAAATCTCACGTTAGACTATATAATAAATGACTAAGTTAATATAATGACAATACAAAGTGTGCATGTATCGTAAAATAGAGAAAATTATTTGAGTGACGACGTAGTATAAGTTATTGATTTTTAATTATTTGATTTTTCCGCTTATATAATTTTACTAGCAAGTATTGAATATACAATAATATTTCAAGTGAAAAATATGCGTAAGGGCTGAAAAATGAGTAAAAATGAATTTCAATGTCGCATATGCGAGGTAATTAATTTGGAAACTCAAAATTGCAGCAATTAAACGTAAAGTCAAGTGAGAAGTCTACGCCCTGTGCTGGGAAGCGAATAGGATAGCTCAGTTGGTAGAGCATTGGCGCGTAAAGCCAAAGGTCCTGGGTTCGATTCCTAGTCTAGGTCGTATATTTTATTTGTGGTACTGTTGTTGTACGTAAATTCTATGAAGCATAGGAAAAGTACTTTTGGTATGAGTAATGAACGATACTTTTAATTATGATGAAAAAAAAACACATAAATAGTCCTAAGCAAAATAAAAACTAGTACCATTATCATAATATAAACTTTTACTTAACAAATTTAACTTTTATTATCTCAATTTAAAAAAATGAGTTACAGAGTTAAACAACATAAAGAAACCTACAATTTAAAAGTTCAGATTGATGTTCGTGGTACAATTTTGTATATTGGTAACATTGATTCCTTCGTTTAGAAGTTTTTTCTCAAGTCCCTGTAACGTTGACATGTTTTTTTTATTTATTTTTTATTATTATTATATTGGAAGTCACTAGGCACTTCAGCCATTTAAGACTTTTTGTGCGCTTCCTTATCTTAGGCAATCCACTGTAGTTCTAAATCCTTCGTGAGTCTTAGAACTTGTGCAGCTAGGTCGTCTTCCTTTGTAGGTATGCCTGTGAGGGCGAAAATCTGTAATCTTCTCCTCTCCAGAGCTTCACAATACAAAAGTATGTGTTCTGCTGTGTCTTTATATTGGTTACACAGTCTACAAGTTGTCCTGCCTTGAGTTAAACCCATGGTGTTTAATTGTTCCCTGAAAGCTCTATGACCAGTCATGAAGCTTGAGACTTTCCTTAGGTTGTTTCTATTCAATGATATTACATACCTAGAGAGTTTCTGATTCGGATTGTACAGCGACCCGTAGAGTTTTCCTCTAGAGGCCTCCCTCCAGCGGTTGAGAGTTTCCTGTTCGACCCATCGTCTCAGAGTTATTCTTGCGACAGATTTACTGATACCACAAGCAGGTTCTGGTCCGATGAATGGAGTCTGTGCTCCCAACTTAGCCAGTTCATCAGCTTTCTCATTTCCCTCATAACCTCTGTGTCCAGGTATCCAGAATAGGCTTACCTGGTTTCGGGTCGAGAGTTGGACTAGAGCTTGATTACAATCCCACACTAATTTAGAGTTGAATTCGTGTGAACAAATAGCCTTCAAAGCGGCCTGACTGTCAGATCTGATTGTGATAACGTTGACATGTTTGTAGTAGTCATGTTTGTATTATCCATTTTTGGACCTTTTTTTGGTTTACAACAATTTTTAGATTTATCAGACAAATAAACCAATAAAACATTTTCAACTCTGCACCGCTCAGAAAACTTACTATATTCCTCTTCATATCTATCGCGAGTAATATGCTTGGAGCTTTCTTCAATAACTTATCTGGTATGTTAGAAACATTTGCACCAATTATTATCAAACACATAAATACAGTAGTAAAATTTCACTAATTGTTTTGACAATTCAAAAAATTATTTTAGATCAGATAAAACGACGATGGACGAAGGGCGCGTGGAAAATCAATTTTTTTTTCCGATTCAAATAACGGAAGTCGACATTTTGTATTACCAAACTTACCTATATATCGTATTCAAAATTTTGTGTGTTAAGATCAACCTTCGAACATCTACGAGTAGAATAGTCAATGTGGACAGCAATAGTTCGACAATAAAACTTATAAATTCCTTTGTAATTCTTCTAGTTATCCCCCGCAAATCTTTTCCAACCACACGCGTCATGGTGTAGTAAATCTGCGTCCATATATCATAGACGTATGAAGCAGTATATTGTATTCTCACATAAATATTGACATAAGCTGTTTATAGTGAGTGCCGGGGGTGTGCATCCACTAAGCAATCAGCCCTTATTGTCCTAGAGCTACGGGAGGGCTTCTCTTCATACACCCTCACACTAGGCACTTGTTTTGCATTGTATCCTTTAGGTTTTAGCGAATTTTATAAAAATACGTTCTTGCTATCCACTCATTAAACTCATTCAACTATTTTCTTATCATTATGCTCTTTTAACAACGATTTTCTTAAAATTTTTTTTTTACACCCGGATGTTAATGTGACACCAGGTTGATTTTATATGTAAACAAACTTTGAATAGTTTTTTTTTGGTTAACGAATTTCTGTCTAGTAATTTAATATACTTATCCTTGTTGTTTAAAAGCAAAAAACCTCTTACCTTATTTAAAAAAAAAAAAGGAAAAACATAACCCCCCCCCCCAACCCTCTAATACTCTAATAACATCAAGGTTGAAAGAAAACGAGAGTTAGTCATAAGAAAGGTAATAGAAAAGAAGAAAAAACGGAATTAGATTCTGTTCTTTCGCCTTTCCTATCAGGTCTCTCTTGACCAACTCTTGTTCTCTTTCGAACGTGATTTTAGAGTCTTCAAGGGCTAGATGTCTTTTATTTAAGCAGTTTGTTTCTAGTGCCATGATAGCAGAAATCTTTTCACTTGGATTACACGCAATCTATAAAAATATTTTAAGTTTTCTTGGTAAAAAAAATAAATAAAAAAATAAATAAAAAAAATTCTAACATTTATTTCATACGAATCTCTGAATAGAAATTAATCAAATAAGGCGACTTTGTCGTCATTTCAATATTTTTCAATGAATTAAGTTAAAGGAATTGGATGGGGAATGTCCTTGGGAAATTTTTTTCTAAATTTGTTTTTTGTTGTTTAAAGCCGAAAAACTTCGCAGTCACCGAAAAGAAGAAAAAAAAGAAAGGAACATAAAATTAAGACCCTTAGCCTCGAATATACTAAAAACCTCAAGGATGGAAAGAACAAGAGTTGGTCAAGAGAGACCTGAAAGGGAGAAATCTAACCCTAGTCACAAAGCTCCATAGTTCATTACCAAAAATAGATGGGGATTTTATGATCACATTTTAAACACAGGTAACTAAAAAATACTCCTAATACTCCTGAAAAATACTTCAATTTTTGGTTTTGAACCTCTTTCAGTCATTTATTCTGGTTATCGAGACGTTAAAGTTTTTACTTCAAGTGCTGTCGTCAGCGAAACCTGATCTCTAGCACACGAATTCTCTAACAATATCAGATTCAGAAGAGAACAAGAGTTGGTCAAGAGAGACTTGATAAGAAGATGAAAGAGAGAGATCAAATCCACAACTAGACGAAGAAATGTGTACATTCAGTTAGGATACCTCAGGATTGACTTTTTTCGATATTTTTTTTTTTCGTTTTTAAGTTATAAACATTCAAAGATGCAATGGCGGAAAATTCGCGTTAGTAACGGGGTAAAATGCGTCTTCGAAACTTTTTTTATTCTCTTTTTTGCTGCAGAAAACAACAAACAATGAACCATAAAATAATTCTGAAACACTACAATTTAATTTTACAGTCGAAATGAGTAGTTGATAAGCTGCATTGTTGTAACGTAATGCAGCTGATTTAAACTAGGTCTACTTTCATAAACGGATATTACTTGAGGTTAGCGCATTGACAATCTGTATAGAGGAAGCAATTGGAACATTTATTGTAGAATGGAATGTTTTCAAAATTTATTGTATTAGTAATGTATGATCGAAAACATTTATTTAAATTTTTGTAATGTTTAAAGTGAATAATATCAGATGAGATTTACTTTGTAGTTGTGTTTTTAATTTTGGTTATTGTTTATTATTATCATGATTATACTGTTTAAAGTTCGTTGTTGGTGTATTCTACAGGAAAGGTATAATAGAAAAGTTTCGACCGTGCATTTTATCTTGTTTTATTACTAACGCATTTTTCCGTTAGTGCAACTTTGAATGCTTATAACTAAAAAAGTGAAGGGATTTATCGAAAAATAGCTTTGACCATCGTTTGCCTTGTCAAATCATATGTGCACTTTCCTATTTAAAAAAAAAACTTTGATTCAATATGGCGGATCCAAGATGGCGGACAAAAATGTAAAACCTAAAAAAGTATAATTTGTTTAACTACGTAGATTCTCATTTGTTTCTACCTTCATGTACCTTTCAGTTATGCAGTGTACAGCTTTTTCCATATTTAATATATATATATATATATATATATATATATATATATATATATATATAACCTCTCTACTCTCATGACACTCTAAACTATCTATCTTTTTATTTATTTTCTATCTCTACCAGAAAACAAATTTCAATTATTCTTCGAGCTCATCTCTTTGTTAAAATAATATTTGTAAAATTAAGAAAGTATAAAATAGAACAGAACACAAAAGCCTCAAATCCAGCTCATTTTCTAATTGGACATTTGTTAAAATACCGGGTCCTTTTAGATTCTCGCTAAAATTCTCAAAAACTGGAAACGCTGACTATGAAGACCAGTGGAGCAGAGGCAGGACCCCCCGCCAGCGTTCACACGAGTCCTAAAGAATGTTGCATTTTGATTAATCGACTCCACCGAAGTGAAGTGTGAAAAGCCTCTATTGTTGTGTGTAATTGAATCCTAAACTAATCGATTGTCTTCTACTACAGGTAGACGTGTTCAAGGTCGAACTATGTTTTGCGCTTTGTCTTTTTATTGATTGTAATGAAGTTCACGCTCTTCTGACCACACGTTAGTCTTATTAACCTAATCTAACAATTATAGTTTAACATAACAGCTGTTAATTGCAACACCTAATGTCACACTAATATATTTACAGTGTGATTATAGTTTCACATCCCTATTATTTAACCAGTGTACAAAGAATAAGGTTAGTTTGGTAAATTTAAACCTCCGTTTTCGACTGGTCATCACATTTTAATGACCTCAATAAACCAAAAAGTGATTTTTGACATGTCCGTCCGTCCGTCGTAGTTGTCCCCTGTACGTAAACACAATAGCGGCCACAAAAATTAAGATAGGAACATGAATTTTGTTTAGGAAACTGTAGTGTGTTCACAAATAGAACTTTATTGAAATTTAGAAAAATCTAATTTAAATTGTCAAATTGGCGGCCATTTTAAGCAATTTAAACATACTAATTAGGTAAAAAATTCCATATTTCATTCTATATTTAATGATACCAACATCACCTCTTAAAATAATAAATAGTTATTAGCAAAATTGTAATTTTGAAATCCGACCTCCTAAAAAGCAGTAAAATTTTATAGTTACATTAACTGAGACGAGAGTAGCGAACGAGGGGCTCCATCACATATGTACAGCTTCGAGGCCCTCCAGGGCCAAGACACTGACACGAGCGAAGTCAAACTTTTTTATATATATGTTTACAGGAAATATATAAAATACAGGCATTCTATAAAATACCTAGACATTATATACATTGGCTAAGCATCTTTGGCAAAATATGAAATAAAGTAATTTTGATAGATCTTTGCTCAATTTACCTAGACATTTTGTGAATAGCTTACGGTTCTTCATGTAAATATTAAATAAACAGATTTGCTCAGAAAATTATTTAATTACAATATAAAAATTATGAAATGTAGAAAATAGGATGTGTGTGTACAAATATTTACGAAAATAAATAAACCAAACCTAACTTAAAAGCCATGGAAAAACCGGTATTCCAAACTCTGCCTAAAGTGCAACTGGCATTTAAAAGAATGCCTTGACAAAGAGTGAAATATACTTGATTTTATACTTTGCTTACAAACTTTGGGTAATTTATATATTGATTAGACATTGTATACAATGCCTGATTCAATACTTTGGCGGTAACGTGAGGTTCATTACGACCTAGCTGACGTTAAAAAATATGAAATTTAAAAAATAGGACGCGTGTGTACTAAATATTTATTGAAGTAAATTAACCCAACCTAACCTAATTTAACCTAACCTGAAAGCCATGAAAAAACCGGTTTCTCTACTGGAGGGTACATGTGGGGGTAAATACAAATATCTAAAAAGGGGTGTGTAAAATTTTAATTCAGTATTATTGATTGAACAAAAATGGCGAGAAAAATTCTGTTGGGCCAATCTTAAATAGTTCTTATAAAGTTTAAATCAGACTCCTGAAAATAAACGGTTATCAATTAAGAGGTGTCATTTTAAATCATAAAAACATATATATTTGTTCATTGGTCATTTTTGTTACAATCTAAAGTAAAATATTTACGATAAAATGTGCAAAAAATATCTGGAAAATGGTCTCAATTTTTGTTGTAAATGTTAATTATTCTTGTAGAGGATTCTATATCATATTTTTACATGATTAAGGTTTCATTGTACGAAACATAGCAACTATATTCAAGGATGCCCTTCATTTTCCTTTTTTTTTAACGCAGAAAACCACTCAATCATCTTAGCCTTAGATAAAAAAAGAAGAAAAGGCATAAAATAATAAAGAAAGGTGTAAAACCAGCTAACAGGGATAATTATAGAGGTTTTTAAGCAAACTGAAAGTTTCAATCTAAAATTATTCATTTTGTTCATTCCTGCATAACCTTATTTTCTAAAACAATTTTGGAGAAAATTACTCGGCTGAACTATTCAATGAAAAGCTAATTTTGATCAGCACCATTATAAATTCAGCGGCAATTTAATTATTACAAACAATGTTTAAAAACTGCACAACCCAGAAAAACGTGTGCAATAACAGCAAATTTTATACAATCACAAGTTTAGTATGTTTGTACTAAAAACACCTGCTATGTATCCAATAAATAAAAAAGGCTTGACAAATGACAGATGAACCCACCCTTATTACTGGGTCATTCATCACACCATCGGCGTTAAATCACGCCATCCGATTACGTCGGATATCAGGAGTTAAATAATCTGATTGCGTCATCGCTCTGTACAGAAAATTTAATTTGGGGTATGTTGCAAATGTTTCATTAGAACCCCATGTAAAGGGGATGATGTTGTATTAACTATGATTTGTTTTAAAGGGGTGTAATATAGATTAACGTTGGGTTTCTTTAACGTATGGCAGCCGGGGTTAAGGGGGGGGAGTGACAGAAGGCTGTTGCGTTTTAATTGAAGGTCTTTGAAGAAATGTTGGAAATATGAAGGTTGTATGTTATTTTTGAAAGATTTGACTTGATACACTGGCAAGACAGAACGTGATTCATCATGTATCTTGCTAAATGTAGGTAAAGCTAGTATTTAGATTTAATTTGCACAAATACAAATTTTAAACAATGCCCAAACTGTTCTGTTTTAAACAGCCGCCATTTTGAAATTCTTCGAAGTTCTCTTATGTTATATTGAATGAAATACAGTAGTGAATATTCTCCATGCTAAATTTGACTAAATTTATACAATACTGTACTTCCAAACTAGAGCTGTTATGTTTTGAGTAATGACCGGCTAAAGTGGAACATGCATATCTTCTTTTTAAGCTCATTGTACTGCCTCTTAAGAAGTTATATACAGAGTGTCTTATAAATAAACTGTCAAACTTTAGGAAATGATTCATTTTGTTGGGACAAAGAAAAAATTCAGTCAAATTTTTTTCCAAAAACGCTTGGTGTTTAAGATATCCGCCATTTTGTTTCTCAAATCCGCCATTTTATTCATTCAGAAATATAACTTAGTATACAGGGTGTCCCGTAAGTAAGCTACCAAACTTTAAGAAATGATTCTGTAGGTCGGAATAAAAAAAATTAAAAATACAAATTTTTCCAAAAGCATTTAATATTAAATTTCATATCTCGAAAACCATTAACTTTATAAAACATTCACAAAAGGCAAGATTAATTTTTAACGACAAAGAAAACTGTTTTTGTAAAACATATAACTTTGGAAATAGAAAAGAGTTCATATTTGGGATACTCATTTTGTATGTTATTTTATAAGTATACCAATAACAAAGACTTTATTTTGTATATTTTTAAAATTGCGATAGTTTAAAACATTTAATATTTAATATCTTGAAAACCATTAACTTTACAAAACATTCACAAAAGTCAAGATTAATTTTTTATGACAAAGAAAATTATTTTTGTATTTTCTTTCTATAGATCAAAGGATAAAAGAGTTATAGACAAACGAAAACATAATTTTCGTCATACTGCTTCAAAAACAGCTGTTTCCAATACATGCATTGAGATGCTAAAGTTGTTCTTTTTAGTCCCAGGACCTAACATCAGCTGAGGTCGAAGTCATCAGCTGTTACTTCGTTTATAGGAATTAATTAACGATTGTAAAGCATCTATAAAAACAACCGATACTCTCGATTGTAAATATCCGTTAAAAAAGTTGTTACCATCGATTTGAAGTTAAATAGGTTTTAACATTTTAGTTTTTGTGTAATTATTTTCTTATATTATTTGCAGTATAACGAAAAATATATTTCATCACTTGGACCGAAAGAAGCTTTACGATCCTCGCTCGTTTTCCGTTAAACTTGAGCTTCTATCGAAAAGCTTCACTTTTGGTCCTAGTGATGAAATATACTATTATGACAGGGATTGATTCAACACTGAATTCACCTTTCAGACCAAATTCATAAATAGCAACGATCAATAAAATAAGCACTTGTAATTATCTCATATTTTAGTTTTCATATTTAGCAAATACTATGCTAGTTTATTGAAAAGAAAAACATTAGAGTTCACGTGCATTTTCTTTAAAATTAAACTTATGATAATTCTGATGTAAATGACAATACATTATAAGTTTAACGTGTTTCTTACCGGCGATAAATCCAACATAACAATGCCTTGAAAAGAATTGATTTTGCAAGTTGAGGAAAACACTACGTAAACTCTGACTAGTGTCCTCGCTCATGCGCAGTAACAGTTTTTAATGATCCAGTGGTAGATCATTATAAGCAGGCTCGTTTCTGCGAAGAATCTCGGTTCTCTGGAATGCGTTGAGAACTACAACAGAGCTGAAGCGATTTCAAGGCTAAATACAGAAGTGACAAAGTGACAGTGTCCGCATGCTATCTCCCTAAGTCAAATGTTTGTTTACCCTTCCTAAATAAAAAACACCTAAAAGCCTTTAGACAACTAAATATTCAAGTAATTTAGGTACTGCAGGATAAGTTCGACTGTAATGATATCAATTTAGGTAAAATCGTGGTTAAAATATAATAGTTTATGTTAAATATCAGTAATATGCTATTTAATTTCTCTTTGTGGGAATTTGTCTCGGTTAACCAATCAAAACAGTGAATGTTCCCACAGTGCCAGAAGTCGGTGCATTTTAAAGACATGTGCTGGAAAGTGAGTAATGTGATTGGCAACACTGCTTTAAAAACTTAACCTCAGGCAAAGTGTATTGTGATTGTGTTGGTCTGCGTTGTCGACAAGATCAGGGTAAGTACTTTCATTATCTTTTATTAAAGAAATTGTAATATAAATAAATACATATATATATATATATATATATATATATATATATATATATATATATATTGATACAGTTAATGTAAACACATCTGATAGCTATAATCCTACGAACTGGAGTTATCTGACAGTGGTACCAATTATTCTCACTAACATGCTTTGCCCGCGTTGAAATGAAATCGGTCTTTGTGGGAATATATACAATTTGCCTCCGGCATTCGGCTACTACGTGGAATACACAATTGGTAGAAGCCCAGTATAACGTATCGTGTTTGATTTTAACTTGTATAGCCTAGTTAGATTGATAAAGTACAGGACATTTTAATGTATTAAACCTACTAACTTTAAAAAAAATGTCTTAAATATTTTGTTTTGCACTTTACAGATAATTAGGGCAGAGAATATGAGAAGACAGAGTTAAAAAGTCTTTTTATCTGAGTTTTTTTATTTTTTTATTTAAACAATTATCAATAAATGTGAGGAAAACAACCACGAAATTGTTAAAAGCAACATCAAAATTAGACTAAAAAGGGATATTAAATTACTTTCCTATCAGGTCTCTCTTGACAAACTCTTGTTCTCTTCCGACCCTGAAACAACTAGGGGTTTCTTCGAGAACTAGGGGTCTTTATTTAATGCTTTTTTTATATAAGGCTATAACGACTGAAAGGTTTTTCGCCTTTAAGAAGGAGAAAATACAATAATATGTTTGATAAAAGCTTATAAATATGCATGACAAAATGCAAAGCTCTGTTCAAACTTGACCTGCCGCCATTTTGAATTGGCTTAATGGAACTGTGTTTTCTTTTCGTTATTTTTGTTCACTCGGACTTTGAAAATGTAGTATCACACTACCTAGCTTATTATTAAGTTATTTGAGTTCACCACCCTACAGGTCCCAAGAGCGTGACAATTTTATTATAAAAAAAGGAATCTATATCCAAACTAATAGTTCCAAAATTTTGATTTTTTCCCCCAATTATAATAAACAAATACATGAATGCCATCATGGTACTTACCCGGCCCCAAGATACTATATAATACAAGAATGTCCCAACACAATATATAATGCCAAAAGTTGGTTTCTTGCGCCTTTTGCGAAATGTTACTTTGTATTAGTAGATCTTAAGTTAAGGTAAATTTGTTTAAATATTTGTTACACAGGTTTTCTGAACTTCGTAGATGTGTACATATTAAGAAGTCTCCACTCGCTTCGCTCCTGTCTGTATCTCGGACCTCGCTACGCTCGTGTCGGTGACTCGGTTCTGGATCTCATATACATATGAATAACAAATTTTCTTGGAAAGTCTCTGAATTACATTTTTGACAATAACTTTGCAATTTTTCATTGGTAGCATTACATGCAGAATTGTAATCTACGATTTTTTTTTGTAATTATTCACTCCGTTATAAGTTGAAACATACGATTTTTGTACAATATACTGATTCAAATTTCCGCCATTTTGAAATTTTGAATTCTGTTATCTATCATCTTAATTTTTGTAGCCGCCAATTTGTTTACCAATAGATGACGACGGACATTGAAACTCAATTTAATGGTTTCCTGAGACCATACACATTCCTGAGCGCGTGAGGTTACCGATAATAGCGTGTCGTTGGCAGGGATGGCTCTAAAAGAACAGAACAGGTTTGCAAGAACAGTTCCGCTCCTTACAATGTTCAGTAAGAGAACAGTTCTTTAAAGTTATCTGTCTTTGCTTCCCCCTCCATACTTACATTTTTGCTCTGCGAGATGAACAACTGAACAGAATAACAGTTCGCAATCTGCTCACAGCCCCTAACACTTCCCACTCCATTGGACGCATGAGCATTACATGTCTTTTGTCAGGTTAATATCACTAAGCTGTATTAGTTCATAATGAGCGAACTAAGTCTCGGCAGGTCACTAGGTATATAAGACCTAATCAGACCTAGTTAATGAACTGAAGATCTGGTAATTAACAGTCTATTTAAGACATAAATAATGGGTTTTTGTAATTCAAACGGGTTTACAGATTGTAAGGATCATGTGGTCACAATAGGAGGTTTGTACAACACGATTTGCTTAATTTTCAATAAGTTACTAAATCGAAAAGACAGGTATACTGCATATTTAGCAAAAACCATCTGACACAATCAACATTATTTATCTTATATAAAAGCTATTATGTGTCAAATTATTCCACACACTGTAACTAAGAGAAAACAAAGTCCTTGAACCAGAGGTCAGCTTATCTCAACGTACAAGCTCAGTTCTCAACATAGATCGTTCGGCAATTTCTGTTAATTTATAACAGTCTGAACATTTATCAGTTTTAATAATTTTGAGGCTACCGTTCAGATGATTTTAGATTGGATTTGGTCTAGGTCGTATATTTTTCAATTGAAATATTATTGTATTTTCAATACCTGTTAGTAAAAACGTATTAAGCGGGAAAATTAATAAATTAAAAAAATTAATAAATACATACGTAAGGGCTGAAAAATGAGTAAACATTTATTTCAATGTCGCATATGCGAGGTAATTAATTTAGAAACTCAAAATTGCAGCAAAAAACGTAAAAAATCAAGTGTGAAGTCTTCGCCCTGTGCTGGGAAGCGACTAGGATAGCTCAGTTGGTAGAGCATTGGCGCGTAAAGCCAAAGGTCCTGGGTTCGATTCCCGGTCTAGGTGGTATATTTGTCACTTGAAATATTATTGTATTAGATTTGGAATTACGTAGAGCTATAAGTAAATTTTATTTCTGCGCAACTACAATCGGAAATAGTTAAAATTACTCTGCTAAAATGTTATAGAATAAAGTTAACTGAATTGGAAAATGAGTAAGTGTTAGAAATCAAAATAGCTATTTTGTTCAAAATTTCATAGATGCTCATTAAAAAAAAAAAAAAAGTAATGGCACTTTCTAGCAAATAGACTAAATGATCGATGCAAATAAAATTTAAAACGCGACAAAGTGTTCGGTTTTATTTTTGTTCTTATTTAAAGGCGAAAACGTCTCGGTCACCATCGCCTTAAAAGGTTAGGTTAGGTTAGGTTAGGTTAGGTTAGGTTAGGATAGGTTAGGTTAGGTTAGGAAGTATGATCATCGCAATCATAAAAGCCATCGACAATATGACGTATCATCGAATTGGATACTTAAATAGAGCATCAGAGAACCGAAGCCCTTAAATACTCTAATAGCATCAGAGTCGAAAGGAAATAAGAGTTGCTCAAGAACCTGATAAAAAAATAGAGGGATCTGACCCAAGTCTAGTTGAAGAAAGTATTAGATCTAGCTTTAACCTCGGGATTGCTATTCGGGGAGGGGGAGGGGTTGAAATTAATACGATTTTTTGCTCCTAGTTATAAATAAATGCCACGGCTCTGTTTGTAGTTGCTTTACAAGACCAAACAATGTTCGAATTTTCTCAAAAGCGACTTTAACAATTTTTATTAAATTAAACTCTCACGAGTTTTAGAATTTCGTCGGAAACAATACGTAACTATTATGTACTTTCTAAAATATTGAGCTGTAAACTGTATACACTAAGTTGGGGTCTGGGACAGTGACTACCTGGAGTGAATCCCCGGTACGGAGCTGATTCAGTAATGCGTCATTACTAGCAACACCACTCGAATATTTAAAAATTTTAACAGACTCGCGATTTGAAATTTTCGTTTACATATTTGAAAAGTTCGAATAAAAATATATAAAATAACACCAAACACTACATTAATAAATTGTACAACCAAATTATTATTACAGATTGTTTTTAAACAAATAATGTTCATTTAACACAACAATCTTATTAGTTATATTATGCTGGGACAAACAATAATAATTGTAAAACTAAGACATTTTATGTAGACTTTATAAAGAAAATTTAAACAATATTTTACACACAGTAGCTATTGAGATTGTTGAAAGATAAATATTCAAATACATTTATTTATTTCAAGGTCAATACTTGACTCTTGCCTTAAATGAACATTTGTTTACAAACAACCAGTAATGATAATTTGGTTATACAAATTGATATAGTTTTTTGTGTCGTTTTCCATACTTTTAATCAAACTTTTCAAATATATACGCGAAAATTTTAAATCGTGAGTCAGTTAAATGTCTGAGTGCCGTTGCTAGTAGATGACACATTTTTGGAACAGCTGCGGGCGAGTGAAAGACCGGTTTACTAGTCAGACCCATGTTGTAATACTGTAGTCGCCTGCGTAGACGCCAACTTAGAGTTAGGTTAGGTTAGGTTTCTTAATTAAATTTGAGTGTCAAATCCAAGTGCAACTGTCACTACTTTGTCACTCTTTTTTAAAAAAATATTCAGATAAAAAAGGGTAGAATTTACGTTTAAAACTCATATTTTAAGAGATTTAGTATCCAAGCCACACAATTAATATATATTTTGTACTTACTCCGTCTTGTAGCTTACTTGTAACTATATATGTTACGCGTTTCGAAACGTTTGTTTCATCTTCAGATCTCGCTCGTAAGAGGTCGATCTCTTACGACCTAAACACTAAGAAACACAATCATCGCATAATTTAAATACCATTGAAATACACAATGAAACCAATTGAAACTAAAACAGCAATATTTTAAAATGACTCGTGCTGACTGCAACTGTTTTTATATAGGGTGGACAGTTTAAAGAACGATTTAAGGAGCACCTTCACTCCAATAACGCCATTACCACTAAATGTAATTGCCCACGCCGCTTAATGGACAATGATCACCAATAGTCAAACTTCAACATCAATAATTTCAAACTAGCACTTGTGCAATAGGCAAATACATCAAAGAATATGAAATATATATGGTATCCTAAAATAATGTTAAAGATGTATTAAATGACAAACTCAACTTCCAATCCAATTCTTTGTACGAGACTGCGATGAAAATACAAGATAACAAACTAAGAGAGACAACTCGGACTTTAGAAGTTCCTTGAATCCTGTGGTGCGCACCCGTTATGGTCTCGTCGTTTATATGTGAACATTTTGTGATGTTTTTGTTTCTTAGTGTTCTTACGAACGAGATCTGAAGATGACACATACGTGTCGAAACGTGTTACATATATAGTTACAAGTTAGCCACAAGACTGAGTAAGTACAATAATATATTATAGAATTTACTTATAGAATAGGGGGAAGGTTTGTATTAACAGGTAGCTAGCTCATGTCCTTTATTCACCTTTGTTGTTTACCATTTCTTATGTTGCTGTACAGTGTGTAGTTCTGTCAATCTGTGTTTTACTGATCAATTACGTAATAGTGTGTTATTTTGACAGCTTAGGTTGAGTTCATTACTTTTGGGTTACTTATTTTACATTATTAGTCTTCGTTTCTGCTCATATTTGCAAGCTCTTCGTTAAATGTTTTACTCTTTATCACTTGATAACGGTGGTTGATATATACTTTCGAAACGTCGTTTGCATAAACTATGCAAATATCCAAATAAACTACATTAATAATCACCCACATACAAGTTTTAAGTAGATCCCTGGAGATCGTACTTGTACCATTTAAATTATTTTTGATCTTACTCTGATCAGTAACAACTAAACAACCCCTGAAGACCAATTGAAAACCCTCTGTGTACATCCCTTCAATGTGATTTAATAAACACCCCTATAGGCTTAGCTAAGGGTGTTTAATAAAAACACTCATTATGACTTTAGCACCCTAAACACTAAGTCTATTCGCTTATCATTCATTGATCACTTTTAGATTTACGACTACTGTTTGTTTGTATCAGCAGCGTTGTATAGACTTAAAACTATAACAATTAGAACCTTAAAGTAATTCAGTACAAACTCCAGTCTTAAAACAGTTGAAGACAATGAATTAAAATAGATATAGATCACACGGATAGATGCTACACACAATACATCAATTTATGGGACTTTATCGTGGACTTAATAACTATTTTTTTTTAAAAAAAGATAAACTAATAACAATAGTTTAAGAGACAAAACATGAATTAAACAATACTGCTTAAAATGGGAGAAGAAGGGGGAAAAAACTAATAACAATAATTAAAGAGACAAAACATGATTTAAACAATACTGGTTAAAATGGGAGAAGAAGGAAAAAAAAGATAAACTAATAACAATAATTAAATAAACAAAAGATGATTTAAACAATACTTGTTAAAATGGGAGAAGAAGGAAAAAAGATAAACTACTAACAATAATTAAAGAGAAAAAACATGATTTAACAATCCTGCTGAAAATGGGAGAAGAAGGGGGGAAAAGATAAACTAACAACAATAATTAAAGCGGCAAAACATGATTTAAACAATACTGGTTAAAATGGGAGAAGAAGGAAAAAAGGTATAATAATAACAATAATTAAAGAGACAAAACAAGATTTGAACAATAATGCTTAAAATGGGAAAAGATGGGAAAAAAGATAAACTACTAACAATAATTAAAGAGACAAAACATGACTTTAACCATACTGCTTAAAATTTGAAAAGTAGGGGGGAAAATAAACTAAAAACGACAATTAAAGATACGAAACATGACTCAAACAATACTGCTTATAAAATGAGAAAAAGGGAAAAAAGATAACCTATTAACAATAGTTAAAGAGACAAAATATGATTTAAACAATACTGCTTAAAATTTGAGAAGAAGGAAAAATAAAAGATAAACTAATAATAATAATTAAATAGACAAAGCATTAATTAAACAATACAGCTTAAAAATAGGAGAAGAAGGGGGGGAGATAAACTAATAACAATAATTAAAGCGGCTAAACATGATTTAAACAATACTGGTTAAAATGGGAGAAGAAGGAAAAAAAGATATAATAATAACAATAATTAAAGAGACAAAACAAGATTTGAACAATAATGCTTAAAATGGGAAAAGATGGGAAAAAAGATAAACTACTAACAATAATTAAAGAGACAAAACATGACTTTAACCATACTGCTTAAAATTTGAAAAGTAGGGGAAAAATAAACTAAAAACGACAATTAAAGATACGAAATATGACTTAAACAATACTGCTTATAAAATGAGAAAAAGGGAAAAAAGATAAACTATTAACAATAGTTAAAGAGATAAAATATGATTTAAACAATACTGCTTAAAATTTGAGAAGAAGGAAAAATAAAAGATAAACTAATAATAATAATTAAATAGACAAAGCATTAATTAAACAATACAGCTTAAAAATAGGAGAAGAAGGGGGGGGAGATAAACTAATAACAATAATTAAAGCGGCAAAACATGATTTAAACAATACTGGTTAAAATGGGAGAAGAAGGAAAAAAAGATATAATAAGAACAATAATTAAAGAGACAAAACAAGATTTGAACAATAATGCTTAAAATGGGAAAAGATGGGAAAAAAGATAAACTACTAACAATAATTAAAGAGACAAAACATGACTTTAACCATACTGCTTAAAATTTGAAAAGTAGGGGAAAAAATAAACTAAAAACGACAATTAAAGATACGAAACATGACTTAAACAATACTGCTTATAAAATGAGAAAAAGGGAAAAAAGATAAACTATTAACAATAGTTAAAGAGACAAATTATGATTTAAACAATACTGCTTAAAATTTGAGAAGAAGGAAAAATAAAAGATAAACTAATAATAATAATTAAATAGACAAAGCATTAATTAAACAATACAGCTTAAAAATAGGAGAAGAAGGGGGGGGGGAGATAAACTAATAACAATAATTAAAGCGGCTAAACATGATTTAAACAATACTGGTTAAAATGGGAGAAGAAGGAAAAAAAGATATAATAATAACAATAATTAAAGAGACAAAACAAGATTTGAACAATAATGCTTAAAATGGGAAAAGATGGGAAAAAAGATAAACTACTAACAATAATTAAAGAGACAAAACATGACTTTAACCATACTGCTTAAAATTTGAAAAGTAGGGGAAAAAATAAACTAAAAACGACAATTAAAGATACGAAATATGACTTAAACAATACTGCTTATAAAATGAGAAAAAGGGAAAAAAGATAAACTATTAACAATAGTTAAAGAGATAAAATATGAATAAACAATACTGCTTAAAATTTGAGAAGAAGGAAAAATAAAAGATAAACTAATAATAATAATTAAATAGACAAAGCATTAATTAAACAATACAGCTTAAAAATAGGAGAAGAAGGGGGGGAGATAAACTAATAGGAGAAGAAGAAAAAAACAATAATGAAACGAATTCCACCGTAACATTAAAAATACCTTCATAGTTTATATAACAAACAAAACCTCACCCAAGGATGCAGGCCACTGTTAGCCAGTAATATGTGGGTGAATTTTTGGGCGAATTAATAAATGGGTGGTGGGTAGATATTTTGAGTTACGGAGGTGGTGAGAGGGGATCTGGTTTGTAAAGGTGGTGAAAAAAGTTTAAAAAATGGTATGAAAAAAAGGGTGGGAAATTTTCAACATTTTGAGGGAGTGGATGTCCTTCATATCCTTGGATCACACTCCTTATTACCTGCTATTACGCGTTTATATATAATGACAAAATTTTCATCTTGATTAAAAGTTATTTACATTTAAAAAATAATATTGAAATTTTGTCTTTTGTAAAAAGGTTTCAATTTAGGTTTAAAGTTTTTTTTTTTTTTTTTTTTTACACTGACAACTGCTTGTCTATTACAAATACTATTCTCTCTAAAAGAATTAGGTTTGATTTCGATATTAAGTTTAGAGTGAAAACCCTTGCTGCCATCCCCTTTAATAAAAAGGAGGGGAAAGAATTAAAGACGTTAAATTAGAGACCATTAGCCCTCGAATACTCATGTTAGGGTCGGAAAAGAATAAGAGTAGGTGAACCTGATAGAAAAGAGTCTTGTAACACAAGACTAGATTAAGAAAGGTGTAAATCCAGCTAGGTTACTTCTCGACTTTCACACTCGAATTTATTATAAGTAGTTGGGATGGTTTGATTTCGAAATCAATATTCGAAAAAAGATATAACAGAAGGTTAATTTTTTGAGTATTTCATGGAAAAAGATTGATTAAAATAGTGTGCTCAATATTTTTTTTCGCCATACTGAGTTTATATTATAAAGATATACACACACAATAATATTATCTCAAGAGTTTTGTCCGTATGAAGTCACTGACTAACTGTACTTTATCTCTTCACATTTTAATCAGTTTTCAGTAAACAACCATAATACTAATTTGCAATGCAAATAGTTTTATGTTACAAGAAATAGCTTGATAAAACAAGTCCGGACAAGAAAAAGAGTAGTCTGGACTCCAAGGTCAAGATACAACCTTTCCCCGAATCCCCCCTCCCCTTCTATTATATTTGCACCAATCATAAGAGTTTATTTTTTCAACATTTCAATCTTACTTGGGTGTGGCAGACAGTGTTTTGCAAAACTGTTTCGTCCACCAACAATCGCAGTTGTCTTTGGACTGATATGTAAGTACCTGTTAATTCTAGATACATATAAGATGAAATATTCTAAATAAACTGATTTATATATATATTTTATTAGTTCATTACGTCTATTAGATATTTTGTATGTGTTTCAACGATTTAAACCTCATATCACTTGCTGTACTATTAGACTATGATCTAACTTACAGTAACTTTACTTTACGTTCTGCTTCACCTCCGCCATTTTGGATTCATCTTCCTTAAGAATAATGCTAGGTGATGTAATATGAGAAACATTATTCCAAAGTAGACTAATAATTCAAATACAAAAATACTTAAAATAGTGTATTTTCTCCTCTTTGTATAAGACGAGCTAATTACCACATGTTTTTGTTCACTTAACGAATACCGAAGTGCTATTAAAAACTTAACTAAAATACCATAGTATGTAAAAAACCTTGGGAGGTATTTATATGATTTATTGACAAAAAATGCTGTCATCATCGACTTATAAAGAAAAAAAGATCATAAATTATTGGCTGTTTTTAACTATTTTTACTTAAAAAGAGTGTTTTTACTCCTCTTTTTATAAGACGAGCTAATTTACCATGTGTTTTTGTTCACTTAACGAATACCGAAGTGCTATTAAAAACTTAACTAAAATACCATAGTATGTAAAAAACCTTGGGAGGTATTTATATGATTTATTGGCAAAAAATGCTGTCATCATCGACTTATAAAGAAAAAAAGATCATAAATTATTGGCTGTTTTTAACTATTTTTACTTAAAATAGTGTTTTCACTCCTCTTTTTATAAGACGAGCTAATTTACCATGTGTTTTTGTTCACTTAACGAATACCGAAGTGCTATTAAAAACTTAACTAAAATACCATAGTATGTAAAAAACCTTGGGAGGTATTTATATGATTTATTGGCAAAAAATGCTGTCATCATCGACTTATAAAGAAAAAAGAACATAAATTATTGGCTGTTTTTAACTATTTTTACTTAAAATAGTGTTTTCAGTCCTCTTTTTATAAGACGAGCTAATTACCATGTGTTTTTGTTCACTTAACGAATACCGAAGTGCTATTAAAAACTTAACTAAAATACCATAGTATGTAAAAAACCTTGGGAGGTATTTATATGATTTATTGGCAAAAAATGCTGTCATCATCGACTTATAAAGAAAAAAGAACATAAATTATTGGCTGTTTTTAACTATTTTTACTTAAAATAGCGTTTTCACTCCTCTTTTTATAAGACGAGCTAATTTACCATGTGTTTTTGTTCACTTAACGAATACCGAAGTGCTATTAAAAACTTAACTAAAATACCATAGTATGTAAAAAACCTTGGGAGGTATTTATATGATTTATTGGCAAAAAATGCTGTCATCATCGACTTATAAAGAAAAAAGAACATAAATTATTGGCTGTTTTTAACTATTTTTACTTAAAATAGTGTTTTCACTCCTCTTTTTATAAGACGAGCTAATTTACCATGTGTTTTTGTTCACTTAACGAATACCGAAGTGCTATTAAAAACTTAACTAAAATACCATAGTATGTAAAAAACCTTGGGAGGTATTTATATGATTTATTGGCAAAAAATGCTGTCATCATCGACTTATAAAGAAAAAAAGATCATAAATTATTGGCTGTTTTTAACTATTTTTACTTAAAATAGTGTTTTCACTCCTCTTTTTATAAGACGAGCTAATTTACCATGTGTTTTTGTTCACTTAACGAATACCGAAGTGCTATTAAAAACTTAACTAAAATACCATAGTATGTAAAAAACCTTGGGAGGTATTTATATGATTTATTGGCAAAAAATGCTGTCATCATCGACTTATAAAGAAAAAATATCATAAATTATTGGCTGTTTTTAACTATTTTTACTTAAAATAGTGTTTTCACTCCTCTTTTTATAAGACGAGCTAATTTACCATGTGTTTTTGTTCACTTAACGAATACCGAAGTGCTATTAAAAACTTAACTAAAATACCATAGTATGTAAAAAACCTTGGGAGGTATTTATGTGATTTATTGGCAAAAAATGCTGTCATCATCGACTTATAAAGAAAAAATATCATAAATTATTGGCTGTTTTTAACTATTTTTACTTAAAATAGTGTATTTTCTCCTCTTTTTATAAGACGAGCTAATTTACCATGTGTTTTTGTTCACTTAACGAATACCAAAGTGCTATTAAAAACTTAACTAAAATACCATAGTATGTTAATAACACTGGGAGGTATTTTTATGATTAAAGGCCGCTGTCATCATAGACTTATAAAGGAAAATAGAGCATAAAATAACCCTAATTTTCAAATATTCTAATAGCTTCAGGGTCGGAAGAGAACAAGAGTTGGTCAAGAGAGAATTGATAGGAATATAATTCACATAAATTAGACAATTATTGACTGTTTTTAACTATTTTTACTTAAAATAGTGTTTTTCTCCTCTTTGTATAAGACCAACTAATTACCACATCTTTTTGTTCACTTAACAAATACCAAAGTACATCTAAAACTTAACAAAAATACCATAATATGTTAACAACCCTGGAAGGTATTTTCATGATTTAATGTCGAAAAATGCTGTTATCATCACCTAATAAAAAAAAACAACAATTCTAATTGCTTCAGGGTCGGAAGAGAACAAGAGTTGGTCAAGAGAGAATTGATAGGAATATAATTTACATAAATTAGAGAATTATTGGCTGTTTTTAACTATTTTTACTTAAAATAGTGTTTTCACTCCTCTTTTTATAAGACGAGCTAATTACCATGTGTTTTTGTTCATTTAACGAATACTGAAGTGCAATTAAAAATTTAATTAAAATAACATAATATGTTAACAACCCTGGGAGGTATTTTTATGAGTTATTGGCAAAAAACGCTGTCATCATCGCCCTATAAAAAAAAAAAATGAGCATACATAAACCCTACTTTTCAAATAATCTAATAGCTTTAGGGTCGGAAGAGATTAAGAGTTGGTCAAGAGAGAATTGGTAGGAGTATAATTCACATAAATTAATCAATTAATTATTGATTGTTTTCAACTATTTTTACGGTGTCGTGGGGTTGGCTCGACGTGGGGTTGGCTCGACATATTGGCCGCCCCAGTCAATAGCAATCACTTCCTGGAAATTTGAACGGATCAGGTACCAGTCGGGCGGGTATAGGTATGATAGGTTAGGTTAGGTTGGGTTAGGAAGCATGGTCATCGCAATCATAAAGGCCATCGACAATATGACATATCATCGAATTGGATACTTAAATAAACTTCAACAGTGCCTTCTGAGTTCAGAATAGTTATGATTGGTATTGTGCTTTCTGTTAGTTTTAAAGGATACCAGGTTAGCCAAGGGCTAGCTAAGACCCGAGAATACTACCCGCGAATAACAAGTCATATTATTCTGACAGACGACGAACCTCGTCACTTGAGTGTCACTCTTCGGCTGACCGAACAAACACCTCCAATTCCAAGAAGGGTTGCTAATTAAGCAGGAGTTTGAACAGATGACCCTAGTTCCCCAAAGTGTCGAGCCAACCCCACGGTATACTAGTGTAGAGCCAACCCCACGTCGAACCAACGCCACGTAGATCATTTTTACTTAAAATAGTGTTTTCCCCATTTTTGTTTAAGACGAGCTAATTACCACATGTTTTTGTTCACTTAACGAATACCGAAGTGTTATTAAAAACTTAACTAAAAAACAATAATATGTTAACAACCTTGGGAGGTATTTTTATGATTTAATGGTCGCTGACATCATCGCCTTATAAAGGAAAAAGAGCATAAAATAACCCTACTATTCAAATATTCTAATAGCTACCTGTATTTGTTGCTCTTGTAGTTGTAAAAGTTGATAAAGCTATTGTGGCGTCAACATATCGGTTGTCGTCTCCGTACCGTGATAAAAAAACTATTCCTGCAACTCTACAAATATGGGTTTTCCACTAAGGCTCGTTAGAACCCACTTCGCTCCGACAATGTCCGACTCTTTTAAAACATCCGTATCGGGCTGTCTTCAGGAGTGTTAATGAGATCGGCAATAACACTCGCACCGAATTTAGTCTGCATCGTCTTGGCGTCTAGAGTAGGATATTCGAATCTTATATTCAGCGACTGATTCGTAACCGTCTCTGCGGCAACTAACCGACGGCGTTGAACTTATCTACAGTTGCGGTTGTGATAGATAAATCACGACAAAATGATCACCGGATCATAGTACAGCGCTTATATACTGTTTGGGTACTGATATCACCACTATCACTACCACCTCCATCAACACTATCACCGCCACCACCTCCCACCTACTTGACTGAAAGTGGAGGTGGGACCGAAATTATTTAAGAGACTCGCTCCCATTCAGCACCCTCATTCTGCTTGGAACGCTCGGTGAGTAAACCTGGTAGTTGTAGTACTCTTTAGCATTGAAATTGTAAACTTGAATAACGTCCGTGTACGTTGTTTCGACTTGTGATTCGTACGTGAAAAAGATTCTTTCGTACGGAATCAAAGTCGTTTTTAAATTCAAATCACCGCCGTCGGACGTGGAGGAAATTGAATGGACCAAACGTGGTCTGGAGGAGTTGATCGATCAACTGACCGATAATACGACTGACAAAGATCAATAATTAGGATTTACAATGACTAGTTTGAATGTCAAAAACCGTGAGCCTGGGTACGTAGCTTTCAGGCTCGCTAAAGATGTAACTTACGATGAGCTCTGGAAAATATTCGGCGGTATTTTCAGAACAATACTGAAGGTTTCAAGTCTAGCGGTACGTTTAAAGTAGAATGTACTAAAGTAAAAGTACCTGTAGGGCGAGAACGCGTTAGACCAGTATTCTACTCTAACTATGACGAGGAGTGTAAAGCTAGAAAGAATATTGTAGTAATTAAAAACACAGACTCTCTTTGTTTGCCTTGCTTTATCGTAGTCGCTAAAGCACACGCCGAGAAAGATTAAAGACTATGCGCTTGTGTGGGCACTCAGAGCGCTGCAACTAATGACTGACGAGGGGGCAGTGATGGAGGAATTGCAAAAATCCCAAGACTTTTGCTTAATCACAAGATAACTGTGTACAGTTACGGGAACAAAGGGCGTGACGTATATTTCAAGGGTGACTGTCCAATCCCCAATACACAATCTACTGTTCCACGATAGTCACTTTTACGTAATAACTAATCTCACAGCTTTTGCTTGCGTTAATTTTTGTGAAACGTGTTACGTCCCTTTTAACCAACGCGGTGATCACAGATATTCGGCCACTTGTGACGCGTGTAAACGATCACCAGTCTGCATAAGAAGTTGAGAAGTTTGTGTCGTAAACACATCTTATGCCTACCTCATATCCACATGGACTACTACTTCTTACCACAGATATTACCTAATTTTAAAACGTTTAATAACAAACCTGAAAAAATATAGCTTTTAATTTTGTTTAACCATTTTTACATTTAAAAGTACAGTAATCTGAATACTTAATATTATCGTAACTAAGTGGTTGTTGGGCTTGATTTTCTTGTGATATGATGCAGATTACGAAAATAATCCCTATTTGTATGACTATATACTTCGAATTGTAAAAAGGTTGTACTGGCTGTACCTATAGGCCAGTTGGTAACTATTAACTAGAACTCGGCGCGGTCGGGCGAGGGCTAATTGGGGTGGTGATGTCCCACCAACCGTACTAAGCTCCCAGCCGCTACGAAACTTTGATGCTGTTATAATAATTACATGTAGCTACATGAGAGTTGACCGTTGAAAACCGATCGAAAAAGATATCCTCTTCATTTTCTTGGATCTTGAGAGGCGTCAAGACGAGTGCACTGAGTAACTTTATGCGTAGCACAACAGTACTGTTGGGAATGCATAAACGGTGAAGAGTGTAAAAATTGCAAAAACCGTACGCACGTTTTAATTAGGTTTTTAATTGCATTTTGGTGTTCGTTAAGTGAACAAAAACATTTGGTAATCAGCTCGTCTTATACAAAAAGGAGGTAAATCACTATTTTAAGTAAAAATAGTTGAAAACTGCTAAAAATTGTCTAATTTATGTGAATTATATTCCTATCTCTGTTGACCCAACTCTTGTTCCCTTCTGACCCTGAAGCTATTAGAATATTTGAAAGGTAGGATTATTTTATGCTCGCTTTTTATCATCATCGTCTTATAAAGAAAAAACGAGTATAAAATAACCCTACTTTTCAAATATTCTAATAGCTTCAGTGTCGGAAGTGAACAAGAGTTGGTGAATCCAAAACTAGGTGAAGAAAGATGTAGATCTAGCTATGCAATCTCGCTATTGCAATACTCAAAACCAGTCTATACATCTTTCGAATGGGTTTGCTATCGAATTATGTCAATTCAATATAACTAATTTTTATATAGTGGTCATATTTTGCTTTTTAATTACAGTTCAACATTTTTTCAAATTTCCATATTTGGTTGTTATTTTATGAAGCTGACGCTCAACTATGAAACGATTTTTAAATATGGCCCAAAACCAAAAATAATCCATTTTAATTTGTTTGGAATTTTTTTGAACTCATGAAATACCAGATGTTTTAGAAACATGTAGTTCAAATTTATTTAGAAAATATGAATTTTTGTTGGAATGATTATCTTAAAATTATTATTATTATTTTAAAATACATACATCTGTTCAAATGATTTAAACTTAAAAATTGCACTAATCAAAAGTATAACAGTAACTAAATAACTCAATAACTTAATTTAATGTTAAGTCTTCATTCTGTTTTCAATTGATAATGATAAAAATATAAGTGAAAATTTTAAGAATATAATTTTAAAAACGAAAATTTTCCAAAAACACCACCCTGTCCCCCAAAAGTGCCCTAAAAAGGAGCGTCGAAAATAATTTTCCTGAATTCTTTGGGGTCGAAAAGGGGGGGGGGTTCTAATTGGAAGGAAATTTTTATCTGGTTTCGTTTAGGCGCTACAGATTGTGTCCATGTGGTCTGAAACATCCTGTATATATCCGTTCTACATAGTTTTAACCAAGATCAACCAATGCCGTTTTCTTTTCGATACGTTTATGAAATGTCAAATATCGATTAGTAATATTTCGATTTTTTGACGATCACTTTTTGGAATGATTTTCTTAAAATTATTATTATTATTATTAAAATACATACCTCTGGTTAAAAAATAGGTTATTTTTCGTTACAATCTCCACTGTTTTGCTTCAAATTATGTGAAATGTATTGGAATGTGATAATTGATCTAAATTATGATGGAGAAAGGTTTAAATAAAAAAATAATAATAAAACATAACCCAATAACCCTACTTTTTCATTTTTGTCTGTTCAAATGATTTAAACTTAAAAATTACATTAATCAAAAGTATTCCAGTAACTAAATAACTCAATAACTTAATTTAATGTTAGGTCTTCATTATGTTTTCAAAATTGATAATGATAAAAATATAAGTGAATTTGATTTACAATAAAATTGTTTCACGTTTTGATGTTGTTTTGTACTCAATAGTTTATTTAGGTTAGGTTAGAGAATAAGTTAGGTTAGGTTGTATTATTTGGTTATTATTATTGGAAAGAAGAGTTTCATATCTGTCGAATGTTTTATTCTATTCCCCCTGTACTACTAATATTTGGACTGGTCTGTAGAAGCAATGACGCCATTACAATCGTCTCTGGTCCCATTCCTGATAAAGCTAGTCTTATCTAATGTTACTGATGTGTCTGTTGTATATAATGTTTTGAATTTACTGTGAATTATTTATTATGTTTTATTGATATATGTGTTGATACAGATTTATTTTCTCAACTATTGTTAGTGTTTGAATAGTCTAAACAAATGTTTTATGCAAGTTTGTTGGTGAGTTTAGGTTTTTCTTTGCGTGAAGACAACTTTTCTCATTCTTGATTACTTTTCTATAAAATGTATCATTGTGGAAAATGTATTAATTAGTTGACGTATTGTGTACTTTATTCATAGAAATTTAATTTTTCTAATGAAAGTTTTCTAAATTGATTTTTGTTTACACTTCACAATTACACTACAAAACTTTTAGATATTATTAAAAAAGTTACAAACTCTTAGGTACATCGTAACATAGGCTTTTTTGTGACATTTTAGGTTTGGTTATTGCGCGATTTTTTGATTCCTGACATACTAACTCCAAACTTGTTACATATAACAATTTTCCATTGCACAGATACATTTTGTGCACCTTTCCGACAAAAATTATACATAAGAAGTTGTGTTTTATAAAATATTAATATTTTTGGTAAATTTTTCAAAAAAGTCTAACTTTTCTGAAAGTTTTTTTAATTTTTTTTTTTAGTAAGATGACCATTACATGTCTATGTGATCTTTGTCATAACGCTGACGTGATTATACAAAGTCAAATGAATAACATTTGATTAATGATTTAACTACTGTAATCAATATAATGTTTGGTTATTTTATATATACGCTGGTATTCAATCATTAAATCATTTTGTATATTGAGTGCTTAAGATGGATTTGTAAAAACTTTTACGAAATTTTAATTTGTTGTATAGTGGAAATGAAAGACGATGATAAGTTATGGTGGATTTAAAAAAAATCTATAATAACCCTTTGTTGATTAGAAACTACTTTTGATTGAATTTGTTTATTTTAATGTATGTTTGGTAATATACCATCTGTCCATAAAGTTCCCCCCTCGTATTTTTTTTATTAATAGAAATAGGCAGATTTGCTCTGGGGAAAGTTTAGATAACCAAAGGAGGAGTTTTTTGAAGTATCAAAATTTTCAACCCTTACCCCCGAAATGGGGTAGTTTAAGGGTAAGTCAAGAATTTTAAATAGAAACGCCTATTGAGTGATACCTCATTTTAAAGGTCTTTTTGAAATAAGAATAATGGCGCAAATCGGAGGTCTCTAATTTCATCCTACCCAACATAGCAACCAATCGAATTGTGAATTTTACGTTAATAATTAGACCAAAAAATGTTACGAAATGTACAACATGCTTTTGAGTCCAGAATCTATTTCTGCAAAAAAATAAATGGTAGCCATTTCAATAACTTAATATGAGCTAAAAAAAACAATGTAAGGCTCTTACCATCATTTTACCAACATAGAGCAGTTTGTAATGTAATAAAAACAACCGGAGTTTGTAGTTTAACATTCACAATTCGATTGGTTGCTATGTTGGGTAAGATGAACTTAGAGACTTCTGGTTTGCGCCATTATTCTTATTTTGAAAAGACCTTTAAAATGAGGTATCACTCAATAGGGGTTGCTATTTAAAATTCTTGACTTACCCCCAAACTACCCCATTTTGGGGGTAAGGGTTGAAAATTTTGATACTTCAAAAAACTCCTCCTTTGGTTATCTAAACTTTCCCCAAAGCAAATCTGCCTATTTCCATTAATACAAAAAATAAGAGGGGGTGGGACTTTTTGGACACATGGTATACGTTCAATAATATATTTGGTTTTGGAATATTACAAAGAAGGTCAATATTAATTTCATGTTTATAACGGGCTCAGTTTCATTGATAAATTCATTATGAACAACTTGAAAGTTTTTCGTCCTCATCCGACTTACGGAAAGAAGCCTATATCTTTTTTTTTTTTTTTTAACTGAACCGGAAACAAGAAAAATAACAATTTATATATTTTTTTAATCCAAATATTTACGATTTCCCGTCAACGCCGAATGTAAGGATTTTAAATACATAATCTCGCTGATAGTTATAAACACATTAAAACAAACATTGCAAAATCATTGCACAAACTTTCTTCCTCTTCTCTAATACCAAATAATAATCAACCAAAACTTTTATTTGCCAAAAATGTCAGTTTGATAGTTGTCTATCAAAAAATTGAAAATGAACAGTGGAGACCATCTTTCAACAAAATATTTAGACCCGTTATCAGCGTTAATAATATTACATTAAAATTGAGTTTTTAAGACAGGGTCATGGTTCAGTTTTGTTTTCCAAATTAATCTTAAAGCCGAATATTTATTCAAATGAGATTTTCCACATAGTGTTGATAAATTTGTATATTACATTAAAATTAAAACAAAACCGGTAAAGGTGATTTTGAGGGGGGAAAAAATTATAATAGCCATATGACCAATTTTTTGGTTTTTTACCAATGACTCATTTTAAGTTAAAATGATTTTCTTTCATTCTCATCCGTCTTATAGAAATAAAATTTAATCTATAAAATTTCCTTTAATATTTTTGAAATATATAAAAAAAATCAAAATTTCAGGGCTAAATTATTCTAGACCAATTGAGTGACGACATGTGCTACATTTTGTGATTTATAACTTAGATCGGTAACTTCGAAAATAATCACCTAATATTTTGATAAAATATTCGTAACTGTAAAGGAAAAATAATGTGTTATTATTTTTTAAATCTATCTTCTTTGTTTTTTTTTTTTTTTTTTCTTTTTTTTCAACATTTACAAGAATGAGCTATCACTTTGTTGTAAAAAATATTACTTGTTTTTTTCTAATATATTTAAAGACCAACAAATCAAAAGTTTTTTTTTTTTTATAAACATCGAAAATACATTTTAATATCATTATGCAAATTACTAAAATCCAGTTTATGTAGTATGTGTGTTGAAAAACTTCATTTCAACTGGATAATTTTATCCATTTGTATTCTGCAATACAATCATTATCTAAATAGTTTCAATAATTTTAAATTATTTGATTGACATGTAGTTTTCACACATTTCTATTTAACTGTACGGCAATTTAATGTAAAAAGAATGACTTATAATTTATAAATTATTGAGGTCTATTTGTTTACTAGTTATTTTTATTATTTGTAGATAGACCACTTTTATATTTATGTATGTATGTACCATTTAGTTTAGAATATAATATTTACATAATAATTACAAATTTATTCATTTTATTTGATTTCAGATAACCTATAACTTGATAAGTTCTACCAATTTATGCCTGCCCTTCAGTTGTACGAGTAGACATTCGAAATTGGAAATTGATAAAGCATTCAAGTTTAATTGTTTAATAATAAAAACATACTCTTCAGTGAAACAACAACATTAGGATCAATGGTCAATTGATCCTAATTACGCGATCAATTAAAGCACACCTTTCAGCTAGAAATCAGAAGTTCAATTGCTAATTATTACATCAATTAAAGCGTACTCTTCAGTTAGGAAACAAAATTGGATTTAATAATCAATTAAAGTATAGTTTTGAATTCGAAAAAAAAAAGTTAAAAATAACTGCCGATTATTTGTAAATTGTTCAGTCAATAATTTTAACACTATCTTTCAGTTAGAGACATACAAAGTTGGAAAAAAGGTTTACGTCTGGTTTAAAAAATAAATAATCAGTTACAAATTTTTCTACTAGTTGGGAAAACTTTAGTAGTAATGAGGTAGGGGAATCTAGGAGCTCAAGTTTTAAAACTGTTCTTCAGTTAGAAAACATGCAAAGTTGGTAAAAAAGGGTAAAGGAGTTTTAAGTGCTCTACTTTAAAGACTTTCTTCAGTTAGAAAATACGAATTTGGTATTAAGAGGGTAAAAGAGCACAACGCTCTCGTTTAAAGACTTTCTTCAGTTAGAAAAGTACGAAGTTGATATTAAGAGGGTAAAAGAGCACAACGCTCTCGTTTAAAGACTTTCTTCAGTTAGAAAAAGTACGAAGTTGGTATTAAGAGGGTAAAAGAGCACAACACTCTCGTTTAAAGACTTTCTTCAGTTAGAAAAGTACGAAGTTGGTATTAAGAGGGTAAAAGAGCACAACACTCTCGTTTAAAGACTTTCTTCAGTTAGAAAAAGTACGAAGTTGGTATTAAGAGGGTAAAAGAGCACAACACTCTCGTTTAAAGACTTTCTTCAGTTAGAAAAGTACGAAGTTGGTATTAAGAGGGTAAAAGAGCACAACACTCTCGTTTAAAGACTTTCTTCAGTTAGAAAAGTACGAAGTTGGTAAAAAAATGGTAAAGGAGTTTTAAGTGCTCTATTTTAAAGACGTTCTTCAGTTAGAAAAGTACGAAGTTGGTAAAAAAATGGTAAAGGAGTTTTAAGTGCTCTACTTTAAAGACGTTCTTCAGTTAGAAAAAGTACGAAGTTGGTATTAAGAGGGTAAAAGAGCACAACGCTCTCGTTTAAAGACTTTCTTCAGTTAGAAAAATTACGAAGTTGGTATTTAGAGGGTAAAAGAGCACAACGCTCTCGTTTAAAGACTTTCTTCAGTTAGAAAAAGTACGAAGTTGGTATTAAGAGGGTAAAAGAACACAACGCTCTCGTTTAAAGACTTTCTTCAGTTAGAAAAATTACGAAGTTGGTATTTAGAGGGTAAAAGAGCACAACGCTCTCGTTTAAAGACTTTCTTCAGTTAGAAAAAGTACGAAGTTGGTATTAAGAGGGTAAAAGAGCACAACGCTCTCGTTTAAAGTCTTTCTTCAGTTAGAAACAGTAGGAAGTTGGTGTTAAAGATTAAATGAGTCTTAGTGCTCTAGATTAAAGACATTCTTCAGATAGGAAAAGTACCAAGTTAGTATTAAAAGGGTAAAGGAGTTTAGGTATTCTAGTTTAAAGACTGTTCTTGAATTAGAGAACATGCTAACTTTAGTATGTTAAATGATATACAGGATCTTTGATTCATATTTGACCTACCAGTTAAATACAAAGGATAATAGTTTCTAGTTTAATTGACTTAGAAGTTGGTCTCTTAGTTTGTTATTGTGTTTATAATCAAATCGTTGTTTTAAGATTTTATAAAATGAATGAAGGAATAGATGAAAATATGGATTGGGAAGACATTCCTGATTTATCAACTACATCATGTAATTACGGAGAATCTTATATTATTCCACCTCCTACACCTATGGATTGGGAAGACATTCCTGATTTATTAACTACATCATGTAATTACGGAGAATCTTATATTATTCCACCTCCTACACCTATGGATTGGGAAGACATTCCTGATTTATCAACTACATCATGTAATTACGGAGAATCTTATATTATTCCACCTCCTACACCTATGGATTGGGAAGACATTCCTGATTTATCAACTACATCATGTAATTACGGAGAATCTTATACTATTCCACCTCCTACACCTATGGGTTGGGAAGACATTCCTGATTTATCAACTACATCATGTAATTACGGAGAATCTTATATTATTCCACCTCCTACACCTATGGATTGGGAAGACATTCCTGATTTATCAACTACATCATGTAATTACGGAGAATCTTATATTATTCCACCTCCTACACCTATGGATTGGGAAGACATTCCTGATTTATCAACTACATCATGTAATTACGGAGAATCTTATATTATTCCACCTCCTACACCTATGGATTGGGAAGACATTCCTGATTTATTAACTACATCATGTAATTACGGAGAATCTTATATTATTCCACCTCCTACACCTATGGATTGGGAAGAGATCACCACAGGAAATGAAAGCTCAACTAATGCCTCACATGATATAACTACAGAAACTAATCGAAATATAACTTCACTTCCACAAGAACGATTACATGGTGTGACTGTTCAAATTACAATCTTTGGAAATAACAAGTAAGTCTATTTTTATTTTTTGTTTTAAATGCATAATGGAAAACTCCATCGTTCATGCAAATATATTTAGTACTATCTTACTTCTTGTGTTTAATTTATATAAATAATATTTCCCAAAATACAAATTTTAGAATCTTTCATTTCTGATTACTTCCATGCCGAAAATAGAGGTGGTTTTGTGAATGTCTAGCCTTATTCTCAAGGTAGCTGATTAATTATGCAGCGGTTTTTAATATGAGTAGTTGCAATCGACCCCATAAATCACTGCAACAAGACATCTCGGTCTTTATCCAGCACTCCCTGAATTTGGTTTTTCCAATGAAATTTCTTGTACTGTTTGAAACCTAGTAAATATGTTAGGGCAATCGTTTAGTTTAAGACTCTGTTTCCTATTACAAGTTGAGGAGTAAACATTTCTCTGGAGAAGAAAGCTCATTACAATTTTGTTAAGATATCGTAAGACCACTTCTCTCACGAGGAAAATATCAAATCCAAAGCATACTGTATGCCATTTTTTTGTATTTTATCTCATATGAACAACATAATATCATCAGCAAAATTACGGATTATATGTTTGGTAGGCATCCAAAGCCTACTCCTTTTTTGTGAATCATTTAAAATTACTTTAATTTATTTGTCTCAATGAGCCTTGTTTTGTATTTTGTGAAATAATATCACGGCAACTGATGGCATGATTTAATGTTGCAGTACACACAGAATCCTGGAACTTAGTAGTGACTGCATCCTTTTGGTAATACCTTCAAATGCTGCAATCTGCCAAACTGAGGGTCAACATCATTAAAGAAAATGTCTGCCTGAGAGTCAAATTCACCAAAATAAAATCTGCTAAACGTGGCCTTAACATTTGACCGATAAAAACATTACTCGTACAAAGTGATAAGAATGTTACTGCTCAATTAATAATAATTGTATTATAAATGTTTATTATGTAAAATAAATTAGATACAGAACTTTGAACCAGATTTTAAGTCTAATTATCGATTAAGATAACAACAGTTCACCTGTTAGCAATTTGTAATTGCAATGTTAAGAGTTCTAAACTATAGAGTGAGCTAAAAATTTCTCCCTGTAAAAATAAGTTACATATATATGTATATTTTTTAAATAATTTATAGTAAACAGTAGAAGAAGGAATCTATGTCTTAATTTATTTATGATAATTGAACTCATGATTTTTGTTATTGATTTATGTTCATGTAATGATAACAAGTTGATTATTTTTGTGATATTAAATTTTTTTTTTATAAATTCTAAACCAAATTTAATTTTTATTATTTATTATAAGAATATTTTTTAAATTTAATATGGACTTAATTCATTTGTGGTGCTTAAGTTTATTGATTTATTGCATTGGATAGTTCATATAATGTTAACTGTTTGTAAATTATTATTTATTATTAATCTGGTCAAAGAATCTACAAGAAAAATTCAAATTATTCTGTTACATTTTATGTAATATTTAAGGTTAGGTGTTATTTTCATTGTTTGTACTTGGTGAAACTCCAATTATTGCTCTTGTAAATCAAGATTACTCAAGCAAGTATACAATAAAATTAGTATATTTATTCTTGTTAATATTATCGCTACCAATTCAATTGGTTGAGCAATATTTATCAATGTGCCTTCTTCATTTATTTTTATACTTATGTAAACGGAAAATAATATAAAAAAGTGACTTAAGTAATGATTAAAACTTATTAAAAAATTTGTGGTTTAGTTTTCATTTTAAATTTGTGTTTCTTCATTACAAATGAGAATGAATTAAAATAAATTCTGCTAAAGTTGTAAACAGAATATTTATATATTAAATGTTGAGCTTGACTTATGAGATAAATTTTACAGTATAACAAACCCACTAAACACAATTCTCACAAAAAGACGCATAAGTATCAGACGCGTTTCAACGACAAGGTCGTCCTCTTCAGTGATACACGAATACTTATATTTCAATTTCGAATTTTTGTTTATATTTATTATATATATTATATAAAAGACCATCGAAAAATTTCGAAAACAAAATTCACTCTGCCTTCGGGGCGAGTAGAGTGGTGCCTTGCACTGACGGCTAACGTTATCAGTATTAAGTTAACCTAAAAGTAGTTATTACTAACTGTTTAAGCTAAAAGTAGTTAATACTAACATAATTGTTCAAAGTATAGTTATTAGTAGTATTAAGTCTTAAATGTAGTTAACTGATAAAAGTACAGTTAGTGTATATCGAAAATGTCACTCTGCGTTCGGGGCGGGTAGAGTGGGGTCCTGTATAAAGACCATCGAAAAATTTCGAAAACAAAATGTCACTCTGCGTTCGGGGCGAGTAGAGTGGGGTCCTGTATAAAGACCATCGAACAATTTCGAAAACAAAATTCACTATGCGTTCGGGGCGAATAGAGTGGGGTCTAGCACTGAAGGCCACCGTTAAATGTGAAGTCAGATTAATAGTAGTATTAAGTTAACCTAAAAGTAGTTATTACTAACTGGTTAAGCTAAAAGTAGTTAATACTAACATAATTGTTTAAAGTATAGTTAATAGTAGTATTAAGTCCTAAATGTAGTTAACTATTAAAAGCACAGTTAGTAGTATTAAGTTATAAGTCAATTTAATGTTAAAACATGCACACACGCGCAAATTAGTATCAAGTAGCTTAAATTGTAGACAGATTTAAAAAATACGTTCACCCAAAGAAGCCTTCCGCACAAGTTCCCCCAAAAAGGGGCACAGTGGGAACCATCGCCTATGTTCTGCCAGAGGGTCGTCGTAGGACTTCCAGTCCCTAAGGCCCCCACAACAGGCAAAACAAATTGTTTCATCTTCAAATCCCGTGTAAAAAAATCCGGTCATGCTCAGTGCGGCGAGGTGTTGTGCCCCGATGACCATAGAGAGTACGACAAAAGTCGTACTCTGTACGGTGAGTATTGGGGGAACACACACCGATACGAGGGGGCTAGTGAATGTTCCATGATCTGAAAACACAAAACAATATCTTATTTTAAATGATTGTGAGAACAACCATTTTCTCAAAGTAGACTAAAATAAGGCGTAAGAAGTTAATCCTAAAGAGGCGTTTCTGAAATTGTTTGGCTTAAAAGCAGATGCAACCCAGCATTAGTTTGAAAAGCCCTAAAACGACATCAACGTTCTGTGTTATGTTGAAATCGAATTGATAGTATTTTTCATTACTTACATCATCCTTCCCACAATTGATACAATAATGGTTGCAGTAAACCATGCCCACCCCACCCATTAAAACGTAAACCGAATCTGCAGAACCGTCGATTTCATCCGAAGAAAGCCGATTCTTTAACGCTGCATAGACGTGTTCCGATACTTGCGCTTTATCGACATGAAATTTGTTGTTGTAGTCTTCGTAGAGATACTCTGTGAATGCTATGTTCAACTCTCCGTCTATTTCAGTAGGCAGACCGTCGAATAAAAAGATTATGTCTTCGTCAATCAACTCCTCTAAATCCGATAACCTATCCTTAGGCACGAGCCTGAGGAAAGGGCAGACAATTCCCGGATATGTGGTGCACATGGTGTCTCGTCCGTGAATGATCGGACCGGTAAGTGTAACGTATATTATAGGAGCGACCAAGCGCATACGCACCTACACCATCACCTTTTTGACTGTGCCCGAAAGGAGATTGTACTCGATATGCAAGTCGTGTAGAATGAGACAATAGGCTGTAGATTTGGCCGGTATATTTTGACTTGCCTCTATTTCTAGGCGTTCGTCCACAGGGACCTGATTTAATAGAATCGTTCTCTTTGGAACAGTCTATTACAAAGCTTTAGTTTTAATGTGTACAAATCTAGGCAGATGATTCACGCATGTAATACGATTGATGAAAACGTGTATACATCTCGTACATAGTGGACACGTCACCGTGCAGTTTGCCGTAGAGAAAATAGAGAGAATTCAAGTACAGTTTTACATTGGTAATATTGTAGCGGTCAAACAGAGTGGCATCCTTTTTGATCTGATTCTTTCTGTCCGTTCTGGCATGTCAGAATAACGTATCGAGGTTTCTCCAGCTGGTTAGCCGTTGTGACAGTTGACGATAGTTGACTCGTCTGAGGGAGTGTTGGAAACTCGTAAACATCCCACGAGCGGAAAGATACGTGTACGGAGCTGTCTCGCTCGATCATTTTAAATCTATAGGCATCGGTCAGGTGTATAGGTGAGGAACCCTCCAGTGTATTGTGGTTATGTCGAGTTTTATGTCCACGGCATCGTCACTGTATACAGCGTTCAGATCACTCGACGATCGCAAAAGTATGAGTTCCTGTTTCATGTTCTCAACTATCCTCTCGTAGTCTTCAAAAAGACCCATCAATATTTTCAACGGGACGCAGAGTGTAAAGTCTGACGTCACAGTTTTTACTTCTCCAGCCCATAACCAACTGGCATTGCCGAGTTTTTTTCTTTTTACTCTCTCGCAACGACAATATATTAGTTAATATACTCGTGATGCCTACACTTCTCGTACGGTCTACTTCTCGTAACGTACATCGTCGATGAGAAACACTACAGCGTTATTAACCAACTTGACCGTTGCAGCTCCACCAGTCGGCTTTGTTCCAATTACTTTACCCTTTATATACAAATTGACTTTCAAACGGTGTCGTAATCACGTCCTGTTGATTGATGGGAATACGAATTTCATCGTTATTGCCGTACGTTGACAACGCATAAGGTCTGTGCGAATGGTATTCCAGACCGCTGATGACGTCATTGTACTCTGCAGCACTATCGATTGCCAACAGATCCATTGCCGGATGTTGTAACTTTGAAGCCCAAAGCTCTGAGGAGCAGGATATTTCGTAGTGTTAACTCATCCGAGGGTCGACGTATACTGATGCGTGTCTGTGTACGACCGCTATTAACAACGAGACCCATTTCCTTTACGTAAATGGAGTCTGACAGAGACGGTTTTACCTCTGAAATCTATAGGAGCGCCGTTCTGATCTTTTAGACGTACGGTTATGTTATGAATATTTTTCACCTTGACAGGTAGATATATGATTGTCGGCGGGGTGTCGACAATCTTGTAGCCAGGCGGTACTTGAGGATAAAACTCGTGCATACCGTGAGACTGTACCGTTCTGAAAATAACCGGTCACAATGTTCCACTCTATTCGAATCTTTACCCGCTAATCTATTGTCCGCCTCTGCGGTTTTCCGAATCACGGTATTTACTATACGCTATATGTCCAAAGGATTTATTCCTCTATCACCACGAGCTAATCTCTTAGCTAGTTTTGTACCCGGACCACAATAATTGTACGACGGCAGATGAAGTTCGACCGGTAGTAGATCGATAGCTTAGTTTAAAACCGTGTCACCAGCACTCAATAACCTGGACACAAATCCACGTCCTTTCATTTTCACTCTTCGTCTACGACTGACCGTTGCATTGCCATTTCTATACGGTCGACGATTCAGGTGATGACAACGTTTATGTACGAATATATAATATCTCCGATAGTAACGTGTACAAATCCCTGAAACGTTTCTCCTTCATACAAGTGGTTTTTAACACGTCGAAAATATCAGCATGAACTCCCGTGACATAAACGAAAAACTCATAAGTCGACATACACATTATTCTCACCGATAAAGTAAAGATTACAGTCTATATATCTGAAACCCCCTTTTACAGTATTCGGTATACCGTTTTAGAGATCGGTTATTCGTCCCTCGTTCAAACCTACATGAGAGTACTCATCGTATCTAAGCACATAACTATTATCGTAAAACACCATCGTCATGCCCTGATTATTACTCACTACAACGTTTATGTGACATTTTATCTTTCGGCCAAGCCAATCTTCGAGTTTATACATGTACTTTCTCTGCAGATTAGGAAAGTTGATAATGTATACGGACGTATTTGCTATTAAAACTATATCGCTATTGGCCATCTGATAAACCGAGTCAATACGTACAAAGTCTCTCGGTAAATAATCCAACCAGTTCGTTCTCAATTCGGGTATTATATTGCGTTCTCTTTTCGTCTCGTCCATATCTATTATCCACACGTATTTGTCGTAAAACAGATATATATACATATATATATATATATATATATATATATATATATATATGTATATATATATATATATATATATATATATATATATAAGTTACGTTCTTATTAATGTTTGTTAGGTTTTTAAAAAAAGACTGTTCTTTATTAAAACACCTAATTATTTATTGTACAACAATACTAATATTCACTTAATACTATTTAATACAATAAACGTTTTTTAACGATCAAAACTAAGATTCATTTAGGTGTGACCGAAGTCGATGCAGGCAAAGAACTGATATTACACAGGAGTCTCATCCTTAAAGTTAACTATGCTTACTTAACATAAAATGTTCTAGAAGGTTCTATGCAAAGTGCTTATTATACAATATTTCTTAATGTAACTCCTCCATCCCTAAAGAGAAGTTCGGGGGTAGGCTGAGGTTCTCTCAAAGTTCGAGGCACTTTCCTATAATATCTATAGGCCGTGTATAACACCACTATGATCATCACGCTATACAAACCTATAGTCCAAATGTTCAAATCTGAATTTATTTCTATGCTTTTATGTAATTTTGAAATTCTGTTTACAGTTATTTTTTCTAAATCCAATTTTTGTAATGTAATTGAGAAATCGGGTTGTTGGTTTCTAACTTTAGATCAGTGGCATCTAATATTTTGGGATGTCCAATTTTTGTATTACTGGAGTACATTAGTCTCCTATTATCATACATTACAATTTCATTATCACTTACATATACTAGATATACACCATATAAAGATATTTCATTAGTTTCACTATTACTAATTAATTTTAATGTTTCTCTCTTAGGAGCTACTACTAAATATTGTCTTATTTCTGGTATAAAGTTTATCACATTATCCTCAATCACTAGGGCAACATATTGACAGTTTTTTGACGTTCCGAGATTTATTATAGAACTTTCACATTCCAGGTCCTGATGTACAATTTGGGAAAATGAGCATATTTGATGTCCATTAATTCTATTACTACAAACATCTTTTAATCCTAACATTACTTCCTGTGAATTTGTCTTATGAACTAGTACATTTCTTACACTAGGGATAATTGTTATAAATTTAGAGTTATATAGTGTAGGTACAGGGTTTAACTGATATAATGTATAATTTACAGGTTCTACAATTGGTAAATTAATAAAATAGATTATTTCCTTAGAACTAATTTTGCAATTTACTTCCAAAATATTTTCTATTTCCCAAATATTGTCTACATTAAAGTCAATAGGTATTTTTCTTCCATAATACATTTTAATTTTATTTATTTCTGTTAAAAGTTCCCGTGAGGACACCACACTAGGATGCAGTGTTCCTAATTTACAAAATTAAATGCAACATGATATTATAAATGACATTCAATTGATTCAATATATTGATAAATTGCTCTATTTTTATCTGATCGTCAATCTGTTCTCTTACTGCTAACAATTTGTTTTGTAATTCATCAAAATTATAATTAATAATACCTATAGTTCTATTGAATTCTTCAATAACATCAACATTAATGGAATATTGGGAGTCTAATTGTTGTAACATTATTTTCTGATTAAATTTTAAATCTTCCATTATTTTTTCGTACTTTTCCCCATCATATGAATCTAGATTACCTGTAATAGACTTTACAAATGACCCTAGCCCATTAATAAGTCCTCTTTTTACTCAAATACAATAATTTCCAATTTCTCATTTAATACATCTCTAGTATGATTAATATACCTAATATAATTCATCATATCTCTTAATTTATTACCAGTGTCTGTGACTAAATCTATTTTAATAAACATATCTGCAGTACAATCTTGACATCTATTTTGAAAATAAATTAACACATCGTTATAATATTTTTCAACATTATTTATCTGACTTTTAAAGTTTTCCAATTCAAATTTATGGACAAAGGTGTGGTAGGAAGTTTTTAATTTGGCAGGACCAAGTTCAATAGGGATTATTCCTATATTTTGTGTTATGTCCTTCACCTCGTACATCTCTGCTGTGCTTATTCCATACGTGATGACGAACCTGCAACAGGTGAAACGTTTTTATCAGGGACTTTCTTTTTCCTAGGTCTCTTGATATTTGATAAATGTATTTTGTCTTTAGTATTGTGGTGTCTACCTTTAATTTGGGCAGTTTTCCTTACCGGGTTAATTGAAGTAATCTGCTCCTTATTTTACTTATTTTTCGTTTTACTCTGCTTCTGCATGGTTTTTACATACACTTCTTGGGGTATGTCTGGAAGTGGTTCCTTATTAGCATTCCTTTTCTGCAAAACATTCTCCTTAATTTTGGAATTTATTTCTTTTATATTTTCGTATAATTTTTTAGTCCTTTCTTTATGTGAATTTACGTAATCATTAATAACTCTATTTTCTAAATCTATGTCTAAAGCTGAATTAATTTTTATGTGTCCATATAATACTTCTACTGGTGTTAATTTTGTGACTGAGTGTAGGGTGTTATTATATGCGATAACGGCATACTTCATTTTTTGCGAAATAGTTAAATTTTTAAATTCTGCTTGATTATTTAAAAGTCTAATATGTTCAACTATAGTAGAGTGAACTCTTTCACATAATCCATTAGACTGTGGGTGTTGTGTACTAACAAAGTGAACTTTTATTCGGTGTAATTGTAATATTTCCTTAACTACCTTATTATTAAATTCTGTTCCATTATCTGCAATGATTACTTCGGTTACTCCATAACCGTTATAGAAGCTGATTAGTTTCTCACTAATTTCAGTGGCTTGCGTACTCGTTATCTCGTACATTTGGAGATATCTCGAGAACGTGTCAATCACAGTCAAGAACTTAGAATTCTCAAAGCATGCTGTATCGACAGAGATTATTTCAATCGGCTTACTTAATGTCGCAATTGTTGATAAGTTCTTGAACGTCACTCCTGATATTAGGCCAATAGAATTTACGTTTGATTTGATTATACGTTTCTGTAATGCCCCGGTGATTAGTTTTACTCACGTGATAGTTATTTACGATTTCCTGAACTTCTTCTGGGTCGGTTACATCCAATAATTCTATGTTATTTTTGACTAAATTTAATTGTGAATTCCTAAAGTTTCTTGAAACACATGCTGCAAATTTCTCATAAAAATCGTCCTCAAAATACAAGTTATATTTACGTTGGGTACTAAGTATTGTTTTATGAAATTGATTACATCTTGGTCAAAATTATTTTCCGAAATTTCTACTAATAATCTCATTTTAGTTATTCCAAATAGTTTTTTAATTATTACTTTTCTCGGCTTATATTTAACTAAGGAGAATATGATTTGATTTTTTCCGAAATTTACTGGTTCCTCTGATATGGGAATTCCTACCTGGGTATTTCCTTCATAATTAGAGTGTACAGTTCCATCAGTTTCTTCATTTTCATCCACGTTGACAATTATTGACTCATTGTCTTTTAATATTGAAGAATAAGGTTGTGGCGATTCCTCGTCACTATCTAATTCAGGGAAATATAACTGCGTTGATTGTTCTACTATCTTCCTCAGATCTTCGTCGGTTCCTTCTTGATTTTCCGGTGGTCGGTTTTCAGTAATGTTTAATTGGATTCTTGACAACGCATCAGCATTTTGATTAAGTTTGCCTCTCTTATATTTTATTTCATAATTAAATTCTTCCAATTTTAGTCTCCATCTTAATAATTTTGAATTCGGCTCTTTTATCGAAAATAACCACTGTAGTGGTTTGTGGTCCGTGTGAATTGTAAATTTTGTCCCAAACAAGTATGGTCGAAAATATTTAGTTGCCCAGACGATTCCTAAAAGTTCTTTTTCAATGGTCGTAAGATTAGTCTCGCTTTTGTTCAGAGTTCTGCTGGCGTAAGCAATGGGTAAGTCTGCTCCATTGTGGTCTTGACTTAATACAGCTCCTATTGCGTAATCACTCGCGTCTGTAGTTAATACAAATTCTTTTTCAAAGTCGGGATACTGTAGTACTGGTTCATTACATAATGCATTTTTGCATTGTTCGAAACAATTGATATAATCTTTATTACTTATGTCTATTTTAGCGTTTTTCTTTAAACAATTGGTGAACGGTTTTGTCATTTTTTGCAAAATCTTTTATAAATTTTCTATAGTATCCTACATGCCCTAAAAAACCTTTAATTTGTTTACTTGTTTTCGGTATAGGGTAATTTTTTATTGTTTTATTTTTTTCCGGATTTGGCTTAACTCCTTCAGGTGTTACAACATGATCCAAATATGCCACTTCCTTTCGTAAAAATTCTGTCTTGTCTAATTGTACCTTAAAGTTTGCTTTTTTTAATCTGTCGAAAACTTCTCGTAATCGGTTTAGGTGTTCTTGAAGGCTGGTCGAATAAATTATTATATCGTCTAGATACACTAAACAAGTCTCATTTTGTATTCCCCTTAATATGTTATTAACAACTCTCTGAAATAGGGGTGGGATGTTTTTAACCCCAGCGGCATCCTTAGGAACTAGTAGTGCCCGTTTCCTGTAGAGAAAGCTGTTTTTTCTATGCTGTCTGGATCCATTTCAATTTGATGAAATCCAGTAGCCAAATCTAAAGTTGTGAAATATTGGGATCTTCCTAATTTATGTAAGATGTCGGTAATGTTTGGTAGCGGGAATTTGTCGTCTATTGTTTTTGAATTTAGTCCTCTGAAGTCAACTACTAGTCGAAATTTACGTTTTCCGGATGCGTCTAGTTTTTTCGGCACAATCCAAATTGGGCTATTCCATGGTGACATGGAATGTCTAATAATTTTTTGTTTTAGCATTTCCTGAATTTGATTATCAATTTCCTTCCTATAAACTTCCGGATATCGATAGTTTCTCGTGTAAACGGGAATCTCATCTACCGTCTTAATTTTATGTTTTATCTGATTGGTGAAAGTTAAATCACTTCCTTCTATATAAAAAATCTGAATATTCTTTTACTAATTTTAATATTTCCTGTTTCTCCTCAGAGTTCATGTGATTAGTTCTGATTTTATTTAGGTTTATTAACATTTATTGAGTTGAAATTTACATTTGATTTTTTAAAATATTTTTTTGAGTTATTGTCAAGGAATTCAAAATCACTTAAAGATTCTATTTTTATTGGTCTTGGCGTTACTTTCGTATTTTCTATATTATTATTAATAATAGGGCATAAGGCTTCTCCATTTTTAACAGTAACTAAACATTGTGGAACTTCTAAACCTTTTGAACGCATATAGGGTATTATTCCCTGACCATTACATATGTTTTCTACTTTTATTCTAATAACTTGCTTGCTACGAGCTTGTATTAAATAGCTACTCACGCCCTTATTAATGTGTGTCTTAATTTTATTATTATTATTATTATTAAATTCCATTTTTTGTTTATTTTCAGATTCTTCTGTGTTAAGATATTGAATAGTTATACTTTTATCTGGTGTTTTTAATTCATTATTTGTAAAATCCAAATTTAATTTTAATTTCTTCATATTGTCTAATCCTAACAATAAGTCAAAATTTTTATGGAAATTGAATAAATAGAATTTTGCTTCATTTTTTCCTAATATTGGTACTTTACAACAATACTTTTCTCTTGATACATCATGTGCAGTGGAAACCTTAAAAAGTTCTCGTTTTATACTACTTTTGTACAAATGAAACGCTAGATTTTTTGAAATAAAGGATTTAGTGCTTCCTGTATCAATCAATACTTTTAAATTGGTTTTTGGCTCGAAAAAATATGGTAATTCATTATATTCATTATGGATGTTCATTATTTTGAATCTGTCCCCAGGCTGGTATCGCCTAAAAAATAATCGCCTTCCGCTAAATTCTTTCCTTCATTTAAACTTATCGCGTTAAATTGATCCTGTAAATATTCCGTTTCCGAATTTTCTGCCTAATATTCCTCGTTTGGCTCGATGTCAGGTAAATCCTCAACGAATTCTTCATCGGCGGATTTTCCTGTCATTTGATACATTTTTGTATTTCTGATCCGTCTGTCGCGTTGAAATACTCATTGGAGTCGGCTTATACGGCTTTTGATTTGTATTCACCTTTTGCGGATTGTAAAATTGTGGTCTTAATTGTTGTGGTCTATTAAAGTGCGAGTTCTGATAATTTTGTTGGTTTTGTGGATTTTGGAAAGGTTGATTTAATGGATATTTTTGAAAAGATTTATTTGGCATTGGTTTTTGAATTTGAATCGGTCTATTAACCATTGGTCTACTCTTATGTTGAAATGATTTGTTAATTTTAAATTGGAAATCGTTAGTGAGCATATTTAAAGCTCCTTCTAAACTATCGGGATTCTTTGTTCGCATTAGGGATCCTAATGGTTCCTGCAAACCTCTTAATAATACTCTTAATGCTAATTTCCTAACATAAGTGCATAACACATCCCTGGCAGTTGTTTCATTGTTACAGAAGAATGCTACTTGTAAATTTAACAATTTATTTATTCTTTCATAAAATTTAAATGGTGATTCATTATTTTCTTGTTTCAATTCTGACATTTCCAAATTTAATGTAAAGCAATCTCTTCTGTCCAAATATGTTGCTAATAAAATTTTCCTGACTTCAGTCCATGAATAGGTATTTGAATTTACGACTACTTCTAAAGCTTGTCCCTTTAATTTACTCAAAATAGATGAAAACAAATATTCGTTTTGAAAATCTTCAGGGTTCTCTACTACAAAGAATTTAGATAGTACAACCTTATCGCAAATGGAAATAAAGCGACTTAACATAGCCGGTTCTCCGTTATATTCGAGAATCATATCTAAATACTCATTTTTTAACGTGGGAGTTGCCATTTCTAATAAGTTTGGTCACTAATAATATATACAACACTTAATTCTAGCAAATCACTTAACCTAACAATAATAAATGTTTAATTGATATGCACGTATAATATTATTCAATTCTGAATAAAATATTTACTTTATATAATTTGTTTTAAAATAATTACTTTTATAAATAAAGAGAATTATTATATATTTCTCTTTCAATTATTTTGAAGAAATATTTTATTTTACTTCTTTACTCACAGAGAAAACACAAATATGCTCATTTTATTTCTGATGAGAGTTTTTCTTGTCTGGTGGAATCTTCTTTCCTGGTGGCTGGCGAGATGCCCTCTTGAATCTTCCAGATCTGCGTCCAGTTGACTCGTTTTGCAGTTTTCCTCAAAAATTCAGCTCGCTTTTGAATTTTCTTGAAGTTCGGACTTGTCTCGGTAAACGGTTGAAACCGACGGTCTAATATTCGCTTAAACCTCCGAAATCACGTGTTCCTACCGAAATCACGTGGTCCTACCGACTGCGCCAGTTACGTTCTTATTAACGTTTGTTACGTTTTTAAAAAAGACTGTTCTTTATTAAAACACCTAATTATTTATTGTACAACAATACTAATATTCACTTAATACTATTTAATACAATAAACGTTTTTTAACGATCAAAACTAAGATTCATTTAGGTGTGACCGGAGTCGATGCAGGCAAAGATCTGATATTACAAAGGAGTCTCATCCTTAAAGTTAACTATGCTTACTTAACATAAAATGTTCTACAAGGTTCTATGCAAAGTGCTTATTATACAATATTTCTTAATGTAACTTATATATATTACAACGATACCTTTTACATAGGGCGCCGATTCTTCAACGGTCCCTTTATTATCTCTATACTTCTTCAAATTTTTAACAGGTATGTTGAGAATTAGTTATTATCACCTACTGGAAGCTTTAGGCTTTCTCTTTAATCAGCCTAGGTGATATAACTGGTTATCCAAATAATTAACCCTATAATTATTTAGACGAAAAAAAACTTTTTTCTAACTTCAATTAATTTCTTTACTATTAATTTTAATAAGCTCAGTTTGAGAACACAAGAATTTACCTTTACTTTAACTTGATCTCAGATTAGTGAGTACACTGAAATTATCCTTCTAAATTTATCTATTTGTGCTTGATATATTTTATAAATGAACACTGTTATAATTCTTAAGCTATAATGGAGTAAAAGAATGGGATATTCTAATACTAGGTAAGTTTTTGAAATAAAAGATTTTTATAATTTAAATTGACAAGTTATTATTTATTTAACTCAAACTAATTTAAATATTCTTTTTGGTTGGAATCTTCCCAAAAACATACAAATTATGATATTAAAAATTATTTCTTTAAAACTATAAGGCAGAACAAAATACTGATTTTACTTTAATTTATTTTGATATTCTTAATTATTACTATTTTACTTTTTATTAAATTTCTCAAAGTTATTTTGAAGTTAATTGATTTTAAATTTACTGTGATTATAATTTATTTATTTTAATAAAAGACTTTACTTAATTTAACATCCTATCTAAATACAGTATGAAAATAAATTTAAATGAATTTAATCAGGCAAATTTTTACTTGGGACTAACGTATGTACGCTTTTTACCGACCTTTTTAACACTTCATTGTTGCTGTCGCTTCTGTTTTGATGACGTCAGCAGTTGTAGTATGTAGACGGCCAATTTTATTCTCTGGAGAGATGTCTGGAGTCTGATGTCGTTCCTTTGTCGTGTTGGCAGGTGTGGTGTTGCTGAGTACCCATGATGTCTGTTGATTTACAGATGTCGGATGCTGCAATTAAAGTTGTCCTCTAATGGTAATTTAAAATGATCTGTGAATTTCCCGGGTTGGTTCGTTCCCTTTTCCTGTTGTTTAGAAGCTCTTGTTATTGAAGATCGCCAGTTGAAATCCAGAAGTCCAGAATGAAGTTGCTTTGCTACATTTAAATAAAATATGTCGACATTTTTGCTAAACTTTTCTAAGTCCCTTTTTCGGTGTTAGAATATTTTACTGTTTAAAATTTATACTTGAGCTGAGCAGCGTAGAGACTATCCGTCGATATTCTAGAAGATGAATTTGAAAAATAGAATGTAATTTTAAGAAAGAATGTATGAATGTCCGAATCTCCGAATGTTAAGAATCTCTCGCTTCCTTGAAGCGGTGGGTTATATACCCCTGTTTGCAGCTAGATTCAATGCCAACCTTACTTGCTAGACAATATGAAATTTTCTTCGTTAGAAATTACATTTTTCCGAGATTTTCTGACTCTAGTTACTTTTCAACGTCGTTTACTTTTTAATTAGAATTTTTGAAATTTTTATTCTATTAATTTTTAATTAGTTCAATTGTTTTCACCGTGTAACCTCGTATCTGCAGTTGGTAGCGTAGTTGGCTGATCTCTGATTCGTCCGCCCTTCCCTTTGAATAATTCTTATCTAGGCTCGTTAATTTTTTCTATTGTCTTCCTTGTTCTTCGCTGTAACTTTTTTCGGCGTCGTCTGATTTTCCCGCGAGTCGACTTTCCTGGATGTACTCGTTTTCTTTTATCCTGTCGATTTTGAGTGGTTGTTCTACTCCTTTGCGTTCGCGAGTTTTTCACGCGTTTGTTTTTCACATTTCGTTTCCCGGAAAAATCTGTGGATTTTAGTTTTTCCGGATTTTTCTTTTAACACTTTCTAGTCCTCTTAAAGTTAACACGCTAGCCGAAATTTCTTGAATTTTGCTTGGTGTTTTGCGTTAGGGATTTCTACGGTTTTTCGCTTTTCTTTGGGCTATTTAATTTCCCGAAATTTATTAATCATACTGAGTGTTTCTTACATTTCTAATAAGATAATAACCTACTCTATATTATAATGTATTTAAAACTATGAATTTAACTTTCTAAATTACTTTAAAGGTGTGAATTTTATCACCCTTTCATTTTAATTATTTTTTCAAAATTTTACTATATTTTATAATAAAACTTTTCACTCTTTATAACTTCTTTTACTTGGATTTTCCAAAACTTTATTTTCCTATACTTTATTAAAGTCTAAACTTTAATATCTTAACTAACTTTTTAAATATGCAATTTTTGCATATACCTTATTTAACGTTTATTTTAGGTCTTTCTTTTTAGGACCTAAAAACCTTTTTCTTTTTTCTTTTTAAGCAAATTTGAATTTTTCTCATTACTTTGATCTTTGATTACATAAGAACTACTTTATATTTTGAATTAAAAATATTACAGCCCACACTTGCGTGTTTAGTGCAATATGTTTTCCTGAATAAAACTTAAATATATAATATTCCCGTTTTCTGTTATACCCTAGGAAATCAGATTGAAAAAAGTTTAAGTTAATTTTCCAGTTTGTACACGCATAGTTACAAGGTCACCTTGACGAGAGATACCGCTGGTTGGCATCTACCTGTCTTGTGACCTTCAACGTTTCAAACCGCTGCTAGTCCAGAAAAATCTAATTTTGCAAAATTATTGCAAATCCCGAAGTTCCAGGAATTACAACAGGTTTTTACCGTTGAATATATATATATATATATATATATATATATATATATATATATATATATATATATATTAGCTATAAACACTGTATTGATTTCACGTCTTAGTTTGCATAGATCAGGAGGAGGAGAAGGAGTAGGCGTCTTAGGAGTAGTAACGACAATTTGTGGTGGTGGTTTTGTTGTCGTGGGTCGTGGTGTTGTTGTGGTCGTGGTGTTGTTGTGGTCGTGGTCGTGGTCGTCGTGGTCGTGGTCGTCGTCGTCGTCGTAGTTGTCAGAGGTCCGTATAGCTGCTGTATACTGGTAATAGTGTCAGGAGAGAGATCTATCCGATACATATCTTTAATGTTTCTAGGCAGAATAGAATAACGAAACATTGTGGAGGTGTAACTATGGGAATGGTGTAGACCTAGAGCTTGTCCGATTTCGTGTAAAAAGACCGTATTGAATGATTGATGACTATCTGAGGGTCGTTTCATACTAAAGTCCCAATTTTCATCCTTATCGAAATGAATTTCCGTCTGATTTGTGGTCAGTGTAGGTAGAGTTGCGTGTGCAAGGGTCGAACCTATACCATCGAAATCACTAAAACACTTTTACCTCCGTTCACCAAATTCATATGATCCCTTTTACCAAAAGAAATGACTATATTAGGTAGTGAGCTGTCAAGAAAAAATTTCAAATTGGAATGTCGACTCTAAAGATCGAAAGCGTACTCTACAGTTTTCAGCTGTTCACGATTACCGGTACTGTACATGTACCACAAAAGCGTAGTGTTTAGCCATCTAGATTGTCCTGATGCGTCAAGTGGGTTAGCGTCTTCAAATGATTGGATGAGATTAGAAACTATTTGTAAAAGGGTCAAAATTTTTGTGTGGGTTAAATTTTGGTATAAGAGGAACCCAGGGAACTTTGAAATCGTTATCAAAGGGTTGGATAAATTTATAAAATATTTTTGGAAAAGGGTTAAAAAATTTGGTGGGAGAAATTTGAGGATAAAAGGAACCCAGAGAAACATCCAATCCAAAATTTTGGTGGGGAATTTTGGGGTAGGAGAATAATGTCAATAACTGAATCGACTTCAAGGGATTGGATGAATTTGGAAACTATTTTTTGAAAGAGTCAAAATTTTAGGTGGGGAATTAGGGGCAAATTTTGGAGTAGGGGGAAGCCAGTGAATCACCTGAGAATCATTTTCAAAGAGTTAAATGAGTTTAAAAAATACTTTTTACTAAAGGGTCGAAATTTTGTGTAGGGTAATTTGGGGGCAAATTTCGTGGACCAGTTAATTACATTTGAATTGTCTTCACAGGGTTAGATGATTTAGAAATGGGTCATAAATTGGAGTGGTCGATGTTCGGGGTAGTAGGATCCCAGGGAATCGTCTTCAAAGGGTGGATGATTTAATTTTTTTGGAAAAGATTCAAAATTTTTGATGTGGGGAATTTCGGGATAGGAGGAATGCAGGGTATCACCTTGGAATCGTCCTCAAAGAGTAGAATGAGCAGAACTTTTGTAGGAAAAGGAACAAAAATTTTGTGTGGGGGAATTTTGGGTTAGGTGAAAAACAGAGTATAAACCATCAATAAACCATCCTGCCATCCTCAGGAGTCCACTTAATCACATTTGAAAACCTTTTTTTGGTAAAAGGACTTAAGTTTGGTTGGGGGAATTTTGGAGTAGGAAAAACCCAGGGAATGATCTTGAAAGCATTTTTAAAGAGTTTGATAAGTTAAAAACTTTTTTGAAAAGGGTCATAATTTTGGTTAGGGTGGATTTGGGGTAGAATCAACTCAGGGAAACACCTTGGAATCGTCTTCAAAGGGTTTAGAAATTAATTTCTGATAAAGGGACAACATTTAATGTAGAAAATTTTTGGGCTAGTGGGAACTGAGGTAGCCTAATCATCTTGGAATCGTCTTCTATGGGTTGAATAAAGTTATGAACCTCATTTGGAAAAGAGTCTTAATTTATAGGTTGGGGGAAATTTTGGTGTAGGGAGAAACCAGGAAAACACATTAGAATCGTCTTCTAATGGTTTGATGGTTTACACACAATCTTTTTGAAAAGGGTCAAAATTTTGGGTGGGTAATTTTGAGGCTGGGGGAACCCTGGGAATCGACTTCAAAGGTTGGATGAGTTTATAAACTTATTTTCGGGAAAAGGTCAATATTGTGGATGGTGGAAATTTTGGGATAGGAGTCTCCAGGAAATATCTTGGAATCGACCTCAAAGAACTGAATAAATTTATGATTTTTTTGGAAAAGGGATCAAATAATTGGTTGGAGGAAATTTTGTGGTAGAGAGAACCCAGGTAATCACCTTGGAATCTTCTTCAAAGTTTTAGATTAGTTTAAAAACTGTTTATGGTAAAGGGTCAAAATTTAAGGGATGTAAAATTTTGGGGTAGGGGGAACTTTGGGAATCGCCTTCAAAGAGTCGGATGGGTTTAAAAACTTGTTTAGAAAAGGGTTAAAATTTTGGGTGGATTAATTTAGGGGCAATTCTCTGGGGTAGTGGGAGAAACAGGAAATCACAGTTGAATTTTCTCCAAAGGGTTTCATGATTTTAGAAACTTTTGGAAAGATTCAAAATTTTTGGTGGGGGAAATTTCTGGTTTGGGGTAACTCCCAGGCTAATACCTTGGAATTGTGTTCAAAGGGTTATATGAATTAAAAAATCTTTTGGAAAAGGGTTGAAATTTTGTGTGTGAGTAATTTTGTTCTATGAGGAACCCTGGGAATCACCTCGGAATCGACTTCAAAAGATTTGATGAGTTTACAAACTATTTTTTGCTAAATAGACCAAATTTTGAGTGAAGGAAAGTTTTTGGGTATTCAGAACCCAGGGACTCTTTGTGGAATCGTCTGCAATGGTAAAAATTGAGGGTAATTTGGAGAAGGGGAAAGCCAGTGAATCACCTTGGAATCGTCTCCAAAGCGTCGGATAAGCTTAGAAACTATTTTTTGGAAAAGGGCCAAAATTTTGGTAATAGGAGGAACGCATTCATCTTTATATCGCCTTCAAAGGGTTGGATGAGTTGAAAAACTTTTTTGAAAGGGTCAAATTTCCCACGAATCTTTGTTGAATCGTCTTCAAAGGGTTGGAAGAATTTAGAACCGTTTAGGGGGAAAGGTCAAAATTTAGGGTATGGAAATTTAAGCCAAATTTTGAAGTAGAAAGAACCCATTGAATCACTTGAAATCTGTATTTAAAGGGTCGGATGAGCTTATAAATTATTTTTAGCGTAAGAGTCAACATGTGGGGGGGGGATTTTGGGCTAGGGAACTCAGAGAATCACCTTGGAATCCTCCTTAAAAGGTTGGATGAGTAAAAATATGTTTTTAATAAAAGCTCAAAATTTCGGTGAGCGGAATTTTGGGGTAGGAGGAACCCACAGAATCATTTTTGTCTTCATAGGGTTGGAAGAATTTAGAATCTTTTTTTGGAAAAAGGTCAAAATTTAAGGTGTGCAAGTTTAAACCAAATTTTGAAGTAGGGGGAACCAATTGAAAGACTTTGAAATCGGTCTTCAAAGGGTTGGATGAGCTTAGAAACTTTTTTTGGAAAATGATTAAAATTTTGGGTGTTGTAACTTGGGAGCAAATTTGGGTTAGTGTGAGCTCTGGTAAGAACATTTGAATATTCTATAAAGGTTTGGATGAATTAAAAAACTTTTTCGGAAAGAGTCAACATTTTTGATGGGGGAATTTTGGGGTAATGGGAACTCAGGGAATAACCTTGGAATCCTCCTTAAAACGTTAGATTATTTTTTAATATATTTTGAAAATGGTTTATAATTTTTGTGAGGGGAATTTTAGGGTAGGGCGATCCAGGGAATATTGGAACCCTCTTCAAACGGTTGGTTGAATGTAGAAACTTTTTAGAAAACTATAAAAATTTATGGTGGGTGAATATTGGGGCAAAATTTGGAGTAGGTGGAAGCCACGAATCATCTAGGAACTGTCTTCAAAGGGTTGGAGGAGTTTAGAAACTTTTTTAGGTTAGGGTTAACTTTTTGGGTAAAAGAGAATTTTTGGACAAAGTTTCGTGTTACGAGAACCCAGATATTTAACCACCAACACAATCCTGCGATCCTGGATTTCGAAATTTGAAGAGGAGCTGGATCACTTAGGCTATTGTTTTAAAGTCACAATAATTGTTCAAGTCGATCCCAAATATTATTCTCTACTAAAAGCGATTAGGTTTATTTCGATATTTTGTTTAAAGCGAAAAACCTCTCATCGCCTTTTAAAAAGCCTTTGAATGCTCTAATTGTATCAGAATTAGAACAAGAGTTGGTCAAGAGATACGTATAAAAGATGAAAAAGAGGGATGTAAAGGGAAAAAGAAAGTGTAGATACAGCTAGGTACCTCGGGATTTCTCATCGGTATTTACTACAAATGGGGAAAATTTTATTTATAAATCATTTTTAGAAAAAATATATAGCGGTAAATTTATTTCTTTGCGTATTTAAAAAATTAATTTTCACTAGAATAGTGAGCTCATAATATTAAGGGGATTATGTTACTGGGTGTTATATTATAAAACCCCTCACCCCTCCAACATTAATTTGAACTCGAGATTTTTTCCTCGTAAAAGTCTCACAACTACTGACTTTATCTCTGCTTTCCAAGGTTATTTTAGTAACTAGACAGCCTAAATAGAAATATTTTACTAAATTCAAGTTAGTCTAATCATCATTTTTAATTCCGTTTTTATTAAGCAACCATAATGTTAAATTGTAATACAAATAATTAGATAGCTTCCTGTGTCGGACAAATAGACCTAGCTTTGGCGCCAAGACCAACATACTTCCTTTCTCCTCGAATTCCCCTCCCCCTTCTATTATATTTGCACCAATGATAAGAGTTTTTTCTCAACTCAAACATTCTATCTTACTTGGGTGTGGCAAGCAGATAAAACTTTCTGAACTTGTGCAAAGTGCAAAACGATTTTGTCCGCCAGCAATCGCAGTGGTGTCTGGACTGATCTGTAAGTAACCTGTTAATTCTAAATCCATAAGATGTACTACTCATAAATTAATTACTTTATTTTTATTTTATTACTAAATTACTTCTCTGAGTAGTTTTGTTTTGTTTCTAATTGTGTTCCAAAGATTTAACACTCCTAGGAAATCACTTTCCTAGCCTAACACATACAACTTCAATTATTGGAAGTGATTCCAATATTTCTAGTCTTCAAACGTTCCAATAGCTTCAGGGTCATAAGAGATTCAGGTGATGACAACGTTTATGTACGAATATATAATATCTCCGATAGTAACGTGTACAAATCCCTGAGACGTTTCTCCTTCATACAAGTGGTTTTTAACACGTCGAAAATATCAGCATGAACTCCCGTGACATAAACCAAAAACTCATAAGTAGACGTACACATTATTCTCACCGATAAAGTAAAGATTACAGTCTATATATCTGAAACCCCCTTTTACAGTATTCGGTATACCGTTTTAGAGATCGGTTATTCGTCCCTCGTTCAAACCTACATGAGAGTACTCATCGTACCTAAGCACATAACTATTATCGTAAAACACCATCGTCATGCCCTGATTATTACTCACTACAACGTTTATGTGACATTTTATCTTTCGGCCAAGCCAATCTTCGAGTTTATACATGTACTTTCTCTGCAGACTAGGAAAGTTGATAATGTATACGGACGTATTTGCTATTAAAACTATATCGCTATTGGCCATCTGATAAACCGAGTCAATACGTACAAAGTCTCTCGGTAAATAATCCAACCAGTTCGTTCTCAATTCGGGTATTATATTGCGTTCTCTTTTCGTCTCGTCCATATCTAATATCCACACGTATTTGTCGTAAAAAATATATATATATATTACAACGATACCTGCCTTTTACATAGGGCGCCGATTCTCCAACGGTCCCTGAAGAATCCTAGTTTCCTAGTTTCTAACACTAGGATATATTCATTAGAACTTACCTCAAAATAATCGATTTTTTAAAATATATATTTCAACTTTTTTTCTAATTTTAATATTTGGATGTCATTTTGTGAAACCAACCATCAATAATAAATTGAAATATTGCACAGAACCAAAAATAATCCATTTTAATTTATTTGCATTATTAAAAAACTTATAAAATACCAGATTTTTCCGAAACATGTACTGTAAACATGGAATACAAATTTATTTAGAAAATTCTTAAATTTTAGTTCAAATTGTTTGGTTCAAATTTATTATTATTATTCAAAAATAATAATACCTTTGAGGCATATTTTGGTTTAGAATTATACCATAAGATTTTGCACGTAGAAAGTAGCTTAGCTTTTGTTTTAAAGTGTAAAGCGTATCATATCATTTATAAATTTAAGATGGCGGCCAAACATATATGCAGTGATAGACTATCACTGCTATAATAATAATAATGTTATAATAAGTTAATTTTGGAGAATGAAACATAAATGCATACCAAATTCTTTCTCGGTGTAAATGAAAAATACCCACTGCATCCTTATGTCTTACTTAAACTTAACAATATAGTTTACTACATTGGGCACTCATTAAAAAATACATTCATCTATACTACACAGAAAATCATCTTATTAACTGCCTTGTAGATGTTTTCTGCAAAATTAGGCAACCCTTCAGTCAAACTAAGCTGTTTTGGGTTTACTTTCCTGATTTTTACTTAGATTATGTTTTTAGAATTTTTAATTTCAAAGATAAACAAGGCTTCTGGTATCAAGACCTTTTCTTTATACGCTTAATTTTATAATGTATATACACTTACATATGTATATACACACTTACATATATAACATTAAATTGTATTCACTAAAAATTTGTTTCTGCAACTTCAATAGTTAGGTCTCATTGTCGTATTAATTTTAATTTTGATTAAATCGTATTAAAAATTTTGATTTTATCTGGTATGATTAAATTTTATTTCTGTAAATGATTAAAAATAGTCTTGAGCTAAAATCTATAATTGACCAAAATTATTTGTCTTCGGTAAATATCTTTTTGATGCAGACTTCATACTTCTTGTATAAAAATTCTTCTAAATTTTGTATTTATTTGAACATCTTTTATATGCTCAAAACTTTATGTATAATGACAACAAATTTTTGAAGCATATTAAGATCTTTTAATGTAGAATAGTGGTCATTGACATCCCCCCACCCAACAGTTTATAATATGTTATGTAATCTTCACTGGACCAAAACAAAGTACAGAGGGTGGTTTTCTCCTTCTAGAACAAGGATGTTCAAATTCCTGTTTATTACTATATTACATATTCAGGGTGATTGGCACTAAGTGTAGAATACACACTATACTAAGTAGAGACTCGCTCTTCAAAATTGTTTTTCCTAATTTGCCTTTGAACTATGAATTTTTTGCGTTTTAAAAAATATCATGATTTATCAACAAAAATTTCAATTTTTTTCAACTTTCCTGCCACCCATTGTTGTTTTTTGTATTACCTTTAGTAATATACAACTATTTTCATTTTGGAAAGTAATAATGTTAGTGTATTTATGTACTTTGAAACAAACAAAATATATATTTTCATAAAAAAACTTAAATTATTTCTTTAGTATAATTGTTGCTAGTCATAACAATTGTGAAATTGTATCAAACAATTTCCTTTATAATGAGCTTTCATTTGATATATGACACTTCATATTATTTTTTAAAAGTATAAGATGAATGAATATATATATGTTACAACACTCTGTATATATATTTATGTATAATCTGTTTTATGCTTCATTTAAAAAAAAAAATTAGGTCACACAATTATCCTACCCATTCATCAACTGATTTCAATGAACCGATTATGAAATATGGCCCAAAAACCAAAATTAAATCTATTTCAATTTTTTAATTTGTTTTCCATTTTAAAAACTCATAAATTACCATTCAGAAACATGTAGTATAACATGGAATAGAAATTTATTTTGAAAATTCTTGATTTTTAGTTCAAATTATTTTGTTAAAATTTATTATTATTTTAAAATTACATACCTTTGGAACATTTTTGGTTTTAAAATATTCTCCCAGCTTTTACAGTAAGAGAGTAGCTTAACTTTTGTTTTAAAATATAAAGGATAATACATGTAGAAATTTAAGATGGCGGCTTAATATTGAGTTAAGTTAGACCATCACTGCTATAATGATAAGTTCATTTTACAGGGGAAAAAAATTCTTTCTCAGTATATAAATGAAAAATACACACTGCATCTTTATGTCTATACTTGAACTTAAAAATACAATTTACTACACTGGTGATGCATTTAAAATTACATACAATCATCTGTACAGAAAATCATCTCATTGACTGCCTTGTTTTTAGGAAAACTAGGCAACCCTTTAGTCAAACTCGGCCGTTTTGGGTTTACATTCCTGATTTGTACTTAGACTATGTTTTTACTATTTGAAAGACAAAAAAGGCTTTCATATTAGTTCCTTTCTTTATATATTATATTTACTTACGATTTTCTGTTGTACACTTTCTGTATGTAAAAATTGATTCCACATTCTCAATATATATTTATTAATTTTCTTAACCACGATACAGTAACTTACAGGGATAAAATTCCTCTGCCAGATGGGGAGTCTAAATCACTAATCTTAAAATATTTAAACATTACAATAGCAAACAATAGTTTGTATCATAGCACAGAATTGAAAGCTGCAAATTTGTATGTAATTAGTGTGATATAATATGTGTAACACGAGATATGAACAAAAAACTGTTTAAAATGGCTGATTTTTGACAATTTTAATTCAATTTTTCTGAATTTCAATAGGGTACTATATAAGCAAACTATATTCCCCTAGATTATATTTAATATTCTTGTTTTTATTTTTACCGATGCTATCGTGTCTACATACATAGGACGACGTCGGACAGATAGCATGTAGAAATCATATATTCGGATGATTATAACACTTACCCTATATTTCATATACTTGTTAATTAAAAACCCTCTAATATAATCAGGGTCGAAAAAGAACAAACGCCCATATTTTATTTTCTTTTAATACAGTCACATTAAATTTCATTTGTCTCAACAAATAAATACAAATATCAGGGCTAATACCATTACCATAAACTGGCTATAACACATCTATCCTTATAATTTAAAGAATTTTGTAAAAAAGATTCAATGATATTTCAGGCCACCAATAAGTAGGAAAAGTATATTCTTCAATAAAATCAATTGTCAATCCATTAATATTGATAACAATAAAATCAGGTAGCTATCTTACTCTTTGCCATTTATTAACTGTAAACAATTAAACTTTTAATAGATTTTGACATAAAGTAAGATAATAATATAAATTTATATGAAAGGTTACAATAATTAACAATGCTTCATTCTTATCTTTAACTAAAGGTATCCAATTAAAATCTTTAACCCAAAAACACAAATAAGGTTGAGATGCAGAAGTGTAAATTATATTTTGTGGTGATAATATATCTCTAATTTTTACATTTTCAGCAAGGAAATCAGTTTTAAATTTATAAATTTTTGGTTTCAGTTAATGTTGTTTGTTTAATACCCCTATTATGCCTGTAAAAAGATTTGTATAATAATTCATCAACAGTTTTGCCATCCAAACTTGTACCAGTAAAGTTTTTAATATACAATAAATCTCAACCCACCAAAGTTATTTCTTCATTTATTAATACTCTAGTTTTCTTTTTATCTTTTGGATCAGTTACAATTTTAACTAATTGGTAATCTAAGTTAACATTCTTAATATAATATTCTCTATAAAAGCTAATCAAAGCAATTATAATGGGATTGATATACCACTTATCTTTATGTTAGAATCTTTGAGTGATAACGATATCACTAACAAGCCCACCACTTCCATTTCAGCAGCGCCCACCACCAGAGGTCTTTTCAGCAGCGTCTCTAAAGAGCAAATCAAGTCATAACTTTGCTATTACTATACAAAAAATAAGGGTCTAGCCCTAATCTAGATGATGAAAGTTATAAAGCCCGGTAGGGTACCTTGGGAGTTGGGTTAGCCACAATATAAATGAGTCTCTGAGGGGAATTTTGTTTAAATTTTCATATCTTGGTTTAAGCTACTAAATTATTTATCATGAAATAAGGGGTACACTCTCTATTATTGTTAATATTGGATTTTAAAAATTCAAACATAGGGAATCTTAATATTGTTCAAATCCCACTTTTCAGGTATGGGGGGGGGGAGAAGCTGTGGGAGTGTCAACTCAAATATCAAATGGTAAAGCATTTTGTGTGTTGGATCATTGTAAACATCTTGATGGAAAGAAAAGTAGCCTAATTTGGTAGGCAAATTGTCTCACACACCCATTCACAAACAAAATTATGTTCACCAACAATGTAAGTTCAGTAGCTTTCAATAAAAAACTGAAAATCAACCATGTGTAAACAGTTTTATGTTTTGTAGAATACTTTTAACAATATTCATATAATAAAATAAGGTCTAAATATGCTTCATTTATATCATCAACTCTTCTTAAATGTAGATATTATATGACAAAATCAATTTTAAATGATTATGGTTCATAGGAAATTATCCCTTATTGTAATTATCATTATTTGCAATTCTACACAAATGTCTTGGATAATTTATATTCACATTTCACCAAAATTTGGAAAAAAATCTGAAGAGCCAATTTTGAGAAATTTGTCTTTCATACAGCTATTTTGCCAATTATTTTCATTTTTAACAAGAACTCATGAACTGGCAGTTTTGACAAGGTGATCAATACTTTTTATTAAAGTGCTACATTTAAACAAAAAAATGTCACAATGTTGTGATTTTATTTCCAAATTTGAATTATTGAACAAATGAAAAAATGACAATCAGAATTTTTATAAAACTATCTAACAAATTACAAAACGCTGTTTCTTTGCAAAGGTTTTTGCAAGCTCAAAAAAAATCGAAAAAAAAATAACACGTCATTCTATTTTTGCCGTTACTGTAGAAAATGTCACCAAATTTAAGTAACCGTTTAAGTTATTATTAAATATAACTGACACTTTTCAAAATGAAATATTTATTATTATAGGTTATAATGGCAATTAAAAAATACCTCTATGAGAATATGTTATTTGGTTCTGAGTACTTATTATTTTACTTAATGTACTTTAACTTGATAAGGTTTTTTTTATTTATTTATACCCATTCTATTGTTTTAAAATAAATGTTGAATTTTTAAATGGACATCTTCGGCCAATTCCGATTTGGAATCTCCCGTGAACGTCAACGGGAAATTTCAAAATAGCTTGGCGGACTTTGTTGTGTCATCTTCGGCCAATTCAGATTTGTAATCTCCCGTGAACGTCAACGGGAAATTTCAAATTAGCTTGGCGGACTTTGTTGTGTCAAAGTCGGCCAATTCAGATTAGTAATCTCCCGTGAACGTCAACGGGAAATTTCAAATTAGCTTGGCGGACTTTGTTGTGTCATCTTCGGCCAATTCAGATTTGTAATCTCCCGTGAACGTCAACGGGAAATTTCAAAATAGCTTGGCGGACTTTGTTGTGTCTAAGTCGGCCAATTCAGATTTGTAATCTCCCGTGAACGTCAACGGGAAATTTCAAATTAGCTTGGCGGACTTTGTTGTGTCATCTTCGGCCAATTCAGATTTGTAATCTCCCGTAAACATCAACGGGAAATTTCAAAATAGCTTGTCGGACTTTGATGTGTCATCTTCGGCCAATTCTGATTTGGAATCTCCCGTGAACGTCAACGGGAAAATTCAAAATAGCTTGGCGGACATTGTTGGGTCATCTTCGGCCAATTCAGAATTGTAATGTCCCGTGAACGTCAACGGGAAATTTCAAAATAGCTTGGCGGACTTTGTTGTGTCATCTTCGGCCAATTCTGATTTGGAATCTCCCGTGAACGTCAACGGGAAATTACAAAATAGCTTGTCGGACTTTGTTGTGTCATCTTCGGCCAATTCCGATTTGGAATCTCCCGTGAACGTCAACGGGAAAATTCAAAATAGCTTGGCGGACATTGTTGGGTCATCTTCGGCCAATTCAGAATTGTAATGTCCCGTGAACGTCAACGGGAAATTTCAAAATAGCTTGGCGGACTTTGTTGTGTCATCTTCGGCCAATTCTGATTTGGAATCTCCCGTGAACGTCAACGGGAAATTACAAAATAGCTTGTCGGACTTTGTTGTGTCATCTTCGGCCAATTCCGATTTGGAATCTCCCGTGAACGTCAACGGGAAATTACAAAATAGCTTGGCGTATTTTGTTAGGTCATCTTCGGCCAATTCAGATTTGGAATCTCCCGTGAACGTCAACGGGAAATTTCAAATTAGCTTGGCGGTTATTGTTGTGTCTTCTTCGGCCAATTCAGATTTGTAATCTCCCGTGAACGTCAACGGGAAATTTTAAATTAGCTTGGCGGACTTTGTTGTGTCATCTTCGGCCAATTCTGATTTGGAATCTCCCGTGAACGTCAAAGGGAAATTTCAAAATAGCTTGGCGGACTTTGTTGGGTCTTCTTCGGCATATTCAGATTTGTAATCTCCCGTGAACGTAAACGGGAAATTTCAAATTAGCTTGGCGGACTTTGTTGTGTCATCTTCGGCCAATTCTGATTTGGATCTCCCGTGAACGTCAACGGGAAATTTCAAAATAGCTTGGCGGACTTTGTTGTGTCATCTTCGGCCAATTCAGATTTGTAATCTCCCGTGAACGTCAACGGGAAATTTCAAATTAGCTTGGCGGACTTTGTTGTGTCAAAGTCGGCCAATTCAGATTAGTAATCTCCCGTGAACGTCAACGGGAAATTTCAAAATAGCTTGGCGGACTTTGTTGTGTCATCTTCGGCCAATTCAGATTTGTAATCTCCCGTGAACGTCAACGGGAAATTTCAAATTAGTTTAACGGACTTTGTTGTGTCAAAGTCGGCCAATTCAGCTTAGTAATCTCCCGTGAACGTCAACGGGAAATTTCAAATTAGCTTAGCGGACTTTGTTGTGTCATCTTCGGCCAATTCTGATTTGGAATCTCCCGTGAACGTCAACGGGAAATTTCAAAATAGCTTGGCGGATTTTGTTAGGTCATCTTCGGCCAATTCAGATTTGTAATCTCCCGTGTACGTCAACGGGAAATTTCAAATTAGCTTGGCGGACTTTGTTGTGTCATCTTCGGCCAATTCAGATTTGTAATCTCCCGTGAACGTCAACGGGAAATTTCAAAATAGCTTGGCGGACTTTGTTGTGTCTAAGTCGGCCAATTCAGATTTGTAATCTCCCGTGAACGTCAACGGGAAATTTCAAATTAGCTTGGCGGACTTTGTTGTGTCATCTTCGGCCAATTCAGATTTGTAATCTCCCGTAAACATCAACGGGAAATTTCAAAATAGCTTGTCGGACTTTGATGTGTCATCTTCGGCCAATTCTGATTTGGAATCTCCCGTGAACGTCAACGGGAACATTCAAAATAGCTTGGCGGACATTGTTGGGTCATCTTCGGCCAATTCAGAATTGTAATGTCCCGTGAACGTCAACGGGAAATTACAAAATAGCTTGGCGGACTTTGTTGTGTCATCTTCGGCCAATTCTGATTTGGAATCTCCCGTGAACGTCAACGGGAAATTACAAAATAGCTTGTCGGACTTTGTTGTGTCATCTTCGGCCAATTCCGATTTGGAATCTCCCGTGAACGTCAACGGGAAATTTCAAAATAGCTTGGCGGACTTTGTTGTGTCATCTTCGGCCAATTCAGAATTGTAATGTCCCGTGAACGTCAACGGGAAATTAAAAATAGCTTGGCGGACTTTGTTGTGTCATCTTCGGCCAATTCTGATTTGGAATCTCCCGTGAACGTCAACGGGAAATTACAAAATAGCTTGTCGGACTTTGTTGTGTCATCTTCGGCCAATTCCGATTTGGAATCTCCCGTGAACGTCAACGGGAAATTTCAAAATAGCTTGGCGGACTTTGTTGTGTCATCTTCGGCCAATTCAGATTTGGAATCTCCCGTGAACGTCAACGGGAAATTTCAAATTGGCTTGGCGGTTATTGTTGTGTCTTCTTCGGCCAATTCTGATTTGGAATCTCCCGTGAACGTCAACGGGAAATTTCAAATTAGCTTGGCGGACTTTGTTGTGTCATCTTCGGCCAATTCAGATTTGTAATCTCCCGTGAACGTCAACGGGAAATTTCAAAATAGCTTGGCGGACTTTGTTGTGTCTAAGTCGGCCAATTCAGATTTGTAATCTCCCGTGAACGTCAACGGGAAATTTCAAATTAGCTTGGCGGACTTTGTTGTGTCATCTTCGGCCAATTCAGATTTGTAATCTCCCGTAAACATCAACGGGAAATTTCAAAATAGCTTGTCGGACTTTGATGTGTCATCTTCTGCCAATTCTGATTTGGAATCTCCCGTGAACGTCAACGGGAAAATTCAAAATAGCTTGGCGGACATTGTTGGGTCATCTTCGGCCAATTCAGAATTGTAATGTCCCGTGAACGTCAACGGGAAATTTCAAAATAGCTTGGCGGACTTTGTTGTGTCATCTTCGGCCAATTCTGATTTGGAATCTCTCGTGAACGTCAACGGGAAATTACAAAATAGCTTGTCGGACTTTGTTGTGTCATCTTCGGCCAATTCCGATTTGGAATCTCCCGTGAACGTCAACGGGAAAATTCAAAATAGCTTGGCGGACATTGTTGGGTCATCTTCGGCCAATTCAGAATTGTAATGTCCCGTGAACGTCAACGGGAAATTTCAAAATAGCTTGGCGGACTTTGATGTGTCATCTTCTGCCAATTCTGATTTGGAATCTCCCGTGAACGTCAACGGGAAATTACAAAATAGCTTGGCGTATTTTGTTAGGTCATCTTCGGCCAATTCAGATTTGGAATCTCCCGTGAACGTCAACGGGAAATTTCAAATTAGCTTGGCGGTTATTGTTGTGTCTTCTTCGGCCAATTCAGATTTGTAATCTCCCGTGAACGTCAACGGGAAATTTTAAATTAGCTTGGCGGACTTTGTTGTGTCATCTTCGGCCAATTCTGATTTGGAATCTCCCGTGAACGTCAAAGGGAAATTTCAAAATAGCTTGGCGGACTTTGTTGGGTGTTCTTCGGCATATTCAGATTTGTAATCTCCCGTGAACGTAAACGGGAAATTTCAAATTAGCTTGGCGGACTTTGTTGTGTCATCTTCGGCCAATTCTGATTTGGAATCTCCCGTGAACGTCAACGGCAAATTTCAAAATAGCTTGGCGGACTTTGTTGTGTCATCTTCGGCCAATTCAGATTTGTAATCTCCCGTGAACGTCAACGGGAAATTTCAAATTAGCTTGGCAGACTTTGTTGTGTCAAAGTCGGCCAATTCAGATTAGTAATCTCCCGTGAACGTCAACGGGAAATTTCAAAATAGCTTGGCGGACTTTGTTGTGTCATCTTCGGCCAATTCAGATTTGTAATCTCCCGTGAACGTCAACGGGAAATTTCAAATTAGTTTAACGGACTTTGTTGTGTCAAAGTCGGCCAATTCAGATTAGTAATCTCCCGTGAACGTCAACGGGAAATTTCAAATTAGCTTAGCGGACTTCGTTGTGTCATCTTCGGCCAATTCTGACTTGGAATCTCCCGTGAACGTCAACGGGAAATTTCAAAATAGCTTGGCGGATTTTGTTAGGTCATCTTCGGCCAATTCAGATTTGTAATCTCCCGTGTACGTCAACGGGAAATTTCAAATTAGCTTGGCGGACTTTGTTGTGTCAAAGTCGGCCAATTCAGATTAGTAATCTCCCGTGAACTTCAACGGGAAATTTCAAATTAGCTTGGCGGACTTTGTTGTGTCATCTTCGGCCAATTCAGATTTGTAATCTCCCGTGAACGTCAACGGGAAATTTCAAAATAGCTTGGCGGACTTTGTTGTGTCTAAGTCGGCCAATTCAGATTTGTAATCTCCCGTGAACGTCAACGGGAAATTTCAAATTAGCTTGGCGGACTTTGTTGTGTCATCTTCGGCCAATTCTGATTTGGAATCTCCCGTGAACGTCAACGGGAAATTTCAAAATAGCTTGGCGGACTTTGTTGTGTCATCTTCGGCCAATTCAGATTTGTAATCTCCCGTGAACGTCAACGGGAAATTTCAAATTAGCTTGGCGGACTTTGTTGTGTCAAAGTCGGCCAATTCAGATTAGTAATCTCCCGTGAACGTCAACGGGAAATTTCAAAATAGCTTGGCGGACTTTGTTGTGTCATCTTCGGCCAATTCAGATTTGTAATCTCCCGTGAACGTCAACGGGAAATTTCAAATTAGTTTAACGGACTTTGTTGTGTCAAAGTCGGCCAATTCAGATTAGTAATCTCCCGTGAACGTCAACGGGAAATTTCAAATTAGCTTAGCGGACTTTGTTGTGTCATCTTCGGCCAATTCTGACTTGGAATCTCCCGTGAACGTCAACGGGAAATTTCAAAATAGCTTGGCGGATTTTGTTAGGTCATCTTCGGCCAATTCAGATTTGTAATCTCCCGTGTACGTCAACGGGAAATTTCAAATTAGCTTGGCGGACTTTGTTGTGTCAAAGTCGGCCAATTCAGATTAGTAATCTCCCGTGAACTTCAACGGGAAATTTCAAATTAGCTTGGCGGACTTTGTTGTGTCATCTTCGGCCAATTCAGATTTGTAATCTCCCGTGAACGTCAACGGGAAATTTCAAAATAGCTTGGCGGACTTTGTTGTGTCATCTTCGGCCAATTCAGATTTGTAATCTCCCGTGAACGTCAACGGGAAATTTCAAATTAGCTTGGCGGACTTTGTTGTGTCATCTTCGGCCAATTCAGATTTGTAATCTCCCGTAAACATCAACGGGAAATTTCAAAATAGCTTGTCGGACTTTGATGTGTCATCTTCGGCCAATTCTGATTTGGAATCTCCCGTGAACGTCAACGGGAACATTCAAAATAGCTTGGCGGACATTGTTGGGTCATCTTCGGCCAATTCAGAATTGTAATGTCCCGTGAACGTCAACGGGAAATTACAAAATATTTTGGCGGACTTTGTTGTGTCATCTTCGGCCAATTCTGATTTGGAATCTCCCGTGAACGTCAACGGAAAATTACAAAATAGCTTGTCGGACTTTGTTGTGTCATCTTCGGCCAATTCCGATTTGGAATCTCCCGTGAACGTCAACGGGAAATTTCAAAATAGCTTGGCGGACTTTGTTGTGTCATCTTCGGCCAATTCAGAATTGTAATGTCCCGTGAACGTCAACGGGAAATTTCAAAATAGCTTGGCGGACTTTGTTGTGTCAAAGTCGGCCAATTCTGATTTGGAATCTCCCGTGAACGTCAACGGGAAATTACAAAATAGCTTGTCGGACTTTGTTGTGTCATCTTCGGCCAATTCCGATTTGGAATCTCCCGTGAACGTCAACGGGAAATTTCAAAATAGCTTGGCGGACTTTGTTGTGTCATCTTCGGCCAATTCAGATTTGGAATCTCCCGTGAACGTCAACGGGAAATTTCAAATTGGCTTGGCGGTTATTGTTGTGTCTTCTTCGGCCAATTCTGATTTGGAATCTCCCGTGAACGTCAACGGGAAATTTCAAAATAGCTTGGCGGACTTTGTTGTGTCATCTTCGGCCAATTCAGATTTGGAATCTCCCGTGAACGTCAACGGGAAATTACAAAATAGCTTGGCGTATTTTGTTAGGTCATCTTCGGCCAATTCAGATTTGGAATCTCCCGTGAACGTCAACGGGAAATTTCAAAATAGCTTGGCGGACTTTGTTGTGTCTAAGTCGGCCAATTCAGATTTGTAATCTCCCGTGAACGTCAACGGGAAATTTCAAATTAGCTTGGCGGACTTTGTTGTGTCATCTTCGGCCAATTCAGATTTGTAATCTCCCGTAAACATCAACGGGAAATTTCAAAATAGCTTGTCGGACTTTGATGTGTCATCTTCGGCCAATTCTGATTTGGAATCTCCCGTGAACGTCAACGGGAAATTTCAAAATAGCTTGGTAGACTTTGTTGTGTCATCTTCGGCCAATTCAGATTTGTAATCTCCCGTGAACGTCAACGGGAAATTTTAAATTAGCTTGGCGGACTTTGTTGTGTCATCTTCGGCCAATTCTGATTTGGAATCTCCCGTGAACGTCAAAGGGAAATTTCAAAATAGCTTGGCGGACTTTGTTGGGTCTTCTTCGGCATATTCAGATTTGTAATCTCCCGTGAACGTAAACGGGAAATTTCAAATTAGCTTGGCGGACTTTGTTGTGTCATCTTCGGCCAATTCTGATTTGGAATCTCCCGTGAACGTCAACGGGAAATTTCAAAATAGCTTGGCGGACTTTGTTGTGTCATCTTCGGCCAATTCAGATTTGTAATCTCCCGTGAACGTCAACGGGAAATTTCAAATTAGCTTAGCGGACTTTGTTGTGTCATCTTCGGCCAATTCTGACTTGGAATCTCCCGTGAACGTCAACGGGAAATTTCAAAATAGCTTGGCGGATTTTGTTAGGTCATCTTCGGCCAATTCAGATTTGTAATCTCCCGTGTACGTCAACGGGAAATTTCAAAATAGCTTGTCGGACTTTGATGTGTCATCTTCGGCCAATTCTGATTTGGAATCTCCCGTGAACGTCAACGGGAAAATTCAAAATAGCTTGGCGGACATTGTTGGGTCATCTTCGGCCAATTCAGAATTGTAATGTCCCGTGAACGTCAACGGGAAATTACAAAATATTTTGGCGGACTTTGTTGTGTCATCTTCGGCCAATTCTGATTTGGAATCTCCCGTGAACGTCAACGGAAAATTACAAAATAGCTTGTCGGACTTTGTTGTGTCATCTTCGGCCAATTCCGATTTGGAATCTCCCGTGAACGTCAACGGGAAATTTCAAAATAGCTTGGCGGACTTTGTTGTGTCATCTTCGGCCAATTCAGAATTGTAATGTCCCGTGAACGTCAACGGGAAATTTCAAAATAGCTTGGCGGACTTTGTTGTGTCAAAGTCGGCCAATTCTGATTTGGAATCTCCCGTGAACGTCAACGGGAAATTACAAAATAGCTTGTCGGACTTTGTTGTGTCATCTTCGGCCAATTCCGATTTGGAATCTCCCGTGAACGTCAACGGGAAATTTCAAAATAGCTTGGCGGACTTTGTTGTGTCATCTTCGGCCAATTCAGATTTGGAATCTCCCGTGAACGTCAACGGGAAATTTCAAATTGGCTTGGCGGTTATTGTTGTGTCTTCTTCGGCCAATTCTGATTTGGAATCTCCCGTGAACGTCAACGGGAAATTTCAAAATAGCTTGGCGGACTTTGTTGTGTCATCTTCGGCCAATTCAGATTTGGAATCTCCCGTGAACGTCAACGGGAAATTACAAAATAGCTTGGCGTATTTTGTTAGGTCATCTTCGGCCAATTCAGATTTGGAATCTCCCGTGAACGTCAACGGGAAATTTCAAAATAGCTTGGCGGACTTTGTTGTGTCTAAGTCGGCCAATTCAGATTTGTAATCTCCCGTGAACGTCAACGGGAAATTTCAAATTAGCTTGGCGGACTTTGTTGTGTCATCTTCGGCCAATTCAGATTTGTAATCTCCCGTAAACATCAACGGGAAATTTCAAAATAGCTTGTCGGACTTTGATGTGTCATCTTCGGCCAATTCTGATTTGGAATCTCCCGTGAACGTCAACGGGAAATTTCAAAATAGCTTGGTAGACTTTGTTGTGTCATCTTCGGCCAATTCAGATTTGTAATCTCCCGTGAACGTCAACGGGAAATTTTAAATTAGCTTGGCGGACTTTGTTGTGTCATCTTCGGCCAATTCTGATTTGGAATCTCCCGTGAACGTCAAAGGGAAATTTCAAAATAGCTTGGCGGACTTTGTTGGGTCTTCTTCGGCATATTCAGATTTGTAATCTCCCGTGAACGTAAACGGGAAATTTCAAATTAGCTTGGCGGACTTTGTTGTGTCATCTTCGGCCAATTCTGATTTGGAATCTCCCGTGAACGTCAACGGGAAATTTCAAAATAGCTTGGCGGACTTTGTTGTGTCATCTTCGGCCAATTCAGATTTGTAATCTCCCGTGAACGTCAACGGGAAATTTCAAATTAGCTTGGCGGACTTTGTTGTGTCAAAGTCGGCCAATTCAGATTAGTAATCTCCCGTGAACGTCAACGGGAAATTTCAAAATAGCTTGGCGGACTTTGTTGTGTCATCTTCGGCCAATTCAGATTTGTAATCTCCCGTGAACGTCAACGGGAAATTTCAAATTAGTTTAACGGACTTTGTTGTGTCAAAGTCGGCCAATTCAGCTTAGTAATCTCCCGTGAACGTCAACGGGAAATTTCAAATTAGCTTAGCGGACTTTGTTGTGTCATCTTCGGCCAATTCTGATTTGGAATCTCCCGTGAACGTCAACGGGAAATTTCAAAATAGCTTGGCGGATTTTGTTAGGTCATCTTCGGCCAATTCAGATTTGTAATCTCCCGTGTACGTCAACGGGAAATTTCAAATTAGCTTGGCGGACTTTGTTGTGTCATCTTCGGCCAATTCAGATTTGTAATCTCCCGTGAACGTCAACGGGAAATTTCAAAATAGCTTGGCGGACTTTGTTGTGTCTAAGTCGGCCAATTCAGATTTGTAATCTCCCGTGAACGTCAACGGGAAATTTCAAATTAGCTTGGCGGACTTTGTTGTGTCATCTTGGGCCAATTCAGATTTGTAATCTCCCGTAAACATCAACGGGAAATTTCAAAATAGCTTGTCGGACTTTGATGTGTCATCTTCGGCCAATTCTGATTTGGAATCTCCCGTGAACGTCAACGGGAACATTCAAAATAGCTTGGCGGACATTGTTGGGTCATCTTCGGCCAATTCAGAATTGTAATGTCCCGTGAACGTCAACGGGAAATTACAAAATAGCTTGGCGGACTTTGTTGTGTCATCTTCGGCCAATTCTGATTTGGAATCTCCCGTGAACGTCAACGGGAAATTACAAAATAGCTTGTCGGACTTTGTTGTGTCATCTTCGGCCAATTCCGATTTGGAATCTCCCGTGAACGTCAACGGGAAATTTCAAAATAGCTTGGCGGACTTTGTTGTGTCATCTTCGGCCAATTCAGAATTGTAATGTCCCGTGAACGTCAACGGGAAATTAAAAATAGCTTGGCGGACTTTGTTGTGTCATCTTCGGCCAATTCTGATTTGGAATCTCCCGTGAACGTCAACGGGAAATTACAAAATAGCTTGTCGGACTTTGTTGTGTCATCTTCGGCCAATTCCGATTTGGAATCTCCCGTGAACGTCAACGGGAAATTTCAAAATAGCTTGGCGGACTTTGTTGTGTCATCTTCGGCCAATTCAGATTTGGAATCTCCCGTGAACGTCAACGGGAAATTTCAAATTGGCTTGGCGGTTATTGTTGTGTCTTCTTCGGCCAATTCTGATTTGGAATCTCCCGTGAACGTCAACGGGAAATTTCAAATTAGCTTGGCGGACTTTGTTGTGTCATCTTCGGCCAATTCAGATTTGTAATCTCCCGTGAACGTCAACGGGAAATTTCAAAATAGCTTGGCGGACTTTGTTGTGTCTAAGTCGGCCAATTCAGATTTGTAATCTCCCGTGAACGTCAACGGGAAATTTCAAATTAGCTTGGCGGACTTTGTTGTGTCATCTTCGGCCAATTCAGATTTGTAATCTCCCGTAAACATCAACGGGAAATTTCAAAATAGCTTGTCGGACTTTGATGTGTCATCTTCTGCCAATTCTGATTTGGAATCTCCCGTGAACGTCAACGGGAAATTTCAAAATAGCTTGGCGGACTTTGTTGTGTCAAAGTCGGCCAATTCTGATTTGGAATCTCCCGTGAACGTCAACGGGAAATTACAAAATAGCTTGTCGGACTTTGTTGTGTCATCTTCGGCCAATTCCGATTTGGAATCTCCCGTGAACGTCAACGGGAAATTTCAAAATAGCTTGGCGGACTTTGTTGTGTCATCTTCGGCCAATTCAGATTTGGAATCTCCCGTGAACGTCAACGGGAAATTTCAAATTGGCTTGGCGGTTATTGTTGTGTCTTCTTCGGCCAATTCTGATTTGGAATCTCCCGTGAACGTCAACGGGAAATTTCAAAATAGCTTGGCGGACTTTGTTGTGTCATCTTCGGCCAATTCAGATTTGGAATCTCCCGTGAACGTCAACGGGAAATTACAAAATAGCTTGGCGTATTTTGTTAGGTCATCTTCGGCCAATTCAGATTTGGAATCTCCCGTGAACGTCAACGGGAAATTTCAAAATAGCTTGGCGGACTTTGTTGTGTCTAAGTCGGCCAATTCAGATTTGTAATCTCCCGTGAACGTCAACGGGAAATTTCAAATTAGCTTGGCGGACTTTGTTGTGTCATCTTCGGCCAATTCAGATTTGTAATCTCCCGTAAACATCAACGGGAAATTTCAAAATAGCTTGTCGGACTTTGATGTGTCATCTTCGGCCAATTCTGATTTGGAATCTCCCGTGAACGTCAACGGGAAATTTCAAAATAGCTTGGTAGACTTTGTTGTGTCATCTTCGGCCAATTCAGATTTGTAATCTCCCGTGAACGTCAACGGGAAATTTTAAATTAGCTTGGCGGACTTTGTTGTGTCATCTTCGGCCAATTCTGATTTGGAATCTCCCGTGAACGTCAAAGGGAAATTTCAAAATAGCTTGGCGGACTTTGTTGGGTCTTCTTCGGCATATTCAGATTTGTAATCTCCCGTGAACGTAAACGGGAAATTTCAAATTAGCTTGGCGGACTTTGTTGTGTCATCTTCGGCCAATTCTGATTTGGAATCTCCCGTGAACGTCAACGGGAAATTTCAAAATAGCTTGGCGGACTTTGTTGTGTCATCTTCGGCCAATTCAGATTTGTAATCTCCCGTGAACGTCAACGGGAAATTTCAAATTAGCTTGGCGGACTTTGTTGTGTCAAAGTCGGCCAATTCAGATTAGTAATCTCCCGTGAACGTCAACGGGAAATTTCAAAATAGCTTGGCGGACTTTGTTGTGTCATCTTCGGCCAATTCAGATTTGTAATCTCCCGTGAACGTCAACGGGAAATTTCAAATTAGTTTAACGGACTTTGTTGTGTCAAAGTCGGCCAATTCAGCTTAGTAATCTCCCGTGAACGTCAACGGGAAATTTCAAATTAGCTTAGCGGACTTTGTTGTGTCATCTTCGGCCAATTCTGATTTGGAATCTCCCGTGAACGTCAACGGGAAATTTCAAAATAGCTTGGCGGATTTTGTTAGGTCATCTTCGGCCAATTCAGATTTGTAATCTCCCGTGTACGTCAACGGGAAATTTCAAATTAGCTTGGCGGACTTTGTTGTGTCATCTTCGGCCAATTCAGATTTGTAATCTCCCGTGAACGTCAACGGGAAATTTCAAAATAGCTTGGCGGACTTTGTTGTGTCTAAGTCGGCCAATTCAGATTTGTAATCTCCCGTGAACGTCAACGGGAAATTTCAAATTAGCTTGGCGGACTTTGTTGTGTCATCTTCGGCCAATTCAGATTTGTAATCTCCCGTAAACATCAACGGGAAATTTCAAAATAGCTTGTCGGACTTTGATGTGTCATCTTCGGCCAATTCTGATTTGGAATCTCCCGTGAACGTCAACGGGAACATTCAAAATAGCTTGGCGGACATTGTTGGGTCATCTTCGGCCAATTCAGAATTGTAATGTCCCGTGAACGTCAACGGGAAATTACAAAATAGCTTGGCGGACTTTGTTGTGTCATCTTCGGCCAATTCTGATTTGGAATCTCCCGTGAACGTCAACGGGAAATTACAAAATAGCTTGTCGGACTTTGTTGTGTCATCTTCGGCCAATTCCGATTTGGAATCTCCCGTGAACGTCAACGGGAAATTTCAAAATAGCTTGGCGGACTTTGTTGTGTCATCTTCGGCCAATTCAGAATTGTAATGTCCCGTGAACGTCAACGGGAAATTAAAAATAGCTTGGCGGACTTTGTTGTGTCATCTTCGGCCAATTCTGATTTGGAATCTCCCGTGAACGTCAACGGGAAATTACAAAATAGCTTGTCGGACTTTGTTGTGTCATCTTCGGCCAATTCCGATTTGGAATCTCCCGTGAACGTCAACGGGAAATTTCAAAATAGCTTGGCGGACTTTGTTGTGTCATCTTCGGCCAATTCAGATTTGGAATCTCCCGTGAACGTCAACGGGAAATTTCAAATTGGCTTGGCGGTTATTGTTGTGTCTTCTTCGGCCAATTCTGATTTGGAATCTCCCGTGAACGTCAACGGGAAATTTCAAATTAGCTTGGCGGACTTTGTTGTGTCATCTTCGGCCAATTCAGATTTGTAATCTCCCGTGAACGTCAACGGGAAATTTCAAAATAGCTTGGCGGACTTTGTTGTGTCTAAGTCGGCCAATTCAGATTTGTAATCTCCCGTGAACGTCAACGGGAAATTTCAAATTAGCTTGGCGGACTTTGTTGTGTCATCTTCGGCCAATTCAGATTTGTAATCTCCCGTAAACATCAACGGGAAATTTCAAAATAGCTTGTCGGACTTTGATGTGTCATCTTCTGCCAATTCTGATTTGGAATCTCCCGTGAACGTCAACGGGAAAATTCAAAATAGCTTGGCGGACATTGTTGGGTCATCTTCGGCCAATTCAGAATTGTAATGTCCCGTGAACGTCAACGGGAAATTTCAAAATAGCTTGGCGGACTTTGTTGTGTCATCTTCGGCCAATTCTGATTTGGAATCTCCCGTGAACGTCAAAGGGAAATTTCAAAATAGCTTGGCGGACTTTGTTGGGTCTTCTTCGGCATATTCAGATTTGTAATCTCCCGTGAACGTAAACGGGAAATTTCAAATTAGCTTGGCGGACTTTGTTGTGTCATCTTCGGCCAATTCTGATTTGGAATCTCCCGTGAACGTCAACGGGAAATTTCAAAATAGCTTGGCGGACTTTGTTGTGTCATCTTCGGCCAATTCAGATTTGTAATCTCCCGTGAACGTCAACGGGAAATTTCAAATTAGCTTGGCGGACTTTGTTGTGTCAAAGTCGGCCAATTCAGATTAGTAATCTCCCGTGAACGTCAACGGGAAATTTCAAAATAGCTTGGCGGACTTTGTTGTGTCATCTTCGGCCAATTCAGATTTGTAATCTCCCGTGAACGTCAACGGGAAATTTCAAATTAGTTTAACGGACTTTGTTGTGTCAAAGTCGGCCAATTCAGCTTAGTAATCTCCCGTGAACGTCAACGGGAAATTTCAAATTAGCTTAGCGGACTTTGTTGTGTCATCTTCGGCCAATTCTGATTTGGAATCTCCCGTGAACGTCAACGGGAAATTTCAAAATAGCTTGGCGGATTTTGTTAGGTCATCTTCGGCCAATTCAGATTTGTAATCTCCCGTGTACGTCAACGGGAAATTTCAAATTAGCTTGGCGGACTTTGTTGTGTCATCTTCGGCCAATTCAGATTTGTAATCTCCCGTGAACGTCAACGGGAAATTTCAAAATAGCTTGGCGGACTTTGTTGTGTCTAAGTCGGCCAATTCAGATTTGTAATCTCCCGTGAACGTCAACGGGAAATTTCAAATTAGCTTGGCGGACTTTGTTGTGTCATCTTCGGCCAATTCAGATTTGTAATCTCCCGTAAACATCAACGGGAAATTTCAAAATAGCTTGTCGGACTTTGATGTGTCATCTTCGGCCAATTCTGATTTGGAATCTCCCGTGAACGTCAACGGGAACATTCAAAATAGCTTGGCGGACATTGTTGGGTCATCTTCGGCCAATTCAGAATTGTAATGTCCCGTGAACGTCAACGGGAAATTACAAAATAGCTTGGCGGACTTTGTTGTGTCATCTTCGGCCAATTCTGATTTGGAATCTCCCGTGAACGTCAACGGGAAATTACAAAATAGCTTGTCGGACTTTGTTGTGTCATCTTCGGCCAATTCCGATTTGGAATCTCCCGTGAACGTCAACGGGAAATTTCAAAATAGCTTGGCGGACTTTGTTGTGTCATCTTCGGCCAATTCAGAATTGTAATGTCCCGTGAACGTCAACGGGAAATTAAAAATAGCTTGGCGGACTTTGTTGTGTCATCTTCGGCCAATTCTGATTTGGAATCTCCCGTGAACGTCAACGGGAAATTACAAAATAGCTTGTCGGACTTTGTTGTGTCATCTTCGGCCAATTCCGATTTGGAATCTCCCGTGAACGTCAACGGGAAATTTCAAAATAGCTTGGCGGACTTTGTTGTGTCATCTTCGGCCAATTCAGATTTGGAATCTCCCGTGAACGTCAACGGGAAATTTCAAATTGGCTTGGCGGTTATTGTTGTGTCTTCTTCGGCCAATTCTGATTTGGAATCTCCCGTGAACGTCAACGGGAAATTTCAAATTAGCTTGGCGGACTTTGTTGTGTCATCTTCGGCCAATTCAGATTTGTAATCTCCCGTGAACGTCAACGGGAAATTTCAAAATAGCTTGGCGGACTTTGTTGTGTCTAAGTCGGCCAATTCAGATTTGTAATCTCCCGTGAACGTCAACGGGAAATTTCAAATTAGCTTGGCGGACTTTGTTGTGTCATCTTCGGCCAATTCAGATTTGTAATCTCCCGTAAACATCAACGGGAAATTTCAAAATAGCTTGTCGGACTTTGATGTGTCATCTTCTGCCAATTCTGATTTGGAATCTCCCGTGAACGTCAACGGGAAAATTCAAAATAGCTTGGCGGACATTGTTGGGTCATCTTCGGCCAATTCAGAATTGTAATGTCCCGTGAACGTCAACGGGAAATTTCAAAATAGCTTGGCGGACTTTGTTGTGTCATCTTCGGCCAATTCTGATTTGGAATCTCTCGTGAACGTCAACGGGAAATTACAAAATAGCTTGTCGGACTTTGTTGTGTCATCTTCGGCCAATTCCGATTTGGAATCTCCCGTGAACGTCAACGGGAAAATTCAAAATAGCTTGGCGGACATTGTTGGGTCATCTTCGGCCAATTCAGAATTGTAATGTCCCGTGAACGTCAACGGGAAATTTCAAAATAGCTTGGCGGACTTTGATGTGTCATCTTCTGCCAATTCTGATTTGGAATCTCCCGTGAACGTCAACGGGAAATTACAAAATAGCTTGGCGTATTTTGTTAGGTCATCTTCGGCCAATTCAGATTTGGAATCTCCCGTGAACGTCAACGGGAAATTTCAAATTAGCTTGGCGGTTATTGTTGTGTCTTCTTCGGCCAATTCAGATTTGTAATCTCCCGTGAACGTCAACGGGAAATTTTAAATTAGCTTGGCGGACTTTGTTGTGTCATCTTCGGCCAATTCTGATTTGGAATCTCCCGTGAACGTCAAAGGGAAATTTCAAAATAGCTTGGCGGACTTTGTTGGGTGTTCTTCGGCATATTCAGATTTGTAATCTCCCGTGAACGTAAACGGGAAATTTCAAATTAGCTTGGCGGACTTTGTTGTGTCATCTTCGGCCAATTCTGATTTGGAATCTCCCGTGAACGTCAACGGCAAATTTCAAAATAGCTTGGCGGACTTTGTTGTGTCATCTTCGGCCAATTCAGATTTGTAATCTCCCGTGAACGTCAACGGGAAATTTCAAATTAGCTTGGCAGACTTTGTTGTGTCAAAGTCGGCCAATTCAGATTAGTAATCTCCCGTGAACGTCAACGGGAAATTTCAAAATAGCTTGGCGGACTTTGTTGTGTCATCTTCGGCCAATTCAGATTTGTAATCTCCCGTGAACGTCAACGGGAAATTTCAAATTAGTTTAACGGACTTTGTTGTGTCAAAGTCGGCCAATTCAGATTAGTAATCTCCCGTGAACGTCAACGGGAAATTTCAAATTAGCTTAGCGGACTTCGTTGTGTCATCTTCGGCCAATTCTGACTTGGAATCTCCCGTGAACGTCAACGGGAAATTTCAAAATAGCTTGGCGGATTTTGTTAGGTCATCTTCGGCCAATTCAGATTTGTAATCTCCCGTGTACGTCAACGGGAAATTTCAAATTAGCTTGGCGGACTTTGTTGTGTCAAAGTCGGCCAATTCAGATTAGTAATCTCCCGTGAACTTCAACGGGAAATTTCAAATTAGCTTGGCGGACTTTGTTGTGTCATCTTCGGCCAATTCAGATTTGTAATCTCCCGTGAACGTCAACGGGAAATTTCAAAATAGCTTGGCGGACTTTGTTGTGTCTAAGTCGGCCAATTCAGATTTGTAATCTCCCGTGAACGTCAACGGGAAATTTCAAATTAGCTTGGCGGACTTTGTTGTGTCATCTTCGGCCAATTCTGATTTGGAATCTCCCGTGAACGTCAACGGGAAATTTCAAAATAGCTTGGCGGACTTTGTTGTGTCATCTTCGGCCAATTCAGATTTGTAATCTCCCGTGAACGTCAACGGGAAATTTCAAATTAGCTTGGCGGACTTTGTTGTGTCAAAGTCGGCCAATTCAGATTAGTAATCTCCCGTGAACGTCAACGGGAAATTTCAAAATAGCTTGGCGGACTTTGTTGTGTCATCTTCGGCCAATTCAGATTTGTAATCTCCCGTGAACGTCAACGGGAAATTTCAAATTAGTTTAACGGACTTTGTTGTGTCAAAGTCGGCCAATTCAGATTAGTAATCTCCCGTGAACGTCAACGGGAAATTTCAAATTAGCTTAGCGGACTTTGTTGTGTCATCTTCGGCCAATTCTGACTTGGAATCTCCCGTGAACGTCAACGGGAAATTTCAAAATAGCTTGGCGGATTTTGTTAGGTCATCTTCGGCCAATTCAGATTTGTAATCTCCCGTGTACGTCAACGGGAAATTTCAAATTAGCTTGGCGGACTTTGTTGTGTCAAAGTCGGCCAATTCAGATTAGTAATCTCCCGTGAACTTCAACGGGAAATTTCAAATTAGCTTGGCGGACTTTGTTGTGTCATCTTCGGCCAATTCAGATTTGTAATCTCCCGTGAACGTCAACGGGAAATTTCAAAATAGCTTGGCGGACTTTGTTGTGTCATCTTCGGCCAATTCAGATTTGTAATCTCCCGTGAACGTCAACGGGAAATTTCAAATTAGCTTGGCGGACTTTGTTGTGTCATCTTCGGCCAATTCAGATTTGTAATCTCCCGTAAACATCAACGGGAAATTTCAAAATAGCTTGTCGGACTTTGATGTGTCATCTTCGGCCAATTCTGATTTGGAATCTCCCGTGAACGTCAACGGGAACATTCAAAATAGCTTGGCGGACATTGTTGGGTCATCTTCGGCCAATTCAGAATTGTAATGTCCCGTGAACGTCAACGGGAAATTACAAAATATTTTGGCGGACTTTGTTGTGTCATCTTCGGCCAATTCTGATTTGGAATCTCCCGTGAACGTCAACGGAAAATTACAAAATAGCTTGTCGGACTTTGTTGTGTCATCTTCGGCCAATTCCGATTTGGAATCTCCCGTGAACGTCAACGGGAAATTTCAAAATAGCTTGGCGGACTTTGTTGTGTCATCTTCGGCCAATTCAGAATTGTAATGTCCCGTGAACGTCAACGGGAAATTTCAAAATAGCTTGGCGGACTTTGTTGTGTCAAAGTCGGCCAATTCTGATTTGGAATCTCCCGTGAACGTCAACGGGAAATTACAAAATAGCTTGTCGGACTTTGTTGTGTCATCTTCGGCCAATTCCGATTTGGAATCTCCCGTGAACGTCAACGGGAAATTTCAAAATAGCTTGGCGGACTTTGTTGTGTCATCTTCGGCCAATTCAGATTTGGAATCTCCCGTGAACGTCAACGGGAAATTTCAAATTGGCTTGGCGGTTATTGTTGTGTCTTCTTCGGCCAATTCTGATTTGGAATCTCCCGTGAACGTCAACGGGAAATTTCAAAATAGCTTGGCGGACTTTGTTGTGTCATCTTCGGCCAATTCAGATTTGGAATCTCCCGTGAACGTCAACGGGAAATTACAAAATAGCTTGGCGTATTTTGTTAGGTCATCTTCGGCCAATTCAGATTTGGAATCTCCCGTGAACGTCAACGGGAAATTTCAAAATAGCTTGGCGGACTTTGTTGTGTCTAAGTCGGCCAATTCAGATTTGTAATCTCCCGTGAACGTCAACGGGAAATTTCAAATTAGCTTGGCGGACTTTGTTGTGTCATCTTCGGCCAATTCAGATTTGTAATCTCCCGTAAACATCAACGGGAAATTTCAAAATAGCTTGTCGGACTTTGATGTGTCATCTTCGGCCAATTCTGATTTGGAATCTCCCGTGAACGTCAACGGGAAATTTCAAAATAGCTTGGTAGACTTTGTTGTGTCATCTTCGGCCAATTCAGATTTGTAATCTCCCGTGAACGTCAACGGGAAATTTTAAATTAGCTTGGCGGACTTTGTTGTGTCATCTTCGGCCAATTCTGATTTGGAATCTCCCGTGAACGTCAAAGGGAAATTTCAAAATAGCTTGGCGGACTTTGTTGGGTCTTCTTCGGCATATTCAGATTTGTAATCTCCCGTGAACGTAAACGGGAAATTTCAAATTAGCTTGGCGGACTTTGTTGTGTCATCTTCGGCCAATTTTGATTTGGAATCTCCCGTGAACGTCAACGGGAAATTTCAAAATAGCTTGGCGGACTTTGTTGTGTCATCTTCGGCCAATTCAGATTTGTAATCTCCCGTGAACGTCAACGGGAAATTTCAAATTAGCTTAGCGGACTTTGTTGTGTCATCTTCGGCCAATTCTGACTTGGAATCTCCCGTGAACGTCAACGGGAAATTTCAAAATAGCTTGGCGGATTTTGTTAGGTCATCTTCGGCCAATTCAGATTTGTAATCTCCCGTGTACGTCAACGGGAAATTTCAAAATAGCTTGTCGGACTTTGATGTGTCATCTTCGGCCAATTCTGATTTGGAATCTCCCGTGAACGTCAACGGGAAAATTCAAAATAGCTTGGCGGACATTGTTGGGTCATCTTCGGCCAATTCAGAATTGTAATGTCCCGTGAACGTCAACGGGAAATTACAAAATAGCTTGTCGGACTTTGTTGGGTCTTCTTCGGCATATTCAGATTTGTAATCTCCCGTGAACGTAAACGGGAAATTTCAAATTAGCTTGGCGGACTTTGTTGTGTCATCTTCGGCCAATTTTGATTTGGAATCTCCCGTGAACGTCAACGGGAAATTTCAAAATAGCTTGGCGGACTTTGTTGTGTCATCTTCGGCCAATTCAGATTTGTAATCTCCCGTGAACGTCAACGGGAAATTTCAAATTAGCTTAGCGGACTTTGTTGTGTCATCTTCGGCCAATTCTGACTTGGAATCTCCCGTGAACGTCAACGGGAAATTTCAAAATAGCTTGGCGGATTTTGTTAGGTCATCTTCGGCCAATTCAGATTTGTAATCTCCCGTGTACGTCAACGGGAAATTTCAAAATAGCTTGTCGGACTTTGATGTGTCATCTTCGGCCAATTCTGATTTGGAATCTCCCGTGAACGTCAACGGGAAAATTCAAAATAGCTTGGCGGACATTGTTGGGTCATCTTCGGCCAATTCAGAATTGTAATGTCCCGTGAACGTCAACGGGAAATTACAAAATATTTTGGCGGACTTTGTTGTATCATCTTCGGCCAATTCTGATTTGGAATCTCCCGTGAACGTCAACGGAAAATTACAAAATAGCTTGTCGGACTTTGTTGTGTCATCTTCGGCCAATTCCGATTTGGAATCTCCCGTGAACGTCAACGGGAAATTTCAAAATAGCTTGGCGGACTTTGTTGTGTCATCTTCGGCCAATTCAGAATTGTAATGTCCCGTGAACGTCAACGGGAAATTTCAAAATAGCTTGGCGGACTTTGTTGTGTCAAAGTCGGCCAATTCTGATTTGGAATCTCCCGTGAACGTCAACGGGAAATTACAAAATAGCTTGTCGGACTTTGTTGTGTCATCTTCGGCCAATTCCGATTTGGAATCTCCCGTGAACGTCAACGGGAAATTTCAAAATAGCTTGGCGGACTTTGTTGTGTCATCTTCGGCCAATTCAGATTTGGAATCTCCCGTGAACGTCAACGGGAAATTTCAAATTGGCTTGGCGGTTATTGTTGTGTCTTCTTCGGCCAATTCTGATTTGGAATCTCCCGTGAACGTCAACGGGAAATTTCAAAATAGCTTGGCGGACTTTGTTGTGTCATCTTCGGCCAATTCAGATTTGGAATCTCCCGTGAACGTCAACGGGAAATTACAAAATAGCTTGGCGTATTTTGTTAGGTCATCTTCGGCCAATTCAGATTTGGAATCTCCCGTGAACGTCAACGGGAAATTTCAAAATAGCTTGGCGGACTTTGTTGTGTCTAAGTCGGCCAATTCAGATTTGTAATCTCCCGTGAACGTCAACGGGAAATTTCAAATTAGCTTGGCGGACTTTGTTGTGTCATCTTCGGCCAATTCAGATTTGTAATCTCCCGTAAACATCAACGGGAAATTTCAAAATAGCTTGTCGGACTTTGATGTGTCATCTTCGGCCAATTCTGATTTGGAATCTCCCGTGAACGTCAACGGGAAATTTCAAAATAGCTTGGTAGACTTTGTTGTGTCATCTTCGGCCAATTCAGATTTGTAATCTCCCGTGAACGTCAACGGGAAATTTTAAATTAGCTTGGCGGACTTTGTTGTGTCATCTTCGGCCAATTCTGATTTGGAATCTCCCGTGAACGTCAAAGGGAAATTTCAAAATAGCTTGGCGGACTTTGTTGGGTCTTCTTCGGCATATTCAGATTTGTAATCTCCCGTGAACGTAAACGGGAAATTTCAAATTAGCTTGGCGGACTTTGTTGTGTCATCTTCGGCCAATTCTGATTTGGAATCTCCCGTGAACGTCAACGGGAAATTTCAAAATAGCTTGGCGGACTTTGTTGTGTCATCTTCGGCCAATTCAGATTTGTAATCTCCCGTGAACGTCAACGGGAAATTTCAAATTAGCTTGGCGGACTTTGTTGTGTCAAAGTCGGCCAATTCAGATTAGTAATCTCCCGTGAACGTCAACGGGAAATTTCAAAATAGCTTGGCGGACTTTGTTGTGTCATCTTCGGCCAATTCAGATTTGTAATCTCCCGTGAACGTCAACGGGAAATTTCAAATTAGTTTAACGGACTTTGTTGTGTCAAAGTCGGCCAATTCAGCTTAGTAATCTCCCGTGAACGTCAACGGGAAATTTCAAATTAGCTTAGCGGACTTTGTTGTGTCATCTTCGGCCAATTCTGATTTGGAATCTCCCGTGAACGTCAACGGGAAATTTCAAAATAGCTTGGCGGATTTTGTTAGGTCATCTTCGGCCAATTCAGATTTGTAATCTCCCGTGTACGTCAACGGGAAATTTCAAATTAGCTTGGCGGACTTTGTTGTGTCATCTTCGGCCAATTCAGATTTGTAATCTCCCGTGAACGTCAACGGGAAATTTCAAAATAGCTTGGCGGACTTTGTTGTGTCTAAGTCGGCCAATTCAGATTTGTAATCTCCCGTGAACGTCAACGGGAAATTTCAAATTAGCTTGGCGGACTTTGTTGTGTCATCTTCGGCCAATTCAGATTTGTAATCTCCCGTAAACATCAACGGGAAATTTCAAAATAGCTTGTCGGACTTTGATGTGTCATCTTCGGCCAATTCTGATTTGGAATCTCCCGTGAACGTCAACGGGAACATTCAAAATAGCTTGGCGGACATTGTTGGGTCATCTTCGGCCAATTCAGAATTGTAATGTCCCGTGAACGTCAACGGGAAATTACAAAATAGCTTGGCGGACTTTGTTGTGTCATCTTCGGCCAATTCTGATTTGGAATCTCCCGTGAAAGTCAACGGGAAATTACAAAATAGCTTGTCGGACTTTGTTGTGTCATCTTCGGCCAATTCCGATTTGGAATCTCCCGTGAACGTCAACGGGAAATTTCAAAATAGCTTGGCGGACTTTGTTGTGTCATCTTCGGCCAATTCAGAATTGTAATGTCCCGTGAACGTCAACGGGAAATTAAAAATAGCTTGGCGGACTTTGTTGTGTCATCTTCGGCCAATTCTGATTTGGAATCTCCCGTGAACGTCAACGGGAAATTACAAAATAGCTTGTCGGACTTTGTTGTGTCATCTTCGGCCAATTCCGATTTGGAATCTCCCGTGAACGTCAACGGGAAATTTCAAAATAGCTTGGCGGACTTTGTTGTGTCATCTTCGGCCAATTCAGATTTGGAATCTCCCGTGAACGTCAACGGGAAATTTCAAATTGGCTTGGCGGTTATTGTTGTGTCTTCTTCGGCCAATTCTGATTTGGAATCTCCCGTGAACGTCAACGGGAAATTTCAAATTAGCTTGGCGGACTTTGTTGTGTCATCTTCGGCCAATTCAGATTTGTAATCTCCCGTGAACGTCAACGGGAAATTTCAAAATAGCTTGGCGGACTTTGTTGTGTCTAAGTCGGCCAATTCAGATTTGTAATCTCCCGTGAACGTCAACGGGAAATTTCAAATTAGCTTGGCGGACTTTGTTGTGTCATCTTCGGCCAATTCAGATTTGTAATCTCCCGTAAACATCAACGGGAAATTTCAAAATAGCTTGTCGGACTTTGATGTGTCATCTTCTGCCAATTCTGATTTGGAATCTCCCGTGAACGTCAACGGGAAAATTCAAAATAGCTTGGCGGACATTGTTGGGTCATCTTCGGCCAATTCAGAATTGTAATGTCCCGTGAACGTCAACGGGAAATTTCAAAATAGCTTGGCGGACTTTGTTGTGTCATCTTCGGCCAATTCTGATTTGGAATCTCTCGTGAACGTCAACGGGAAATTACAAAATAGCTTGTCGGACTTTGTTGTGTCATCTTCGGCCAATTCCGATTTGGAATCTCCCGTGAACGTCAACGGGAAAATTCAAAATAGCTTGGCGGACATTGTTGGGTCATCTTCGGCCAATTCAGAATTGTAATGTCCCGTGAACGTCAACGGGAAATTTCAAAATAGCTTGGCGGACTTTGATGTGTCATCTTCTGCCAATTCTGATTTGGAATCTCCCGTGAACGTCAACGGGAAATTACAAAATAGCTTGGCGTATTTTGTTAGGTCATCTTCGGCCAATTCAGATTTGGAATCTCCCGTGAACGTCAACGGGAAATTTCAAATTAGCTTGGCGGTTATTGTTGTGTCTTCTTCGGCCAATTCAGATTTGTAATCTCCCGTGAACGTCAACGGGAAATTTTAAATTAGCTTGGCGGACTTTGTTGTGTCATCTTCGGCCAATTCTGATTTGGAATCTCCCGTGAACGTCAAAGGGAAATTTCAAAATAGCTTGGCGGACTTTGTTGGGTCTTCTTCGGCATATTCAGATTTGTAATCTCCCGTGAACGTAAACGGGAAATTTCAAATTAGCTTGGCGGACTTTGTTGTGTCATCTTCGGCCAATTCTGATTTGGAATCTCCCGTGAACGTCAACGGCAAATTTCAAAATAGCTTGGCGGACTTTGTTGTGTCATCTTCGGCCAATTCAGATTTGTAATCTCCCGTGAACGTCAACGGGAAATTTCAAATTAGCTTGGCAGACTTTGTTGTGTCAAAGTCGGCCAATTCAGATTAGTAATCTCCCGTGAACGTCAACGGGAAATTTCAAAATAGCTTGGCGGACTTTGTTGTGTCATCTTCGGCCAATTCAGATTTGTAATCTCCCGTGAACGTCAACGGGAAATTTCAAATTAGTTTAACGGACTTTGTTGTGTCAAAGTCGGCCAATTCAGATTAGTAATCTCCCGTGAACGTCAACGGGAAATTTCAAATTAGCTTAGCGGACTTTGTTGTGTCATCTTCGGCCAATTCTGACTTGGAATCTCCCGTGAACGTCAACGGGAAATTTCAAAATAGCTTGGCGGATTTTGTTAGGTCATCTTCGGCCAATTCAGATTTGTAATCTCCCGTGTACGTCAACGGGAAATTTCAAATTAGCTTGGCGGACTTTGTTGTGTCAAAGTCGGCCAATTCAGATTAGTAATCTCCCGTGAACTTCAACGGGAAATTTCAAATTAGCTTGGCGGACTTTGTTGTGTCATCTTCGGCCAATTCAGATTTGTAATCTCCCGTGAACGTCAACGGGAAATTTCAAAATAGCTTGGCGGACTTTGTTGTGTCTAAGTCGGCCAATTCAGATTTGTAATCTCCCGTGAACGTCAACGGGAAATTTCAAATTAGCTTGGCGGACTTTGTTGTGTCATCTTCGGCCAATTCTGATTTGGAATCTCCCGTGAACGTCAACGGGAAATTTCAAAATAGCTTGGCGGACTTTGTTGTGTCATCTTCGGCCAATTCAGATTTGTAATCTCCCGTGAACGTCAACGGGAAATTTCAAATTAGCTTGGCGGACTTTGTTGTGTCAAAGTCGGCCAATTCAGATTAGTAATCTCCCGTGAACGTCAACGGGAAATTTCAAAATAGCTTGGCGGACTTTGTTGTGTCATCTTCGGCCAATTCAGATTTGTAATCTCCCGTGAACGTCAACGGGAAATTTCAAATTAGTTTAACGGACTTTGTTGTGTCAAAGTCGGCCAATTCAGATTAGTAATCTCCCGTGAACGTCAACGGGAAATTTCAAATTAGCTTAGCGGACTTTGTTGTGTCATCTTCGGCCAATTCTGACTTGGAATCTCCCGTGAACGTCAACGGGAAATTTCAAAATAGCTTGGCGGATTTTGTTAGGTCATCTTCGGCCAATTCAGATTTGTAATCTCCCGTGTACGTCAACGGGAAATTTCAAATTAGCTTGGCGGACTTTGTTGTGTCAAAGTCGGCCAATTCAGATTAGTAATCTCCCGTGAACTTCAACGGGAAATTTCAAATTAGCTTGGCGGACTTTGTTGTGTCATCTTCGGCCAATTCAGATTTGTAATCTCCCGTGAACGTCAACGGGAAATTTCAAAATAGCTTGGCGGACTTTGTTGTATCATCTTCGGCCAATTCAGATTTGTAATCTCCCGTGAACGTCAACGGGAAATTTCAAATTAGCTTGGCGGACTTTGTTGTGTCATCTTCGGCCAATTCAGATTTGTAATCTCCCGTAAACATCAACGGGAAATTTCAAAATAGCTTGTCGGACTTTGATGTGTCATCTTCGGCCAATTCTGATTTGGAATCTCCCGTGAACGTCAACGGGAACATTCAAAATAGCTTGGCGGACATTGTTGGGTCATCTTCGGCCAATTCAGAATTGTAATGTCCCGTGAACGTCAACGGGAAATTACAAAATATTTTGGCGGACTTTGTTGTGTCATCTTCGGCCAATTCTGATTTGGAATCTCCCGTGAACGTCAACGGAAAATTACAAAATAGCTTGTCGGACTTTGTTGTGTCATCTTCGGCCAATTCCGATTTGGAATCTCCCGTGAACGTCAACGGGAAATTTCAAAATAGCTTGGCGGACTTTGTTGTGTCATCTTCGGCCAATTCAGAATTGTAATGTCCCGTGAACGTCAACGGGAAATTTCAAAATAGCTTGGCGGACTTTGTTGTGTCAAAGTCGGCCAATTCTGATTTGGAATCTCCCGTGAACGTCAACGGGAAATTACAAAATAGCTTGTCGGACTTTGTTGTGTCATCTTCGGCCAATTCCGATTTGGAATCTCCCGTGAACGTCAACGGGAAATTTCAAAATAGCTTGGCGGACTTTGTTGTGTCATCTTCGGCCAATTCAGATTTGGAATCTCCCGTGAACGTCAACGGGAAATTTCAAATTGGCTTGGCGGTTATTGTTGTGTCTTCTTCGGCCAATTCTGATTTGGAATCTCCCGTGAACGTCAACGGGAAATTTCAAAATAGCTTGGCGGACTTTGTTGTGTCATCTTCGGCCAATTCAGATTTGGAATCTCCCGTGAACGTCAACGGGAAATTACAAAATAGCTTGGCGTATTTTGTTAGGTCATCTTCGGCCAATTCAGATTTGGAATCTCCCGTGAACGTCAACGGGAAATTTCAAAATAGCTTGGCGGACTTTGTTGTGTCTAAGTCGGCCAATTCAGATTTGTAATCTCCCGTGAACGTCAACGGGAAATTTCAAATTAGCTTGGCGGACTTTGTTGTGTCATCTTCGGCCAATTCAGATTTGTAATCTCCCGTAAACATCAACGGGAAATTTCAAAATAGCTTGTCGGACTTTGATGTGTCATCTTCGGCCAATTCTGATTTGGAATCTCCCGTGAACGTCAACGGGAAATTTCAAAATAGCTTGGTAGACTTTGTTGTGTCATCTTCGGCCAATTCAGATTTGTAATCTCCCGTGAACGTCAACGGGAAATTTTAAATTAGCTTGGCGGACTTTGTTGTGTCATCTTCGGCCAATTCTGATTTGGAATCTCCCGTGAACGTCAAAGGGAAATTTCAAAATAGCTTGGCGGACTTTGTTGGGTCTTCTTCGGCATATTCAGATTTGTAATCTCCCGTGAACGTAAACGGGAAATTTCAAATTAGCTTGGCGGACTTTGTTGTGTCATCTTCGGCCAATTCTGATTTGGAATCTCCCGTGAACGTCAACGGGAAATTTCAAAATAGCTTGGCGGACTTTGTTGTGTCATCTTCGGCCAATTCAGATTTGTAATCTCCCGTGAACGTCAACGGGAAATTTCAAATTAGCTTAGCGGACTTTGTTGTGTCATCTTCGGCCAATTCTGACTTGGAATCTCCCGTGAACGTCAACGGGAAATTTCAAAATAGCTTGGCGGATTTTGTTAGGTCATCTTCGGCCAATTCAGATTTGTAATCTCCCGTGTACGTCAACGGGAAATTTCAAATTAGCTTGGCGGACTTTGTTGTGTCAAAGTCGGCCAATTCAGATTAGTAATCTCCCGTGAACTTCAACGGGAAATTTCAAATTAGCTTGGCGGACTTTGTTGTGTCATCTTCGGCCAATTCAGATTTGTAATCTCCCGTGAACGTCAACGGGAAATTTCAAAATAGCTTGGCGGACTTTGTTGTGTCTAAGTCGGCCAATTCAGATTTGTAATCTCCCGTGAACGTCAACGGGAAATTTCAAATTAGCTTGGCGGACTTTGTTGTGTCATCTTCGGCCAATTCAGATTTGTAATCTCCCGTAAACATCAACGGGAAATTTCAAAATAGCTTGTCGGACTTTGATGTGTCATCTTCGGCCAATTCTGATTTGGAATCTCCCGTGAACGTCAACGGGAAAATTCAAAATAGCTTGGCGGACATTGTTGGGTCATCTTCGGCCAATTCAGAATTGTAATGTCCCGTGAACGTCAACGGGAAATTACAAAATATTTTGGCGGACTTTGTTGTGTCATCTTCGGCCAATTCTGATTTGGAATCTCCCGTGAACGTCAACGGAAAATTACAAAATAGCTTGTCGGACTTTGTTGTGTCATCTTCGGCCAATTCCGATTTGGAATCTCCCGTGAACGTCAACGGGAAATTTCAAAATAGCTTGGCGGACTTTGTTGTGTCATCTTCGGCCAATTCAGAATTGTAATGTCCCGTGAACGTCAACGGGAAATTTCAAAATAGCTTGGCGGACTTTGTTGTGTCAAAGTCGGCCAATTCTGATTTGGAATCTCCCGTGAACGTCAACGGGAAATTACAAAATAGCTTGTCGGACTTTGTTGTGTCATCTTCGGCCAATTCCGATTTGGAATCTCCCGTGAACGTCAACGGGAAATTTCAAAATAGCTTGGCGGACTTTGTTGTGTCATCTTCGGCCAATTCAGATTTGGAATCTCCCGTGAACGTCAACGGGAAATTTCAAATTGGCTTGGCGGTTATTGTTGTGTCTTCTTCGGCCAATTCTGATTTGGAATCTCCCGTGAACGTCAACGGGAAATTTCAAAATAGCTTGGCGGACTTTGTTGTGTCATCTTCGGCCAATTCAGATTTGGAATCTCCCGTGAACGTCAACGGGAAATTACAAAATAGCTTGGCGTATTTTGTTAGGTCATCTTCGGCCAATTCAGATTTGGAATCTCCCGTGAACGTCAACGGGAAATTTCAAAATAGCTTGGCGGACTTTGTTGTGTCTAAGTCGGCCAATTCAGATTTGTAATCTCCCGTGAACGTCAACGGGAAATTTCAAATTAGCTTGGCGGACTTTGTTGTGTCATCTTCGGCCAATTCAGATTTGTAATCTCCCGTAAACATCAACGGGAAATTTCAAAATAGCTTGTCGGACTTTGATGTGTCATCTTCGGCCAATTCTGATTTGGAATCTCCCGTGAACGTCAACGGGAAATTTCAAAATAGCTTGGTAGACTTTGTTGTGTCATCTTCGGCCAATTCAGATTTGTAATCTCCCGTGAACGTCAACGGGAAATTTTAAATTAGCTTGGCGGACTTTGTTGTGTCATCTTCGGCCAATTCTGATTTGGAATCTCCCGTGAACGTCAAAGGGAAATTTCAAAATAGCTTGGCGGACTTTGTTGGGTCTTCTTCGGCATATTCAGATTTGTAATCTCCCGTGAACGTAAACGGGAAATTTCAAATTAGCTTGGCGGACTTTGTTGTGTCATCTTCGGCCAATTCTGATTTGGAATCTCCCGTGAACGTCAACGGGAAATTTCAAAATAGCTTGGCGGACTTTGTTGTGTCATCTTCGGCCAATTCAGATTTGTAATCTCCCGTGAACGTCAACGGGAAATTTCAAATTAGCTTGGCGGACTTTGTTGTGTCAAAGTCGGCCAATTCAGATTAGTAATCTCCCGTGAACGTCAACGGGATATTTCAAAATAGCTTGGCGGACTTTGTTGTGTCATCTTCGGCCAATTCAGATTTGTAATCTCCCGTGAACGTCAACGGGAAATTTCAAATTAGTTTAACGGACTTTGTTGTGTCAAAGTCGGCCAATTCAGATTAGTAATCTCCCGTGAACGTCAACGGGAAATTTCAAATTAGCTTAGCGGACTTTGTTGTGTCATCTTCGGCCAATTCTGATTTGGAATCTCCCGTGAACGTCAACGGGAAATTTCAAAATAGTTTGGCGGATTTTGTTAGGTCATCTTCGGCCAATTCAGATTTGTAATCTCCCGTGTACGTCAACGGGAAATTTCAAATTAGCTTGGCGGACTTTGTTGTGTCAAAGTCGGCCAATTCAGATTACTAATCTCCCGTGAACGTCAACGGGAAATTTCAAATTAGCTTGGCGGACTTTGTTGTGTCATCTTCGGCCAATTCAGATTTGTAATCTCCCGTAAACATCAACGGGAAATTTCAAAATAGCTTGTCGGACTTTGATGTGTCATCTTCGGCCAATTCTGATTTGGAATCTCCCGTGAACGTCAACGGGAACATTCAAAATAGCTTGGCGGACATTGTTGGGTCATCTTCGGCCAATTCAGAATTGTAATGTCCCGTGAACGTCAACGGGAAATTACAAAATAGCTTGGCGGACTTTGTTGTGTCATCTTCGGCCAATTCTGATTTGGAATCTCCCGTGAACGTCAACGGGAAATTACAAAATAGCTTGTCGGACTTTGTTGTGTCATCTTCGGCCAATTCCGATTTGGAATCTCCCGTGAACGTCAACGGGAAATTTCAAAATAGCTTGGCGGACTTTGTTGTGTCATCTTCGGCCAATTCAGATTAGTAATCTCCCGTGAACGTCAACGGGAAATTTCAAAATAGCTTGGCGGATTTTGTTAGGTCATCTTCGGCCAATTCAGATTTTTTATCTCCCGTGTACGTCAACGGGAAATTTTAAATTAGCTTGGCGGACTTTGTTGTGTCTAAAGTCGGCCAATTCTGATTTGGAATCTCCCGTGAACGTCAACGGGAAATTTCAAATTAGTTTGGCGGACTTTTTTGTGACATCTACGGCCAATTCTAATTTGTAATAAAATAGCTTGTCGGACTTTTATGTGTCATCTTCGGCCAATTCTGATTTGGAATCTCCCGTGAAAGTCAACGGGAACATTTAAAATAGCTTGGCGGACATTGTTGGGTCATCTTCAGCCAATTCAGAATTGTAATGTCCCGTGAACGTCAACGGGAAATTACAAAATAGCTTAGCGTATTTTGTTAGATCATCTTCGGCCAATTCAGATTTGTAATCTCCCGTTAAAGTCAACGGGAAATTTTAAAATTAGTTTGGCGGACTTTGTTGTGTCATATTCGGCCAATTCGGATTTGGAATCTCCCGTGAACGTCAACGCGAAATTTCAAAATAGCTTGGCGGACTTTGTTGTGTCATCTTCGGCCAATTCAGATTTGTAATCTCCCGTGAACGTCAACGGGAAATTTCAAATTAGCTTGGCGGACTTTGTTGTGTCAAAGTCGGCCAATTCAGATTAGTAATCTCCCGTGAACGTCAACGGGAAATTTCAAAATAGCTTGGCGGACTTTGTTGTGTCATCTTCGGCCAATTCAGATTTGTAATCTCCCGTGAACGTCAACGGGAAATTTCAAATTAGCTTAGCGGACTTTGTTGTGTCATCTTCGGCCAATTCTGATTTGGAATCTCCCGTGAACGTCAACTTGAAATTTCAAAATAGCTTGGCGGATTTTGTTAGGTCATCTTCGGCCAATTCAGATTTGTAATCTCCCGTGTACGTCAACGGGAAATTTCAAATTAGCTTGGCGGACTTTGTTGTGTCAAAGTCGGCCAATTCAGATTTGTAATCTACCGTTATCGTCAACGGGAAATTTCAAATTAGCTTGGCGGACTTTGTTGTGTCAAAGTCGGCCAATTCAGATTTGTAATCTCCCGTGATCGTCAACGGGAAATTTCAAATAAGCTTGGCGGACTTTGTTGTGTCATCTTCCGCCAATTCTGATTTGGAATCTCCCGTGAACGTCAACGGGAAATTTCAAAATAGCTTGGCGGACTTTGTTGTGTCATCTTCGGCCAATTCCGATTAGGAATCTCCCGTGAACGTCAACGGGAAATTTCAAAATAGCTTGGCGGACTTTGTTGTGTCAAAGTCGGCCAATTCAGATTAGTAATCTCCCGTGAACGTCAACGGGAAATTTCAAAATAGCTTGGCGGAATTTGTTGTGTCATCTTCGGCCAATTCCGATTTGGAATCTCCCGTGAACGTCAACGGGAAATATCAAAATAGCTTGGCGGACTTTGTTGTGTCATCTTCGGCCAATTCAGATTTGGAATCTCCCGTGAACGTCAACGGGAAATTACAAAATAGCTTGGCGTATTTTGTTAGGTCATCTTCGGCCAATTCAGATTTGGAATCTCCCGTGAACGTCAACGGGAAATTTCAAATTAGCTTGGCGGTTATTGTTGTGTCTTCTTCGGCCAATTCTGATTTGGAATCTCCCGTGAACGTCAACGGGAAATTTCAAAATAGCTTGGCGGACTTTGTTGTGTCATCTTCGGCCAATTCTGATTTGGAATCTCCCGTGAACGTCAACGGGAAATTTCAAAATAGCTTGGCGGACTTTGTTGTGTCATCTTCGGCCAATTCAGATTTGGAATCTCCCGTGAACGTCAACGGGAAATTTCAAAATAGCTTGGCGGACTTTGTTGTGTCATCTTCGGCCAATTCAGATTAGTAATCTCCCGTGAACGTCAACGGGAAATTTCAAATTAGCTTGGCGGACTTTGTTGTGTCTAAAGTCGGCCAATTCTGATTTGGAATCTCCCGTGAACGTCAACGGGAAATTTCATATTAGTTTGGCGGACTTTTTTGTGACATCTTCGGCCAATTCTAATTTGTAATCTCCCGTGAACGTCAACGGGAAATTTCAAATTAGCTTGGCGGACTTTGTTGTCTCATCTTCGGCCAATTCAGATTTGTAATCTTCCGTAAACATCAACGGGAAATTTCAAAATAGCTTGTCGGACTTTGATGTGTCATCTTCGGCCAATTCTGATTTGGAATCTCCCGTGAAAGTCAACGGGAACATTTAAAATAGCTTGGCGGACATTGTTGAGTCATCTTCAGCCAATTCAGAATTGTAATGTCCCGTGAACGTCAACGGGAAATTACAAAATAGCTTGGCGTATTTTGTTAGGTCATCTTCGGCCAATTCAGATTTGTAATCTCCCGTTAAAGTCAACGGGAAATTTTAAAATTAGTTTGGCGGACTTTGTTGTGTCATCTTCGGCCAATTCTGATTTGTAATCTCCCGTGAATGTCAACGCGAAATTTCAAAATAGCTTGGCGGACTTTGTTGTGTCATCTTCGGCCAATTCAGATTTGTAATCTCCCGTGAACGTCAAGGGGAAATTTCAAAATAGCTTGGCGGACTTTGTTGTGTCATCTTCGGCCAATTCAGATTTGTAATATCCCGTGAACGTCAACGGGAAATTTCAAATTAGCTTGGCGGACTTTGTTGTGTCTTCAAGATGACACAACAAAGTCCGCCAAGCTATTTTGAAATTACCCGTTGACGTTCACGGGAGATTACTAATCTGAATTGGCCGACTTTGACACAACAAAGTCCGCCAAGCTAATTTGAAATTTCACGTTGACGTTCACGGGAGATTACAAATCTGAATTGGCCGAAGATGACCCAATAAAGTCCGCCAAGCTATTTTGATATTTCCCGTTGACGTTCACGGGAGATTCCAAATCGGAATTGGCCGAAGATGACACAACAAATTCCGCCATGCTATTTTGAAATTTCCCGTTGACGTTCACGGGAGATTACTAATCTGAATTGGCCGACTTTGACACAACAAAGTCCGCCAAGCTAATTTGTAATTTCCCGTTGACGTTCACGGGAGATTCCAATTCAGAATTGGCCGAAGATGACACAACAAAGTCCGCCAAGCTATTTTGAAATTTCCCGTTGACGTTCACGGGAGATTCCAAATCAGAATTGGCCGAAGATGACACAACAAAGTCCGCCAAGCTATTTTGAAATTTACCGTTGACGTTCACGGGAGATTCCTAATCGGAATTGGCCGAAGATGACACAACAAAGTCCGCCAAGCTATTTTGAAATTTCCCGTTGACGTTCACGGGAGATTACAAATCTGAATTGGCCGACTTTGACACACAAAGTCCGCCAAGCTATTTTGAAATTTCCCGTAGTCGTTCACGGGAGATTCCAAATCGGAATTGGCCGAAGATGACACAACAAAGTCCGCCAAGCTATTTTGAAATTTCCGGTTGACGTTCACGGGAGATTCCAAATCAGAATTGGCCGAAGATGACACAACAAAGTCCGCCAAGCTAATTTGAAATTTCCCGTTGACGTTCACGGGAGATTACTAATCTGAATTGGCCGACTTTGACACAACAAAGTCCGCCAAGCTAATTTGAAATTTGCCGTTGACGTTCACGGGACATTCCAAATCGGAATTGGCCGAAGATGACACAACAAAGTCAGCCAAGCTATTTTGAAATTTCCCGTTGACGTTCACGGGAGATTCCAAATCAGAATTGGCCGAAGATGACACAACAAAGTCCGCCAAGCTAATTTGAAATTTCCCGTTGACGTTCACGGGAGATTCCAAATCAGAATTGGCCGAAGATGACACAACAAAGTCCGCCAAGCTAATTTGAAATTTCCCGTTGTAGTTCACGGGAGATTCCAAATCAGAATTGGCCGAAGATGACACATTAAAGTCCGACAAGCTATTTTGAAATTTCCCGTTGACGTTCACGGGAGATTACAAATCTGAATTGGCCGAAGATGACCTAACAAAATCCGCCAATCTATTTTGAAATTTACCGTTGACGTTCACGGGAGATCACAAACCTGAATTGGTCGAAGATTGCCCAACAAAATCCGCCTAGCTATTTAAAATTTCCCGTTGACGTTCACGGGAGATTACAAATCTGGATTGTTCGAGGATGACACAACAAAGTCCGCCAAGCTAATTTGTAATTTCCCGTTGACGTTCATGGGAGATTACAAATCTGAATTGTCCGAAGATGACACAACAAAGTCCGCCAAGCTTATTTGAAATTTCCTATTGACGTTCACGGGAGATTCCAAATCAGAATTGGCCGAAGATGACACAACAAAGTCCGCCAAGCTAATTTGAAATTTCACGTTGACGTTCACGGGAGAATACAAATCTGAATTGGCCGAAGATGACACAACAAATTCTGCCAAGCTATTTTGATATTTCCCGTTAACGTTCACGGGAGATTCCAAATCAGAATTGGCCGAAGATGACACAACAAAGTCCGCCAAGCTATTTTGAAATTTCCCGTTGACGTTCACGGGAGATTCTAAATCAGAATTGGCCGAAGATGACACATCAAAGTCCGACAAGCTAATTTGAAATTTCCCGTTGACGTTCACGGGAGATTACTAATCTGAATTGGCCGACTTTGACACAACAAAGTCCGCCAAGCTCATTTGAAATTTCCTGTTGACGTTCACGGGAGATTACAAATCTGAATTGGCCGAAGATGACCCAACAAAGTCCGCCAAGCTATTTTAAAATTTCCCGTTGACGTTCACGGGAGATTCCAAATCGGTATTGGCCGAAGATGAAACAACAAAGTCCGCCAAGCTATTTTGAAATTTCCCGTTGACGTTCACGGGAGATTCCAAATCAGAATTGGCCGAAGATGACACATTAAAGTCCGACAAGCTATTTTGAAATTTCCCGTTGACGTTCACGGGAGATTACAAATCTGAATTGGCCGATGATGAACTAACAAAATCCGCCAAGCTATTTTGAAATTTACCGTTGACGTTCACGGGAGATCACAAATCTGAATTGGCCGAAGATTGCCCAACAAAATCCGCCTAGCTATTTAAAATTTCCCGTTGACGTTCACGTGAGATTACAAATCTGGATTGTTCGAGGATGACACAACAAAGTCCGCCAAGCTAATTTTTAATTTCCCGTTGACGTTCATGGGAGATTACAAATCTGAATTGTCCGAAGATGACACAACAAAGTCCGCCAAGCTAATTTGAAATTTACCGTTGACGTTCACGGGAGATTCCAAATCAGAATTGGCCGAAGATGACACAACAAAGTCCGCCAAGCTATTTTGAAATTTCCCGTTAACGTTCACGGGAGAATACAAATCTAAATTGGCCGAAGATGACACAACAAAGTCCGTCAAGCTATTTTGAAATTTCCAGGTGACGTTCACGGGAGATTCCTAATCAGAATTGGCCGATGATGACACAATTAAGTCCGCCAAGCTATTTTGAAATTTCCCGTTACGTTCACAGGAGATTTAAAATCAGAATTGGCCGAAGATGACACAACAAATTCCGCCAAGCTATTTTGAAATTTCCCGTTAACGTTCACGGGAGATTCCAAATCTGAATTGGCCGAAGATGACACAACAAAGTCCGCCAAGCTATTTTGAAATTTCCCGTTGACGTTCACGGGAGATTCCAAATCAGAATTGGCCGAAGATGAAACATTAAAGTCCGTCAAGCTATTTTGAAATTTCCAGGTGACGTTCACGGGAGATTCCTAATCAGAATTGGCCGATGATGACACAATTAAGTCCGCCAAGCTATTTTGAAATTTCCCGTTACGTTCACAGGAGATTTAAAATCAGAATTGGCCGAAGATGACACAACAAATTCCGCCAAGCTATTTTGAAATTTCCCGTTAACGTTCACGGGAGATTCCAAATCTGAATTGGCCGAAGATGACACAACAAAGTCCGCCAAGCTATTTTGAAATTTCCCGTTGACGTTCACGGGAGATTCCAAATCAGAATTGGCCGAAGATGAAACATCAAAGTCCGACAAGCTATTTTGAAATTTCCCGTTGACGTTCACGGGAGATTACTAATCTGAATTGGCCGACTTTGACACAACAAAGTCCGCCAAGCTAATTTGAAATTTCCCGTTGACGTTCACGGGAGATTACAAATCTGAATTGGCCGAAGATGACCCAACAAAGTCCGCCAAGCTATTTTAAAATTTCCCGTTGACGTTCACGGGAGATTTCAAATCGGAATTGGCCGAAGATGACACAACAAAGTCCGCCAAGCTATTTTGAAATTTCCCGTTGACGTTCACGGGAGATTCCAAATCAGAATTGGCCGAAGATGACGCAACAAAGTACGCCAAACTAATTTGAAATTTCCCGTTGACGTTCACGGGAGATTCCAAATTCGAATTGGCCGACTTTGACACAACAAAGTCCGCCAAGCTATTTTGAAATTTCCCCTTGACGTTCACGGGAGATTACAAATCTCAATTGGCCGAAGATGACACAACAAAGTCCGCCAAGCTAATTTAAAATTTCCCGTTGACGTTCACGGGAGATTACAAATGTGAATTGGCCGACTTTGACACAACAAAGTCCGCCAAGCTAATTTGAAATTTCCCGTTGACGTTCACGGGAGATTACAAATCTGAATTGGCCGAAGATGACCTAACAAAATCCGCCAAGCTATTTTGTGATTTCCTGTTGACGTTCACGGGAGATTCCAAATCAGAATTGGCCAAAGATGACACAACAAAGTCCACCAAGCTATTTTAAATTTCCCGTTGACGTTCACGGGAGATTCCAAATCAGAATTGGCCGAAGATGACACAACAAAGTCCGCCAAGCTAATTTGAAATTTCCCGTTGACGTTCACATGAGATTACAAATCTGAATTGGCCGAAAATGACACAACAAAGTCCGCCAAGCTATTTTGAAATTTCCCGTTGACGTTTACGGGAGATTACAAATCTGAATAGGCCCGAGATGACACAACAAAGTCCGCCAAGCTATTTTGAAATTTACCGTTGACGTTCACGGGAGATCACAAATCTGAATTGGCCGAAGATTGCCCAACAAAATCCGCCTAGCTATTTAAAATTTCCCGTTAACGTTCACGGGAGATTACAAATCTGAATTGTTCGAGGATGACACAACAAAGCTTGCCAAGCTAATTTGAAATTTCCCGTTGATTGGCACGGGAGATTCCAAATCAGAAAAGGCCGAAGATGACACAACAAAGTTCGCCAAGATAATTTGAAATTTCCCGTTTACGTTCACGGGAGATTACAAATCCGAATTGGCCGAAGATGACACAACACAGTCCGCCAAGCTATTTTGAAATTTCCCGTTGACGTTCATGGGAGATTCCTAATCAGAATTACCCGATGATGACACAACAAAGTCCGCCAAGCTATTTTGAAATTTCCAGTTACGTTCACAGGAGATTTAAAATCAGAATTGGCGGAAGATGACACAACAAATTCCGCCAAACTATTTTGAAATTTTCCGTTAACGTTCAAGGGTGATTCCAAATCTGAATTGGCCGAAGATGACACAACAAAGTCCGCCAAGCTATTTTGAAATTTCCCGTTGACGTTCACGGGAGATTACAAATCTGAATTGGCCGAAGATGACCCAACAAAGTCCGCTATCCTATTTTGTAATTTCCCGTTGACGTTCACGGGAGATTCCAAATCAGAATTTGCCGAAGATGACACAACAAAGTCCGCCAAGCTATTTTGAAATTTCCCGTTGACGTTCACGGGAGATTACAAATCTGAATTGGCCGAAGATGACACAACAAAGTCCGCCAAGCTATTTTGAAATTTCCCGTTGACGTTCACGGGAGATTCCAAATTAGAATTGGCCGAAGATGACACAACAAAGTCCGCCAAGCTAATTAGAAATTTCCTTTTGACGTTCACGGGAGATTACAAATCTGAATTGGCCGAAGATGACACAACAAAGTCCGCCAAGCTAATTTAAAATTTCCCGTTGACGTTCACGGGAGATTACAAATCTGAATTGGCCGACTTTGACACAACAAAGTCCGTCAAGCTAATTTGAAATTTCCCGTTGACGTTCACGGGAGATTACAAATCTGAATTGGCCGAAGATGACCTAACAAAATCCGCCAAGCTATTTTGTGATTTCCTGTTGACGTTCACGGGAGATTCCAAATCAGAATTGGCCAAAGATGACACAACAAAGTCCACCAAGCTATTTTAAATTTCCCGTTGACGTTCACGGGAGATTCCAAATCAGAATTGGCCGAAGATGACACAACAAAGTCCGCCAAGCTATTTTGAAATTTCCCGTTGACGTTCACGGGAGATTCCAAATCAGAATTGGCCGAAAATGACACAACAAAGTCCGCCAAGCTATTTTGAAATTTCCCGTTGACGTTTACGGGAGATTACAAATCTGAATAGGCCCGAGATGACACAACAAAGTCCGCCAAGCTATTTTGAAATTTACCGTTGACGTTCACGGGAGATCACAAATCTGAATTGGCCGAAGATTGCCCAACAAAATCCGCCTAGCTATTTAAAATTTCCCGTTAACGTTCACGGGAGATTACAAATCTGAATTGTTCGAGGATGACACAACAAAGCTTGCCAAGCTAATTTGAAATTTCCCGTTGATTGGCACGGGAGATTCCAAATCAGAAAAGGCCGAAGATGACACAACAAAGTTCGCCAAGATAATTTGAAATTTCCCGTTTACGTTCACGGGAGATTACAAATCCGAATTGGCCGAAGATGACACAACACAGTCCGCCAAGCTATTTTGAAATTTCCCGTTGACGTTCACGGGAGATTCCTAATCAGAATTACCCGATGATGACACAACAAAGTCCGCCAAGCTATTTTGAAATTTCCAGTTACGTTCACAGGAGATTTGAAATCAGAATTGGCGGAAGATGACACAACAAATTCCGCCAAACTATTTTGAAATTTTCCGTTAACGTTCAAGGGTGATTCCAAATCTGAATTGGCCGAAGATGACACAACAAAGTCCGCCAAGCTTTTTTGAAATTTCCCGTTGACGTTCACGGGAGATTACAAATCTGAATTGGCCGAAGATGACCCAACAAAGTCCGCTAACCTATTTTGTAATTTCCCGTTGACGTTCACGGGAGATTCCAAATCAGAATTTGCCGAAGATGACACAACAAAGTCCGCCAAGCTATTTTGAAATTTCCCGTTGACGTTCACGGGAGATTACAAATCTGAATTGGCCGAAGATGACACAACAAAGTCCGCCAAGCTATTTTGAAATTTCCCGTTGACGTTCACGGGAGATTCCAAATTAGAATTGGCCGAAGATGACACAACAAAGTCCGCCAAGCTAATTAGAAATTTCCTTTTGACGTTCACGGGAGATTACAAATCTGAATTGGCCGAAGATGACACAACAATGTCCGCCAAGCTAATTTGAAATTTCCCGTTGACGTTCACGGGAGATTACAAATCTGAATTGGCCGACTTTGACCTAACAAAATCCGCCAAGCTATTTTGTGATTTCCTGTTGACGTTCACGGGAGATTCCAAATCAGAATTGGCCAAAGATGACACAACAAAGTCCACCAAGCTATTTTAAATTTCCCGTTGACGTTCACGGGAGATTCCAAATCAGAATTGGCCGAAGATGACACAACAAAGTCCGCCAAGCTATTTTGAAATTTCCCGTTGACGTTCACGGGAGATTCCAAATCAGAATTGGCCGAAAATGACACAACAAAGTCCGCCAAGCTATTTTGAAATTTCCCGTTGACGTTTACGGGAGATTACAAATCTGAATAGGCCCGAGATGACACAACAAAGTCCGCCAAGCTATTTTGAAATTTACCGTTGACGTTCACGGGAGATCACAAATCTGAATTGGCCGAAGATTGCCCAACAAAATCCGCCTAGCTATTTAAAATTTCCCGTTAACGTTCACGGGAGATTACAAATCTGAATTGTTCGAGGATGACACAACAAAGCTTGCCAAGCTAATTTGAAATTTCCCGTTGATTGGCACGGGAGATTCCAAATCAGAAAAGGCCGAAGATGACACAACAAAGTTCGCCAAGATAATTTGAAATTTCCCGTTTACGTTCACGGGAGATTACAAATCCGAATTGGCCGAAGATGACACAACACAGTCCGCCAAGCTATTTTGAAATTTCCCGTTGACGTTCACGGGAGATTCCTAATCAGAATTACCCGATGATGACACAACAAAGTCCGCCAAGCTATTTTGAAATTTCCAGTTACGTTCACAGGAGATTTGAAATCAGAATTGGCGGAAGATGACACAACAAATTCCGCCAAACTATTTTGAAATTTTCCGTTAACGTTCAAGGGTGATTCCAAATCTGAATTGGCCGAAGATGACACAACAAAGTCCGCCAAGCTTTTTTGAAATTTCCCGTTGACGTTCACGGGAGATTACAAATCTGAATTGGCCGAAGATGACCCAACAAAGTCCGCTAACCTATTTTGTAATTTCCCGTTGACGTTCACGGGAGATTCCAAATCAGAATTTGCCGAAGATGACACAACAAAGTCCGCCAAGCTATTTTGAAATTTCCCGTTGACGTTCACGGGAGATTACAAATCTGAATTGGCCGAAGATGACACAACAAAGTCCGCCAAGCTATTTTGAAATTTCCCGTTGACGTTCACGGGAGATTCCAAATTAGAATTGGCCGAAGATGACACAACAAAGTCCGCCAAGCTAATTAGAAATTTCCTTTTGACGTTCACGGGAGATTACAAATCTGAATTGGCCGAAGATGACACAACAATGTCCGCCAAGCTAATTTGAAATTTCCCGTTGACGTTCACGGGAGATTACAAATCTGAATTGGCCGACTTTGACACAACAAAGTCCGCCAAGCTAATTTGAAATTTCCCGTTGACGTTAACGGGAGATTACAAATCTTAATTGGCCGAAGATGACCTAACAAAATCCGCCAAGCTATTTTGTAATTTCCCGTTGACGTTCACGAGAGATTCCAAATCAGAATTGGCCGAAGATGACACAACAAAGTTCGCCAAGCTATTTTGAAATTTCCCGTTGACGTTCACGGGAGATTCCAAATCAGAATTGGCCGAAGATGACACAACAAAGTCCGCCAAGTTATTTTGAAATTTCCCGTTGACGTTCACGGGAGATTACAAATCTGAATTGGCCGAAGATGATCCAACAAAGTCTGCCAAGCTATTTTGAAATTTCCCGTTGACGTTCACGATAGATTCCAAATCAGAATTGGCCAAAGATGACACAACAAAGTCCGCCAAGCTATTTTGAAATTTCCCGTTGACGTTCACGGGAGATTCCAAATCAGAATTGGCCGAAGATGACACAACAAAGTCCGCCAAGCTATTTTGAAATTTCGTTGCACTTTACACTTAATGGCACTGCACTTCTTAAGTATTTATAATATCTCAATTAGTGATTTTATTGCTAAATAATTTTTATCTAACTAATAACTATATAAATTTACATTGTTTTCACAGTTTGCATTTTATATTTATCTAACTGGTATTTGGTTTCCCTTACCATATTCATTTATTAACTGGGATTAATTTAATTGCATATTCTTTTATTCGTGTCGGTCAAAGTTTGAAATTGCGACCGAGAGGTATGACGTCAAAGGGGTGTGGCTTATCTATTATGTCGTATGCCTATACCGGTCAATGGATTGTTCACTTGAAATTTTTACGAAGCGATTATTAAATTAATAAGAGTTTATGTATTAAAACGAATGATGAATTTGAAAGGAGGTATACGGTAGAATCTATTGGTATTGATTAAATTTGGATAATAGGTCTTGTTAATTTATAACCTTGTCGTAGTAAGGTTATGTTAAACTATTTAGCGTTATGAATGGGATCGTATTTAGTTGGTCTTAAAATGCTGATAACTTTCGTTATATTTTGAGTTTTTCCTCGGGGTTTTGAAAATAAATTATGGGATGTAATTTAGAATGGTTTTGTTCATGTTTTACGTTTTATAGTACTTTAGTTTAGTTGTATTCTTCTGAAATCGTAGTCCTGACTAGGCCTAGGTAAGTTGACATTTTTGACGCTTGTTGTCATTAGCTGTCGGTTGTCTATAATGAATCGCATTTCATGCTGCACTGATTTATTTAAATAATTTGAATAAATTATGAGTTGTCTCAGGCGGGGGGGGGAGAAGCTGTGGGAGTGTCAACTCAAATATCAAATGGTAAAGCAATTTGTGTTTTGGATCATATTAACATCTTGATGGAAAGAAAAGTAGCCTAATTTGGTAGGCAAATTGTCTCACACACCCATTCACAAACAAAATTATGTTCACCAACAATGTCAGTTCAGTAGCTTTCAATAAAAAACTGAAAATCAACCATGTGTAAACTGTTTTATGTTTTGTAGAATACTTTTAACAATATTCATATAATAAAATAAGGTCTAAATAATATGCTTTATTTATATCATAAACTCTTCTTAAACGTAGATATTATATGACAAAATCAATTTTTAATGATTATGGTTCATAGGAAATTATTCCTTATTGTAATTATCATTATTTGCAATTCTAAACAAATGTCTTGGATAATTTATATTCACATTTCACCAAAATTTGTAAAAAAATCTGAAGAGCCAATTTTGAGAAATTTGTCTTTCATACAGCTATTTTGCCAATTATTTTAATTTTTACCAAGAACTCATGAACTGGCATTTTTGACAAGGTGATCAATACTTTTTAAAAGTGCTACATTTAAACAAAAAAATGTTGTCACAATGTTGTGATTTTATTTCATAACAACATATCTCCAAATTTGAGTTATTGAACAAATGAAAAAATGACAATCAGAATTTTTATAAAACTATCTAACAAATTACAAAACAGGTTTTTGCAAGCTCAAAAAAAATCTTATAAATAACACGTCATTCTATTTTTGCCGTTACTGTAGAAAATGTCACCAAATTTAAGTAACCGTTTAAGTTATTATTAAAGATAACTGACACTTTTCAAAATGAAATATTTATTATTATGGGTTATAATGGCAATTAAAAAATACCTCTATGAGAATACGTTATTTGGTTCTGAGTACTTATTATTTTATTTAATGTACTTTAATTTGATAAGGTTATTTTTTATTTATTTATACCCATTTTATTGTTTTAAAATAAATGTTGAATTTTTAAATGAATTTTTGTCAGTGAAATTAAATTTTTTAAATCTGCATTAATATTCTTCAAATATAAAAAAAAGATGAAAGTCAGGGGAAAAAATTGTTTCAGGCCAATTAGTTACATTTTGTGTTTTATAACTTAGATTGCTAACTAAGTCAATTTGCGAATATCATTTTGTTAGGAGGTGAGTGTTTGAAACTACACTTTTCACAAACAATACTTTTGATATTTGTTGTCTTAGAGAAATCGGGTTAGTACATACAGAGTCAAAATCTGCAAATCTATTTTAGTGTGTTTTAAGTTGACACTTAAAAACTTTACAGTATTTAAAAATATGGAGAAAAAAATAAAAACTAATTTAACTCAAAATTATTATTTAATGCTCAGTTTGAGTATAATCTTCTGCCAATCCTAGCATTGTCTTATTATTTACATTTGTCGATGCATTTCGGAGTTCCTTCATTTATGAGACCTATTTTAGTAAGATGGAGGAGCTGCAAAACCCATATACAAATATAAATAATAAGACAATAGTATGATTGGCAGAATATTTTACTCAAACTAATTATGCAGATATAATTATTATAAATTTATATTCACAACATTTGTGCATAAAAATTAAACTTTATAGTTTCCATTCTAAAATTTGGGCTACCTAATCTCATTCATAGAATAGTTATTCTACTTAAACACTAGCAAATGTACGTAACCAATCTTCGTCTTTGGATTTCTTGGCATGAGCTACATACTGGATTTCTTTCATTCTTCTATTGCGACGCTAATGATAGCTTAAAGAGTTGTTTGTTCAATGTACAATTTTTCACAAAATGTGCACAATAGCTGGTAGATAAAATTGCTGGATTCGCAAATAATAGGATACACCAAATTTCGGTTACAAGTAGATGCAAGTAAACTGCACATCTAGGTTTATTACAAGCAAGGGTGACGACCATAATTTTGTCATCATTGAGCTTGTTTATCAGACTGGATTTTAACTTTACAAAATTATTGTTCAAATGAGGACATCTTTCAAAAATATCATGTGGCTTTAAAAAAAGAAAAGTTTTTTAATTGGGAAAGGTTTCCAAAAAAATATATAGTTATTTTACTACGTTTTTATTAGTTCGGTTTCCGTCATATCTGTCAGTCTGTCCAGGTGGAATTTTGCAGTCGAGTTTAAACTAACTTCCCGATAAGCTAGAGACCGGAAATTTTGAACATAGGTCAGAATTGGATGACAATACAATATTCAGTTGGTTTCTTGTCTCTACATTTGTTTAAACAATAGTTATTTAAACAAATCAAAATTGGCCAATGAGATATAGATTTTTTTAACCGCGTTATCGCTTAAACGAGTTATCGCTTTTAAATGGTAACCGGAATATTGAAGTAGGATGAGGCAAATTTTTCATGGCTTGTGAGAGTTATTGGATTAATAATAAATCAAATAAAAAAAAATTTAACATACCACAATAGTGTGCTAAGCGTATATGTGAATATTAGGCCTACATTTCTGACAATCGTTACAACGGTTAAAGAGACGGATACTCAACGGAAGCGCGGATTAGAGAAGAAGAAGCCAACACGGCAAATTGAGAACAAAAGGAATCTGAAGCAGATATGTTGGCAAGATTAGCCAAACGCCGTAAGCTAGCTACAGAACGTCCGGAAAAACAGCGCAAGATCGAACTTGAAAATGATAAGAAACGAAAGGCTCTAGCGAGGTCGCGTGAAACGGGGGACGAAATTCTTCTCGACTTGCCGATGACGTGTATAGACATGCTCAAGTAAGAGCAAACGAGGCTCCCGAAGCCCGTGTTGCTGGCTTGCTCGCGATGCACGCCGCCATTCTGAAAACAAACGTGCAAAACTCCCGAGACGCAAACCGCTCGTCTAGTTAACGATGTACTCTGCCATTCTGAAAAAAATAATTTGCGAGACTCCTGAAGCACATACCACCCGCCTAGCTAGTGACTGCCAGAGTCTCATCAATATATAAAAAACCGATTGAAATCTTTCACCCGAACATAAGACTAAAAAACACAAAATAATAAATCAAATAATTTTTTTTAACATACCACGTTTTTAAAACGAACTAAAAAGTATAAAATAATTTTTCATGACCCTTCTACAATTTTGAGGGAGGATTGTTAGTGGCTATGGATATATTTTGAATACTTGGAGAGAATAACGTGGGGTTCAGCCAGTAAATAATACAAGTAGATAATCCGGATGAATTCACAGCTAATTTCAATGAATCGGAAATGAGATTCACTGTAATTTAATTTATTTACTCCTCCTTAACTATCATAGATTGCCTGCGCCCCACGTTTTTCTCTCCAAGTATTCCAAATATATCCATAGCCACTAACAATCCTCCCTCAAAATTGTAGAAGGGTGATGAAAAATTATTTTATACTTTTTAGTTCGTTTTAAAAACGTGGTATGTTAAAAAAAATAATTATTTGATTTATTATTTAAATGGTGTTCAGTTTATTTAGATCCTACTAGTACTGTGTTATAACTTTTAGATCTGTATTATAATAATTATTTAGATAATGACTTTCTGGAAATACATTATATACTTCGGGTAAATAACTGTAAAAATCGCTTTTGTTGCTACATAAATGATTTGTTCATAATAATTAAGCATTTGAGTATTGATTTTGGTTTACTGTATATACATAGAATGACAACTATTATAATTAATTCATGTCATTCGTTTTTATTTATCCTAATAATAAATATACAAAGTGCCAATCCTCCTACAAAGTGTCTGAATGTAACCAAGATACCGGCTATCAAAACAAAGATAAGAAAATTAAATTTGATATTATTATTACGTTGTTATTCAACTTACAACACTCTAAATTAGATAGAAATTTCCAGATATCAATCAATCTACGATTACAAATAACAAAGTTATTATCGAAATGTAATTTTGAACTCTGACCTTCCAAGATCATATGATATTCATTTAGATACAAGTTTCAGGGTTAAGTCACAGACTCCTCTAGGTTAATGAGTGGAGGCTTCTTCACATAGGCCTATGTACACTTTCAAAACCCACTAAGGTCAAGACACTGACATGAGCAAGCAACTCTTGATCTACCAATGCAAAAGTCCTAAGTAACCAACTTTTGGCCATTATATTAACAAGATCTGCTTGTATTACATTTTATGATGGTGCTGGATAAGTACAATGTTGACACCCATCAACTTATTTTAATATAATTTTAGTTTGTGTGAAACCATTTTCAGTAAAAACATCAATATCTCAGAAAGAAACAGTACAGTATTAGATTATATTAAAAAATTTCAAGCACAAACAAGAGTTAAATAGATTAAAAAACATTATTAAGTCCAAAACTATTTTGACAAATATTAAATATTTCGTCAATTTTTATTTCCTTCTTGTTTAAAGTTGAAAATCTTTCGGTCATCATCGCCTTATAAAAATAAATAAAGAAAAACTCATAATATAGAGACTTCTAACCCTTGAATTCTCTAATAGCGTTAGGATTGAAAGAAAGCTAGAGTTTGTTAAGAGAGACTGATAGGAAAGTTGAATAAGAGGAATATAACCCAATATTATGTGAAGAAAGGTATACATCTAGATAGTTAAACCTCAGGATTTCCACACTCTTACGTGAACCCAAACTCTAGAAGTAAACCTCTACGAAGAATATTTCATGAAAAACTACATAGAAAAAGATATAGATCCAGCTAAGGTATTTCAATATTGTCACACTCGTACTCGAACTACTCAAATGTAGTCAATATATTTAACCAAGAAAAAGAAGTTAAGTTTTTGTTTCACTCAAAATTATTTTACACTTTGTCCCATGAATAAGTCAACATACGAGGAAGCTGCAAATAAGTTTTGCAAATAATTATCATAGTGAAAACTAAAATTATTCCTATTAAGTATCATTTCAGTAATGTCAATAGTTTAATTCAATAATGTCTTTTCCTATTGCAGGTCTGAAAGTAAATAAAGAGTGCACCTTTGCCTGGAGAAGAAAGCACATTTCAAGTTAAAATAACCTTAGTACAGGGTCCGGTTTCCGAGTACAAGATCTGGAATTTGTAAAATGCTCCATAAATTGTGTGGAATAATGATTTAACACCAACTGTCACGAGATAAACTTTTTGATCTAAAGGTTTGTTAATTTTGTTGAGTTTATAAACTATGAATGTCTATTAATGTCAAAGATATCCTACAATAAAATGTGAAACAAAATTTCCATCTTTCATTCAAGATACTCGCAATTTTATAAATAAACTTGATGTAAAGTTAGCCAACTTTGATGAAATATTGAAGCTGTATGCCAAAATAAAGAATGTGTATGTGTGTGTTGGAGAACTGCATTTCAATTGGATAATTTTACTTCTTTGTATTCTGTAATACAAGCATAAAAAAAAAAATTTCATATATTTAAAATTATTTGATTTGAAATGCAGTTTTCACACATTTCTATTATACTGTTCAGGAATTTAATTTAACAAGACATGGTTTAAAATTTATACATTTTTGAAGGTCAAATTGTTTACTTGTTATTTTTATTACTTATAGATAGACATGTATACATGTATCAATTAGTTTACAATATTATATTTACAAAATAATTACAAAAATAATCATTTATATTATATTTGATTTCAGATAATCTATAACTTGCTAAGTTCCACCAATTATGCCTGCCCTTCAGTTAGAGACATTCAAAGTTGGTATTTGATAAAACAATAGAGTCGAATTGTTCAACTAATAAAGTTACTCTTCAGTAAGACAACAAAATAAGAATGACAATGGTCATTTCATTCTAATCGATCGATCAAGTAAAGCATACTCTTCAGTTAGAAAACAAAATCGTGTTAAATAGTCAATAGATTCGAATTGTTCAACTAATAAAGTTACTCTTCAGTAAGACAACAAAATAAGAATGACAATGGTCATTTCATTCTAAACGGTCGATCAAGTAAAGCATACTCTTCAGTTAGAAAACAAAATCGTGTTTAATAGTCAATAGAGTCTAATTGTTCAACTAATAAAGTTACTCTTCAGTAAGACAACAAAATAAGAATGACAATGGTCATTTCATTCTAATCGATCGATCAAGTAAAGCATACTCTTTAGTTAGAAAACAAAATCGTGTTTAATAGTCAATAGATTCGAATTGTTCAACTAATAAAATTACTCTTCAGTAAGACAACAAAATAAGAATGACAATGGTCATTTCATTCTAATCGATCTATCAAGTAAAGCATACTCCTTAGTTAGAAAACAAAATCGTGTTTAATAGTCAATAGATTCGAATTGTTCAACTAATAAAGTTACTCTTCAGTAAGACAACAAAATAAGAATTACAATGGTCATTTCATTCTAATCGATCGATCAAGTAAAGCATACTCTTCAGTTAGAAAACAAAATCGTGTTTAATAGTCAATAGATTCTAATTGTTCAACTAATAAAGTTACTCTTCTGTAAGACAACAAGATAAGAATGACAATGGTCATTTCATTCTAATCGATCGATCAAGTAAAGCATACTCTTCAGTTAGAAAACAAAATCGTGTTTAATAGTCAATAGATTCGAATGGTTCAACTAATAAAGTTACTCTTCAGTATGACAACAAAATAAGAATTACAATGGTCATTTCATTCTAATCGATCGATCAAGTAAAGCATACTCTTCAGTTAGAAAACAAAATCGTGTTTAATAGTCAATAGATTCTAATTGTTCAACTAATAAAGTTACTCTTCAGTAAGACAACAAGATAAGAATGGCAATGGTCATTTCATTCTAATCGATCGATCAAGTAAAGCATACTCTTCAGTTAGAAAACAAAATCGTGTTTAATAGTCAATAGATTCGAATTGTTCAACTAAAAGTTACTCTTCAGTAAGACAACAAAATAAGAATGACAATGGTCATTTCATTCTAATCGTTCGATCAAGTAAAGCATACTCTTCAGTTAGAAAACAAAATCGTGTTTAATAGTCAATAGATTCTAATTGTTCAACTAATAAAGTTACTCTTCAGTAAGACAACAAAATAAGAATGACAATGGTCATTTCATTCTAATCGATCGATCAAGTAAAGCATACTCTTCAGTTAGAAAACAAAATCGTGTTTAATAGTCAATTGATTCGAATTGTTCACTAATAAAGTTACTCTTCAGTAAGACAACAAAATAAGAAAGACAATGGTTATTTCATTCTAATCGATCGATCAAGTTAAACATACTCTTCAGTTATAAAACAAAATAGTGTTTAATAGTCAATAGATTCGAATTGTTCAACTAATAAAGTTACTCTTCAGTAAGACAACTAAATAAGAATGACAATGGTAATTTCATTCTAATCGATCGATCAAGTAAAGCATACTCTTCAGTTAGAAAACAAAATCGTGTTTAATAGTCAATAGATTCTAATTGTTCAACTAATAAAGTTACTCTTCAGTAAGACAACAAAATAAGAATGACAATGGTCATTTCATTCTAATCGATCGATCAAGTAAAGCATACTCTTCAGTTAGAAAACAAAATCATGTTTAATAGTCAATAGATTCTAATTGTTCAACTAATAAAGTTACTCTTCAGTAAGACAACAAAATAAAAATGACAATGGTCATTTCATTCTAATCGATCGATCAAGTAAAGCATACTCTTCAGTTAGAAAACAAAAGCGTGTTTAATAGTCAATAGATTCGAATTGTTCAAGTAATAAAGTTACTCTTCAGTAAGACAACAAAATAAGAATGACAATGGTCATTTCATTCTAATCGATCGATCAAGTAAAGCATACTCTTCAGTTAGAAAACAAAATCGTGTTTAATAGTCAATAGATTCTAATTGTTCAACTAATAAAGTTACTCTTCAGTAAGACAACAAAATAAGAATGTCAATGGTCATTTCATTCTAATCGATCGATCAAGTAAAGCATACTCTTCAGTTAGAAAACAAAATCATGTTTAATAGTCAATAGTTTCGAATTGTTCAACTAATAAAGTTACTCTTCAGTAAGACAATAAAATAAGAATGACAATGGTCATTTCATTCTAATTGATCGATCAAGTAAAGCATACTCTTCAGTTAGAAAACAAAATCGTGTTTAATAGTCAATAGATTCGAATTGTTCAACTAATAAAGTTACTCTTCAGTAAGACAACAAAATAAAAATGACAATGGTCATTTCATTCTAATCGATCGATCAAGTAAAGCATACTCTTCAGTTAGAAAACAAAATCGTGTTTAATAGTCAATAGATTCGAATTGTTCAAGTAATAAAGTTACTCTTCAGTAAGACAACAAAATAAGAATGACAATGGTCATTTCATTCTAATCGATCGATCAAGTAAAGCATACTCTTCAGTTAGAAAACAAAATCCTGTTTAATAGTCAATAGATTCGAATTGTTCAACTAATAAAGTTACTCTTCAGTAAGACAACAAAATTAGAATGACAATGGTCATTTCATTCTAATCGATCGATCAAGTAAAGCATACTCTTCAGTTAGAAAACCAAATCATGTTTAATAGTCAATAGTTTCGAATTGTTCAACTAATAAAGTTACTCTTCAGTAAGACAATAAAATAAGAATGACAATGGTCATTTCATTCTAATTGATCGATCAAGTAAAGCATACTCTTCAGTTAGAAAACAAAATCGTGTTTAATAGTCAATAGATTCGAATTGTTCAACTAATAAAGTTACTCTTCAGTAAGACAACAAAATAAAAATGACAATGGTCATTTCATTCTAATCGATCGATCAAGTAAAGCATACTCTTCAGTTAGAAAACAAAATCATGTTTAATAGTCAATAGATTCGAATTGTTCAACTAATAAAGTTACTCTTCAGTAAGACAACAAAATAAGAATACTTACTTACTTACTTCTTAAGACGAGCTTCCAGTGCTTTCCGCTCCGATGGCTCGATGTCTCCGGTATAACAGTGCCGCACTCTGCCAAAACTTGCTGTTTGATAGAATATTCTCCAGGGTGGCCTCCTCACCAAGTTTCACTTTTAATATTTCTCGCTCCCAAAGGAAGTGGGAGCACTGGAGGAGAATGTGTTCCAGACTTTCCTCCACCAACATGCATACGCCACACAGATCGCTATTAGATAATTTAAAACGGTGTAGATATTTGTTTGTGACAATATGACCCGTGCGAGCTCTTGCCGCAAATGAAGACACGAATCGAGGAATTGATTTGTGTAAACGGGGATCACGTGGAGTACGCTGTAGTGCGTAAAAGGCTCGTCCAGAGTCGCAGTGCTGCCATCGCTGGTTCCATGTAGTTTCAAACCAGTTTTTAGCCGCTCTCCTGCACGTCAGTAGTGAAAAACATGCTTCAGGTGCAGGGCCCATGTTACATGTGGTGCTGGCCAACGTGTCAGCTTTTTCATTGCCTGGTATACCACAGTGGCTCGGGATCCACTGCAACACAATGTTCTTTTCCTTCAGATTCGCTAACAGGTCATGGATTTCTGATATGCGGAAAAAGTAATCGTTTGCTTGACTGGCCTGAATAGCTTGAAGGGCAGATCTGGAATCTGTGAGGATGCAGATGTTTACTTGCTCGACAGTTCGGCAGAACTGCAGTGCAGCACTCAAAGCCAACAGTTCAGCATTCATGCTGGAGGATGCATCACAGGGGAACAAGAAGATCTCTTGCATTTTTGGGCAGTAAAACGCCGCTCCTCCTCTTCCATTTGCTTTGTCAACCGACCCGTCCGTGTAGATCAGCAGATATAGCTCATATCTCTCACGAATCATTTCCATTGATGCCGATTTAAGAAGCATAGGTGACTCTTGCTTTGTCAATGAGCCGGGAATGTCAAGGATTGCTTGGATTTTGGGTCTCAGCCATGGTGGATGTTTCAAAGTCGTTGGAATAGTCTGTGGTCTCAAACATTCAAGTTCAGGACTTGGTTTATTTTTGCAGTTGTAGAATGACTGACGAACGCTATTGTATCTGTCCGCAACAAAGTCATGCAAGGTAGGCGTAGCCAAAATTTGGAAATGCTTCTTGATTTGGAGCATCCGGATGTACAAGTCCAGTGGTGCAATCGCGAGCTCAATTTCCATCGCTTGGCAGCTTGTAGTCTTTGGGCACCCCAGGCAGATCCGAAGTGCACAATTCTGCATAAGTTGTAGTTTTTTAATGTGAGTTTCAGCTGCGCCACCCCACACCTCACAGGCATAAAGCATTTTTGATCTTACAAATGATATATAGAACTGTCTCAGCATGAATGTGTCAGCTCCCCAGACTCTGCCTGAGATGACTTTTAGAGCATTTATCCTGTTGGCGCTTTTTTCGACAATTGAGCTGATATGGTCGTTCCAGAGAAGCTTCGGATCCAGCTTGATTCCCAGTAGCGTAGGATGTTTGTTATATGGAATTTCGATGTTATTCATAGAAACGAGTGGCTTATAGTTCTTATGTGTGTACCGTCTTGAGAAGAAACAGGCTTCTGTTTTTGTAGAAGAAATGGGTAACCCCCATTTCTTACACCATTCGATAGTGTTTTCTAAAGCTTCTTGTACTCTGCTAGTCGCCAAGGCTGGTTCCCGGGCAGTGGCCCATATGGTGACATCATCAACGTAATTGCCAGAGATACTGAGGCAGGCATAACAGTTTCTAAGTCCCAGAGAGCTATGTTGAATAGTGACGGGCTAATAACTGAGCCTTGCGGGATTCCATTGAGAGTGGCCCCCTCGAACGAGTACGTATCGTTGATTTTTGTCTTGATGGTCCTGTCTTTCAAGAAATCCACAATGAATTTCAAAATGTTACCTTTTAATCCAAGTTTGGTGCATTGATCAATAATCGTAACCCTGGAGACTTTATCAAATGCGGCTTCAAAATCAATTAAGACGACTGTGGTGCACTCTTTCCTTGAAAACCCGTTGTAAATGCTTTCAGTGAAGAAATGAAGTGCATCGGTAGTACCTCTTTTTGGCCTGAAGCCAAACTGCTGTTGACTGAGAAGTCCAAAATGTTCCATTCGCCATATCAGGCGATTATTAACCACTCTCTCTAGTAGTTTCCCAACACATGATGTGAGCGCAATTGGCCTATATGACGAAGAGAGTTCGGAGGGTTTTCCAGACTTCAACAGGGGAATAATAGTAGCTTGTTTCCATTTCGCTGGTATAACACCTTCTGTCCAGATATTGTTGAGATTCAAAATAAGTTCAAGAGTTAGCTCCTCAGAGCAATTCTGCAGCATTGCATTATGTATGCCATCTTCGCCTGGAGTAGTTGCTTTAAGTTGATCTATTGCACTTTTTACCTCTACTGTGGTGAACGGGTTGTTGCTGATGTCATCTTGTTCCATCAATTTGCTGAGCGTGTTGTAGAAAAATTCCTTATCCGCGATTAGGTGAGTAGGCCAAATCGTCTCGTTTCCTGATTTTACCATATATGATGAGTTGAAGTAGTCAGCGATGTCTTTTTCCCTTGTGACTGGTGTTCCACTAGAGGTTTGTATTTGGAAAATTTTCTCTGAAGGTTTACCTTGAATGGCCTTGAAACGCTTCCAGACTGCTGAGCAGGGAGTGTTTGAATTTATCCCGTTGACGAAATTGCGCCAAGATGTTTGTTTTGCCACTTTTATAGCTCTTTTGCACTTAGCAGCCGATTGATTGTATTTCATCCGGAGTTCTGGCGTTCGGTGTTTTTTCCACTGTCTTCTTGCTCTTTGTCTTGCTTTACGGAGTTCTGAGATTTCTGTCGTCCACCAAATGTTTGAGGGTTTGTCCTTTCGATTTGGGCCTTACATCGGAATGCATCTCTTAGCGGCAGATATTATTATTTTCTCGACATCTTCGATTCCGTCAGCAACGTGGCAATTACTTGTATGGGCCTTAAACATGTCCCAGTCTGCCTCCCTTATTTTAAACTTCGCTGAAATCTGATTTCTTGCGCTGGCGTTCTGTTCGATAGGAATTTCGAAGAAGATCGGAAAATGGTCGCTGGAGAGATCTCTGCACACGTGCCAATTTTTCACCAAGTCGATCAAGTCTGGACTGATTAGCGTGAGGTCCAAGGTGCTCAGTGAACCCGTACTAGCTGATTGGTATGTAGGTTCTTTGTTGGTATTTAGGAGCAAGAGGTTGTTTGAGAGTAACCAGTTTTGCAATAGCTGCCCATTGCCATTTCCTGGACCACTGTTCCAAGAGTCATGTTTAGCGTTAAAATCACCCATTATAATTCAATATTTCTGAGAGCGTAGTAAGGAGTTCAACTCCTCATGTGTTATCAGTTGGTTGGGTATATACACATTTACAATTTTTATCACAATGTTTTGGTTTAAAATAATATCACAGCATATAGCTTCCATATTAGCGGTCACTATGACTTCATGGTTTTTCACAGGCACTGACTTATGCACCAGCGTAACAACCCCCCCCCTTTTATTCGGTCTGGAATAGTTGAATGTTTTGTAGTTATTAAAGCCTGGATGTCTACTTGCATCCGAGGGAAAACAGGATTCTTTGTACACAAACTATTTTCACCCGATTCGCGTCCATTTCTTGCTTCAATTCCTCAATCTTATTCATTAGGGATCTTGCGTTCCAATGCATAAAAGATAATGGTAGCTTTTTCACCGGTAATAATGACTTCACTTTTCTTTTCCGCTCCTGATGGGTTGATCCGATAGAAATGTGTCGCTTCTTGTTCGGATCCTGTTTAGCTTTAATTCTTTGGCGAAGTTCCTCTGTATCACTCCTACTATTACACCATACTTCAATTCTTCTGTTATACATAACACCTCTCCTTCTCATAATAATGGTTTTGTCAATATCATAAAATTTCCTCACGTCTTGGACGGAGTCGTCTTTGGAGTTCCAAATATTAACTTTTAGTCGATCTGGATGGCTTTGCTTCTTACTAGAAGTTCGTCGATGAGAGTCCTGAAAAGGACTGATTAAGTGTTGACTTTTATTGCGCATAGCTTGGCGCCGGAGGACTTCGTGAGAAGCGACTGCTGACTTGGTTCACAACTGAGTTGCTATCCAGGGTTACCACGTGGAGGTGTCAGCGCAACCCCAAACAAACTACAACCCCAAACAAACAAAATAAGAATGACAATGGTCATTTCATTCTAATTGATCGATCAAGTAAAGCATACTCTTCAGTTAGAAAACAAAATCGTGTTTAATAGTCAATAGATTCTAATTGTTCAACTAATAAAGTTACTCTTCAGTAAGACAATAAAATAAGAATGACAATGGTTATTTCATTCTAATCGATCGATCAAGTAAAGCATACTCTTCAGTTAGAAAACAAAATCCTGTTTAATAGTCAATTGATTCTAGTTGCTCAATCAATTAATGCATTACTCTTGAGTTAAAAAATAATGTTGTTTAATCAATTGTAAGACTAACTTTTCATCATTCAGTTAGAAACACACTAAGTTGGTCATAAGTTTAAATAAATAATTAATGAAGTAAAAGTTATTCTACTTATTGGGACATACAATGTTAGTAGTGACAAGGTTTAAATGTCTAGGCACTCTAGTTTAAAGACTGTTCTACAGTAAAAAAAGAGTAAGGGAATCTTAAGTGCTCTAATTTAAAGGCATTCTTCAGTTAAAAATATACAAAGTTGGTAGTAAAGGGATAAAGGAGTCTAAGTACTCTAGTTTAAATACTCTTCTTCAGTTAGAAAACATACAAAGTTTGGTAAAATAAACTAGCATACATCATCATTGTAAAAATTGATCTACTAGTTTAGAAAATACGAAAGATAGTACATTTTTATTTAATCAACTAGAAATGGTTCTTCTATTTTGATATTGTTCTTATAATCAAATCGTTGTTTTAATAGTTTATAAAATGAACCAAGAAATTCAGGAAAATATGGAATGGGAAGATATTACACCATTTATAAATGGAAAACCTAATCATGAGACAACTATGGATTGGGACGATATTTACAATGATGAGCTTACCACAACAAATGGAGGCTCAACTAATGGATCACCTAATATAACTAGAGGAACAGCTCAAAACAATCAATTAGCTGAACTTCCACGAGAACAAAAATTACCTGTTGTGACTGTTCAATTTACAATCTATAGAAATAACAAGTAAGTCAATTTTTATTTTGTTATTTTACATACAAATTAACTCCTTCCTTCACATGAATTTATTTAATACTTAATGCTTGTTACTTTTTTATTTTGATTTAAGTAAATAATATCACATTGGATACAAATTTCTGAATCTTCCATTTCTATGGCAGAGACATGGGTGGTTTTAGAGCTGTCTAAGATTATTCTCAACTTAACTGATTGATTAAGTAGCAGTTTTTATATGTGTAGTTGTGGTAGACTCTATATTTTGCTGCAATAGGTCATCTTTAAGAAGTGTACAATCTTTTTCATGGTAAAAGTGTCTGCAATCATTTACGGCCGTAACAGCTTTTAATGTGATTACATATTTTCTACATTAATCCACCACTCCTTCAATGTGGATTTTCTAACAAAGATTCTTCTACTGTTTTGAGGTTTAGTAAATTAGGTAGAGCAATTAAGTTATTTAAGACTGTTTCCTATTGCAAGTCAGGGAGTAAACAAAGAGTACACATTTTCCTGGAGAAGAAAGCACATTACAATTTTGTTAAAGATATCTTAAGACCATTTCTCACATGAGGAGAATATCAAATACAGAGCATACTGCAAGGCAGTATTGTCATTTCCGCTATTTAATCTCATATGAACAACAAAATTACACATTATACACTTGGTAGGAAGAGCTACTCATTCATTTACTATTATCCACGTATTGTATTTTGAAGAATGAATGCATAATCTGTTCATGGAATACCCCCACCACCATCTTATTAATTATTCCAATATACAGAGTATTATTTGTAACTTTGAAAATAGTCCATTTTCATTTGAAAATGCATGTGGTTGGATTATAGTTAATTATCTGCTTGTAACTGAAATTATTTTTTATAAGGCAAATAATAGTAAGCAAAAACTCAAAAAGTCCAATACTGTTTTAAATTTAACTTAAAATTGTGCACTACCACAGAAAGGATAACATAGCAGAATGATTTGTAACTCTAATGGAAATTCCTACAAAATCATATGCAAGCACTTAAGATCTCACACCTGCCAACCTTGCTTTAAATTTTAAAACAAATATAGGAAGTGCCAAATTTTGAAGAAAATCAATTTATAATTCGTAAAACCACAACAATTGACTATTTTCAATTAATTTAATTTAAAGTAAGTTAGTATTTTCCCCCGCTATAGACATACAAATATCATTAATTTATATATACAATTTTAAATTTATGTTTTCTACAAGTTTGAAGGCTTATGAACAATTTCCACCAACTATGAGTTTATCTCTACATTTCAAAAATCCAATGGTAAGAGTGTAGATGGTTGCATACATTAATTTCATCCTGATACTACTCACTTTTAAAGTGAAGTTTTTATTCAAATATATTTTAAACAATAGTCCTAAAGCTAATGAAAATTCATTCAAAGTTAGTTTGATACAGTGCATCTTTGAAGTAAAAATTTATTTTCATTATACTACACAGAAAACAGCTGTTTACTTAGTCTATTCATAGATAAGAAAGTTTTTCTTTACATTGTACCGGTATTACACAGAAAATTTACTATGCACTACCTGATTTGAACAATAACAAGCTTATTTAATTGCAGTTACTAAAGGTTTGATTATTAACCTCAAATAAGTGTAAACATTGAAGTTTTCACACCTGCAACTTATATCGTAAGTACATGGCCCGAATACTTCAAAATGTGGAAAGCAGAAAATTTTTGATCGTATATCGAATTTAAAAATGTTTTGTTCAGCACATAGTAAGCCATGCCATATCTGCTGTTTCAAATAAGATTGTAAAATATTTAAACCTTAAAATTGCAGTTGGCTCTTCAATTTTATACCACCACAACAAAACAAATTGTACTATTAATGAATTAAGCCCTGTAAATGTTTTACGTGCTCACATGAAATCTTGCACTTTTCTCCCCCTTCTTAATCATCCCCCATCATTCTTAATTTAATGAAAATAAGGCGACAACTATCCCTGTAGCCTGCTATCTGGGTATCCAATTTTGAATGGTTAAATTTTATGATCAAACAACTGTTATCAACAAAAGAGCATAATCGGTTAAAATAGCTGAAAATCCAGAATCAAATTGGGTTGGATTTTTCTCTTACATAATTTATTTTCTTATATAAAAAATATTCATATCTAAAGCATTTTAAAAACATAGTAAATCGATTTTTTTTTTTTTTTTCATTTAGAATTTGGAGTCTATGATATCCAACACTTGAAAAGACTGAAATCTCCAAACCATATTCCTGTTTTGTGAATCGTATAAAATCACTTGCATTTATGTGTGTGAATGAGCTCAGATATATGTGTTTTGTATTTTGTGAAATAATGTTACACCAACTCATGGGATGATTTGAATGTTGCAGTGCACAGAATAGAGGAACATAGAATTAACATCATCCATTTGGCAAAGCCTTGAAATGCTGGAATCTCTTGAATCGAGAGCAGAATCAACAAATAACCACAGGGAAAAATTTACTCCACAAAAATTGGTACAAAAGGTTTTATTCATGTAACATGTCTGATTTAACACTGTTATTAATATTAAGCAATCCCCATGGCATCATCCCTTTTCTGACCTTCAAAGGGGATGGAAACTGTTTTTTTTTTTTTTTAATACATTTTACAGAAAAGTTTATAGCAGTTTAAATTTTTCTTCATAACATTTCCCATCCAAATATATATTATATGTGTGTCTATGGGCGCATGAGCAACCGTAGATCCCCTTGGGGAACATTTTGGAGTACAGTTTTTTACGATTTCCCCAAAAATATCCATTTTAGGAAAAAGTTGTTTGTCATAAAATTTTCTATTGCTGTGTGTGTGTGTGTGTGTGTGTGTGTGTGTGTGTGTGTGTGTGTGTGTGAGGGTGTATATAACTTTTCTGTTAAATGTATATTTTTCTTAAAAAATCATTAACCATCTTAAAAAGTGGTGACACCATGAGAGTAGCACCTCTAATGTTGCTTAAAATAATTAATAAGAGTACAAAACCAGACAATTTAAGTATATGAATAAAATATTTTGTCACAATTTTTGTCGAGTAATTTATAATGTTTGTTTATTTTTCCTGGACGAAAAGAAGAGAACTCCCTGAGAGTCCAAATCACCAAGATATTTTGCTCCACTTGGTCCTAACATTCGACCAATAAAAACAGATAAAAAATACTTGTACAAAGTGATAAGTTGTTACTGCTCAATTAATAATAATTTTATTATATATTTTGAAAGATTATAATGAATTAGACAAAGAATTAAGATAACAGTTCACATGTTATATGGCGATCTGTATTTGCAATGTTAAGTGTTCTAGTGAAATTTAAGATCTGTTAAGTGTTAAGGAGTGAGCTGAAAGTTTTTCCTTGCTTTAAAAATATATTGCAAAAATAAGTTATAAATATACTGTTTTTGATTATTTTTAACAATCAGTAGAAGAAAGAATCTAGGTTCTGTTATTAAGAATATTAATATATATATATATATATATATATATATATATATATATATTACAGTCATAATTAACCTATGGTAATTGAGCTCGTGATTTAAGTTATTAATTTGTTATACATCTAACATATAATTATTACAAATTGATTATTTTTGTGTTATTTAATTTGTATTCTTCTAAATTCTAAAAAAAATGTAATTTCTATGTTACCGTATTATTAAAAGAATATTTTTTAAATTTAATATGGACTGAATTCATTTGTGCTGCTTAAAAGAGATGTTTAAATTTATTTATTGTTTCTGTGAACCTTCATCTCCATCCGACCTATGGTTACATTTCAAACATTTAATGACTGAAAACTTCAATGAAATTTTGGCACTTTTAGAGATTGATTATATTTTTAAAACAAATGGACTGACTTATTATAAATTAAATCTATCACTACTAACACAGGTACAAAAACCAATAGGCCTAACCAATAAAGGTTATTCTTTTTGGTGGTGATTTCAGGCAAGTTTTAACTATTACACTTCATATCAGAAAGGTTCAGTTAATTGTGTCATGTATAAAGTGAAGTAAATTATGGGCTTCAGTTAAAATACTGCTGCTAAAGAAAGATATGCGTTTAGCGAAATCGGAAAAATCATTTTCAAATTGGTTGTTTATGTCTAGAAAATGAAGAGTTAATTATGAATATTGATCAAGATATCATCAAAATTCCAAATGAGTTTACATGACATGAGAGTAGATTGTTTCTATGTATTTGCCAATTCTGTTGATGTATCCAGTTATGAAAACTATTCAACAAGAGCAATTGTCTGCCCTCTTATTGAGATTTATAAACAAATGTTAGGTATGATTCCTCGGGTAGATAACTCCTACAAAAGCACTGATAACATAATAATCAATGATGAAAGTGTAAGATTGAATTATTACATTATAATATCTAAACTCGTTAACATCTGGTGGTTTATCTCCTCACATAATTAAAATTTAAAAAGGGTGTATTGCAATAATGGTTGAAAATATGAACTTAGCTCCAAGGTTAGTTAATGGAGTTCGTCCTAGATAAGAAAAGCCATGATCTTGAAAAATACATGAAATACTGTAATATTAGAAATTATTACTGGCAACAAAAAGGGACAAATAGTTTTCCTTCCACAAATGAAACTAATGCCAACAGGCAGCAATATACCATTTTCCTTTACCAGAATTCAATTTTTCATCAAATTAACATTTGCAATGACAATTAATAAGACATAAGACCAAACATTCGATAAAATTGGCTTATATCTTGGCCAAACAACTTTTAATCATGGGCATTTATTTATATGTGGCATTTAGTAGGGCCAGAAGAATATGTAATGTGAAAGTTTAAGTTATGCAGAGAAACAATCAAGGTAAAATAAAAAATGACAACAGTGTTTACACTAAAAATAATGTATATAAAGACATACTTTGTTAACTTTACAGTTCTATATGTTTTTAATAAATTAATTTCATTTAATATCACATCCAGTATTTCTTTTCTTTCCTGTCACAAAAATCAAATGCAAATTTTCATTTGTGTTAAATTATCTAAAAATTTTAAGCCTAAAAAATCAATTGTAATTTTTTGTTGATTTTTATTTATATACCTTAGACGGCAAGCAGTTCGTTGACATTTAATTGTGTTTAAAAATTAATCACAAAAAATTTTTTTTAAAGAAACTACCGCTAGTGGTGCATAAGCCTCTAGTTTCGATTTGAATTTCCCTGCCGGAAGTAGCAGTTTGGTTTTATCTCGTATGCCAGAAAACTGTGTTGTTTACTAATTTTACAGTTGGCTGCTTCATTTATTTTCTTATATTAGTTCTGTTTTGTATGCCTCATTGGATAGTTCAAAGCTAATTCATAAATCTAACACCTATTAAATAAAAATGAATTAATTATTGTTTACATATTTATATCCACATGCTTATTTATAACCAATAAATTTACAGAACTTCAACAAAAGCAAATTAAGTTCGTTGGTTATCTTTATTACAAAAACTGTGTCAACATTCTATGCACATTGTACATATTGTTGAAAGTCAAATTCCAAACTATGTTAGTACTTCTCCGTGTTATGTAGAAGGCAGCCTAACTTGTGTGTAGCTTACTTGAGTCAATTTAATCTATGGTGATGGTTATTGCGATCTGTTGTGGAGCGGTCTGCTGTCTGCTTTTGATAATTGGTGTTTATTTGTCATTTGATTAATAATGTTATTTACTTGTTTAAAATAATTGATCGTAGAGCCAAGGATGTTGACCTACAATGAACGTTAAAAACAGTGATTCATATTATATTTATATTGATGTAAGTACTAACTAAATAAGGTCACATAATCTTTGTTTACTACTCTACAAAAGCCTAAGACTACAGAGATGTTTTTTATGAAATTTCATGCCAAGTGTTTTCCATCATATGCCCACTAGTCTTATGTATTAAGTAGCAACAGTATAAACAAGAACTTTATTTAGTTTATAGATACACTTTAGTGTTGCCTGTAGTGCAAGATAAAGTGCACAGAAATACTTCAATAGTTGCTATTTTTTGATTTTATAAAATATGGATAATCATAATAATTAGTTTGGTAAATATGGAAAGAAGTTGTCCAATCAATTTAAGTGCGAAATCTTTGTAATTCCGCTTCAAAATAGTGTTTTTTCCATCAATTAGATATTCATTTACAGCGCAAGTGGTTTTTATCTCTTAAAATTCATTATATACTTAACAATGTATGCAATTGACAAATTTGTAACATATTCAATTGTGTAGCTATATTGAATTCACTCGTAGGGTGCTTGCACACTTAATTAAGTTCTATAGGTTGATATTACTACGCCTATGATTTAAGATTCATGACGACTAGGTCTCAGAAACCCAGACCTATTAAAAGAACTATAGGTCAAGTAAGGTATATATATAAAATGACTTTCCTTGACTTGTTGTTCTTTAACTAGGTCTTGTTAGGTAACCATATATAGTTACTTTCCCATACCTGGTTTGAAAGTTCTTAAAACAGAACTAGTTTCACAAATGAAGAAAAACGTAGAAAACATTGATAGATGTTGAAGAAATTGTGCCAACAGTACTTGGTATTCACAAGCGGTCACCCATTCAAGTACTACCACGCCCAATGTTGCTTTACTTTGGTGATCTGATACAGGTCTGACCATGTGACAATCTGAATTTTTCTTTTTAAAATATTGTGACAAACATAAAAAGTCTTGAATTTCTAAATCATTGAAATTACACACTCCATGTTTACTGTGCAGTGGTTTTAACAACACTAATCCAATGTTATAAACATCGCAAATCAGTCAAAACATTGTGTTTGCTGTGTGTAGTTAACCTACATTTAAATATGTCAAATTTGAAGTAAAAACCTTGATACCAAAAAAATGTTATTATTCTTATGAAGATAGGTACCGTTATGTAGGCTAGTACAAAAATAATTGACATATTAAGTGACTAATAGCTCTGGTTGGTTTTGGGGATGAGTGAATGAGAAAGTTTGGCTTAATATTTTTGCAACATTTATTAATTTTGTATTGAAAATATTCCTCATTGCTTTGGATTTACTTCCATTAATGCAAAACAAGCAAACAAAATTTCTTTTGCTATTTATATCTCTATTATCTTCTATTTGAAGTCCATATTTGTTCACAGGATCCTTTACAGAACCAATCCTTCACTTCCTACATTTTTCTTTGTCTTCTTCCTTACTCTCCTAATATGCCACTGTTTATGAATTCCTTCCTTCTTCTGGAATGCCATACCCTATTATTTTTTTCCTTTCTATTATTTCCATTATGTTGTCTTCTAAGCTACCAATAAAATAAAACCAACACTGCCGAACCCAAATTTTATTAGACACCAAAAATTCGTTTTGTAGGTTATAAACCTCAGTTATATATATTATTTATAAATTTATTGAGATTAGTTTCAACAATTATGCATTCATGTAGTCTATAAATACTTATGTATATATAATATTTATGTAGTCTATGTAGTATGTGTAGTATATGTAGTACATGTAGTCTATGTAGTATATAATATTTATTTAAAAAAATATTGTTTAGATGATATTACATTTTGTAGTTTATAACTTCTAAACATATTTATAAGTATTCTTGGTACTTACGTATTAACGCCACCGCAGCAGAAGTTGCTAATGCGCATGCGCCAATATTTGCTTACTTTGCGATATAATTATATAGCCTATCACGACAGGTTTGGCCAGGTAGCTATATATATATATAAAATCACCTGCCCTAACCTTTCCTAAGTTTATTGAAGTTAATAATTTGAAATTAGATCATGGATAAACATGAGCTTTAAAAGTGAAGTGCCACCAATCTACGCCTAACATTTTTGCGACAAATCATAAAATGAAAGTATATGAATCTCAAAGCTGAAAAAAATGGAATTCTACTTCCCTTAAACCAGTTTGCTCTTTATTGGCGCATGCGCATTAGCGCAACTTCTGCTGTGGTGGCGTTAATACGTAAGTACCGTATTGTTTGTATTTTGTTATAGAATGAGGTGATTGGGGAATGATGTTTACAAAGGAACTTCTCTGCCACTGGCTGGTAAACGTGAAACTATCTCGTATTATTGTATTGGTCACTTTTGCTTTGGTTCTTGTTCCACTTTTTACACATTACTATCTATCAAATGTAAGTTGGTTTTTGTGAAGATAATATTTATTTTCATAAATTTTTATTGTTACGCCTACAATGGAGGAAAAGTAAAATATCCAATGAATACCTTTTGTGAAAATGTACACTTTATATCTTTAAAATGCATTCTTATTATTTTAACTACACTTTGTCGGTAAGAATGATTATTTAGGAATAACAAATTTAATATTTAGTGTTATTCAGCCAGAAATTCAATTTTAATCATCATGGCAATTGATGGGTAAGTCTATGGTTTTAGATTTTTTTAATACAAAAATCCCTAAACATGACTTATATACCAGTTGACCGACTTAAAGCAGTTAACTTACTGCTAATAATTAGACGTAGTAAGGTTTCTTAACTGTGCCTCATTTATGTCTTCTAAAATGTAAGGTGACCAAAATGTTAAAAAACATGATAGTGAATTAATTTCAAAACAATATAGGCCTAATAACACAACGCTGAATATTTCAACAATCGCATACAAAATAAATGTTAGATGTGCTTCAATTTGAAATACTGTAATGATGTTAAAATAGATAATAGTACAATGCCTTTATTATTCATAAGGTGGAAAACATTAAACCCAATAACAATAAGAATTAACTGGTATCATAATGTTCTGGGTGTTGTAGACAATTACCAGGAAATTATGTGTTTAGTTTTTTACCCTTAACTCAGTTATCCATTGACCTACAGAAAAAATAAAATTGTTTATAGTTAAGAGTCAAAATTTTTTGTCTCTTGTAGACTTATATTTTTTTGAAGTTAAAAATTTTAAGTTGCTGCCATTTAAAAAATATGCAAAATAAAGTCTTTATTTTTGGAACACTTATAAAACATAATATGAAAGAATGTATGTACCAAATGTGAACTCAATATCTTATCTATTTTCAAAATTATAATGTTTTTTTTTATAAAAAAGAAATGGCAGAAAGACTGGAAACTGTGCATTCTTGAATATGTACTATGTTTTTAGGAACTTCTTTCTTTATTTTGATCCAATGGATCACACCCTGACTTTTGGGAACATAATTAAGCAACACTCTGTATATATAGCTACCAATAAAAAAACTCAGATGGTAAAAGCCTGAATAAAACTTTGTATGAACAATTAATCTCTAACCAATAACTTTAAAAATAGAATAATTAGAGATATTTAAAAAACACAGGGTAAAAAACTCATTTTAATCTCCACTTTTCCTTGTGCCTAGAAAATATGAAGTAGGCAAAATATTATATGTACATTCATTATCTGTACTTAAATAAAGAGGATTAGGGAAAACAAAACTAAGATTAGTGTCTTGAATAATTTGTATCACTTCATGGTTCACTGTATTTGCCTTAGATACCAAGGTCAAGTGATTTTCCACGGCTAGTATCATATCATATAAATAGAATTAAGTTTAAACTAAGGAATTTCTTTGATCCACTTTCATAAAAGAAAGTTAGAATATTTTCTTACATTCTTTTCTTTTCAATAGGTTGAAAACGATGAATCTCTTAATGGAGCAGATGTCCATCGGACACGGTCTAAATTGGAAGCTTATGAAGATTTTAATATGTTTAAAGGATCAGACTTAAAAGTTAGAGTAGATGAAATGCTTAGAATTAAAGGTGAGTTATTGACTTTATACAAAACCTAGAATATTGTAGTAGCTCATCATTGGAAAGATAAATAACTTAACAAATAAAGACAATCCACAGCTAGCAGACACCACATAGATAAGAAAATAAACAATCAGCAACATTTATATATCAACTTTTAAACTATATTGATTAAAGTTCTTTCAATAATTATAAACCAATATGTTTTAAAAGGCAAAGCTTTCACTCCCCTTTTAAGTACTTAATAGCTACTTTCTACTTTAATGCAATGATGTAGTAATTAAAACTTCTAATTCAACTTTAACTGTCATTTAATTTCCGATTGATTACATTTATTTTAAGCCATTCACACACATGCTACGAGCCCAGGTTTTCTGACCAGACTCTCTAGCTTTAATCCCATGTGGTTTGCTTCTCATGGCACCTTAGTACTTCAGCACTTTTCAGTGAAACCTACTACATTTTAATGAAGTATCCAAGCATTTCTGAGATCTAATCCCTGTAACACAATGTAATATCAATTTTTATATAAATCTGCCACGCCACGTCAATTAGTTATTGTGTAATTCATATCTCTTATTGGAAACTTTAAATCTCCCAAACTTGGATTTATTTAAAAGATTTTCTAAATTTAGATATTACTGTGAACTCTTTATTATCTGTGTTATTCTTGAGCAAATAGAATAAGCTAAAGTGTAAAGTGATTATTTTATAATCTTGAATGTATGCTGTTTAACAATGGTTTTTGGTTACTAGAATTTTGCTTTATGATTCATAAACAATTCAAATTTTCAAGAAATAATTGTGAATAAAATTATCATAGGCTAATATATCTTTCTATTACCAAAAAAATAATGAATTAAAAAGTTGGCTCATTTCACTGAATTGCTGGATAATTAATTATAAATATCTTGTTTTTATAAGTTGGTGCAATTAAAATTTTCTTAGTTTTTAAAAACACTACAGCGCTGTGTCACCATACACAGCTGGCTTCATCAGGTATTTCACTTAAAACAAACATTTACACTGTACACAATACATAACAGACATAGTAAATTAACAAGAGTCATCCGTAATAAAAATTCCAAAAAGTTGTGGCCACATAATCATGTTGTCCATACGACTCTTTCAATAGATAACTAAAAAATTATCAAATTGAAATATTTATAAATTGTTTTTCTGTGATTAAGGTTCCGTCAGTTCAGAGTTGCGTGATCTAGAAGCGAAGAGACAACGCTTGTTATCAGAAGTTTCAACATTTACGCACAAGATAGATCAATTAAAGATGGACTTACTGAGGCAGCAGACTGAGCTGGATAGACTTAAACTTTCTGTTGAACAGGTTAGAAAGGAAATCCTCTATAGCATTTTACTTTTAAAATTAAATAGTGTTGCATTCTTTAAAAAATAAATATATATATTACCATTATTTTAATTGGAATACCCTAAGGGGGTCACTATAGTGATTATGGGCATGGCTACGGAGGGACCCTAGATTATCTACACCTTTTTCCTTGTAGTCTTGGGTTAGATCCCCTCCTTTATCTTTCCTATCAGGTCTATCTTGTTCCCTTACAACCATGATGTTATGAGAGTATTCAAGTATTAGAGTATATAGGTAAATGACTATATAGATGATAGTTTATGTTGTGAGTGTTTGACTGGGGACCACGAAGGATGGGCCAACATCCTCTTAATAGGTGGAGCCAGTCTGCACCTCTCCTGCACGGTTGAAAGTATGCATTGACTGTTTTGAATGACCATCGTCAAATGTAAAATGAAATAAAACACCAAATATCGACCGGTGTAGGAGTTTTATAACACCTTATTCCTAAATTTCATAAAAAAATTTGTTGGTACACTTTTGGATACGTTTCCAATATCTTACAATTTGGTTGATGCATATGTACTTGGTGGTTGTTTAAAAATGTAAATACCTTCGTGGGACATATATATTATATGTTGTAAAATTTCTTTTAAATTCATTTCACTTCCATTAATACAATTTATTTCTCAGTGTTTTTAAAAACAAATCTATTATCATTATCAAATCAATAAACTCAGAATGATTCCAACTATTGTGACTCTAGACTCTGATTCTACGTTATTTTAGTCTTGAACAATTACAAGTTACTTTTAGACATAGAGTTTGCTCACTTTTGCAAGGTCTATGTATGATTCCCTTGTCTGGTCTGAAATCCTCAGAAGTTCTTTCACGCCAAGTTCATCTTAATCCTGATTGGCGTGCAGAACCCTGCAGTCGGTCCCCTCCTCAATGATTGACTTGGTTTCTTTCCACCCATATACATCTTAAGACTTGTGACGTCCACCACACTTCCAAGGCAATCTATTTTGTCAGTATTCTAGTTTTGTCACAATAATTGTTTATCATTCTGACTTCTCAAAAGAACTTATGCTATTACTCTTAATTATGTTCCTAATTCATAACAAGTCACAGAGCTCATATAATTTTTATAATTATTGCGCAAGTAGAAGGACAGATTTTAGATGTGATCATCATAGATTGTACAACTATAAAAAAAAAATTCCCAGATCATTTTGGATTTGATCTTTTTTGTAGACTTCCAAAGTTTCTAAAACATAGACAGTTTAAAGAAATTTAAAATAAAATTGAATTGTGATGAGGGGGTATTTGGTAGATAAGTTTTGTTCATAAACATTGAGGTTGGAGGCACTGTCCTCATTATCTCCATAATTTAATGTTTATTTATATTTTATTAGGCATAAAAATTCCAGCGGTAGGAAAATGTGAATAAATGAGATAAGCAACCAATGGTTCAGTGTTAAAAAATGTCTGTATTAAAAATTCAGGATCATAATGAGCATATCAATATTATAATTTTAATTGTATATATTTATTACTCTCAATATAGTGATATTTATAACCCTTTAATCTTAAACTAATCTATCAATGAAATATTCTCAGCCTTCAATCCAGAATCATCCCAATGATTAACAGATTGTTGAATTTAAAATGAATTTCAAAGATTTATTAAGTTTCTTTACACATGAGGCTTGCCCACCTTCTTAATACTGAGCTATCGTGATCCTCCATAACAGGCCTTCTTCACCAAACAGTTTGATTCAACACAGCACCCTGCCATGTTTTCCCATCTGGTAAAGTCTCCAACTTGGGTCCTGAACCCTGTGCCAACTCCATCTGCTGACAACTGACCGTTTATAATGCCTTACTGAGTCAGACCTCGACTTCCTACCAACCTTGATTTATATATCATCGGTTATTTATTACACGTTAGAAGGTTTCAATCCAAACAAATACCTAAATTTTTGTACTCTGTCGTAGTAATTGTTTATGTTCTGGTGTCTATTGAATAGACTTAGAATATTTGTCTATTGCTTTTTAATTTAACTTAACTTTAAATCCTAACTATTTCAAAATAATGTTTGGGTTGGTCGCATACCTAATGCAACATTTTGCTTCGTAATGTTTTGTTTCAAGACAAAATGTTGCGTTTATTTTGAACCTTTGCACACCGGATGTATCATTTTGACCCAACAGTTTTATTCAATTTTTTTAACTTCCTACTATTTTAAAGAGTTATTTTTGTCCAGTTTGTCTAGTAGTGGGTTTATCTGTATTTTATATAAGTATATTTTTCTGAAGTGAGCTGATATGGTGAGCGAGGTTGATTGCTTTTGTATCTGTTCATTTAATTTTTGGATGACAAACCTGAGAGAAGTTAGGTTAGGTTCATCCAATAAATGAAAAATAGGACATGGATAGTTTCATTGTAGAACTTAACTACTCCAGATTAAGTATTGCATTATTTGATTGAGACATTATGTATTAATAATTGAAACAATTATTGATATAATTGAGAGATTAAGTATTTAATTGAGATGTCATAAATCACTGGTCTTTCCTCAAAAAGCAGCAGTAACAATTCAGCCTGCATTTGATTTATAGCTATTTTCACACAAAAATTCCAAACACTGATAAAAGACCGAAACAAATTAAAAACACTATACAGCACTCTAACATCCACTAAGCACTCTAGTCAACACAGTTGGAAGTTGATACCCACCCTGTTAGTATTGATGTTGATGCGTATGTACAGTTTGAAATGTTCCCAGCTGTTTTGTCGTGAGGTATTGCTCAGAAAGAGATCATATTTTTGGCTCGAGGTGCTGCACAGCAGGCAAGCAGATTATAGGACTCTGATATTGTAGTAATCGAGACGCCGTAAATTTTGCCTACAACCCAATTGTGAGGCCAGCCGTATTATGACTAAATTTTGTTATGTTTATTATTTATTTTGCTTTGTGAAATTATATATGTATTTATTTTGTCTTTTAATTATATCTTAAGACTTTTAACCATAGGTTAGCAGTTTGGCTTTGTATTTAAATTATTTCACTATAATGTATTTTTCTCATCAGCAAAACATTAATGAAATGAAACATTGCTTATTTTAACTTTTGTTTTTGCTTTTTAAAATTAAAATACTATCTAAAAGGCATATTCATGATCAGAATCATCTATGCTTTCTTTGAGTTTGAAGAGTAGCATTGACAAAATGAAGGCATCTTCTTGATGCTGTATAAGGTTTTCTCAATTAATTTGAAATTTAATGAAATTAATATTTTTTGTATTGGTTCATAAATACAAATATTTTTGTAATTACTGATGTATAAGATACTTATTTTCAGGTTTGAAAGTTAGAAAAATCCATATCATTAAATACTTATATAAGATTTATTAATAGACATTTTCTTTTCAGGCACAAGTTGCGCACTACGAAGCCTTACAACGCAACACACCAGATCTTTCACCTCCATTACAAATAGTTCCATCATCTTTACCATCTTATCTCCCTCCACCATCACCTCATTCTCTTCCTTGTCGCTTTGCCACTTGTTTTGATCATTCCCGTTGTGCCCTTACCTCAGGTTTCCCTGTTTATTTGTATGATACTGAATCATTCCCTGCTACATCATTCCTTCGTACGGGCGTTAGACAGACTGTCGGATATAACCCTCATTATACAATCAACCCTAGAGAAGCTTGTGTTTATCTAGTGCTTGTCGGTGAAGGAGATCCGTATGATATTAATACGTTGAAGAGTTTACCATATTGGGGAGGTGATGGTATGTACTCAGTTTCTTAGATTGATTAAAAATTTTATTATACAAATATCCTTAAATTGTTTCAGGAATTTATAAATATCACCACTTAGCTAAAATTTATTATAGGTCTTTTATCCTTTTTCTACTTGTTATGTATTTAAAAAAAGTTATGTGGCTAGTTAGACATTGTCATTTAAATGTAATTTTCCAAATATTCATCTGTCAATCATTTCTGCACTAGTTTTTATAATCTTCATATTTGTGCCACCAAAAATATCCCTGCAAGCTACTGTTAACTAGCGATTAACAGTTGGTGACACTGATCAATACAGTGAAATTGATTACTTAAAGAGTGGTACCCTTCAGAGGAATGAACCTTGCATCATGAAACCAAGTCAAAGATGACTGGAATCCTCTTTGGAATCCGGATATTTAGTCAGTAATATAAGAAGCTCAAAGAACATAGTGCAACTCTACTGGAAGGCTGATGGACTGAACCCAGGCTAGTCGCAGGCAACAACAACAATAAAATTAACATTATAACAATAAATAAACACTTTACCAAATATAAGAAACACAACACAAAATCCACGTTATGTCAATATAACATCATATAAAAATAACCATCATAAAATATGTCAGTCTACAATAACTGGGGAAACCAACTTTATCAGATCACTTTCAATTAAAGCAGGTGCAAAGTAAGAGCTTGTTTATTCTTTTACCTGAGCTTCTCGTCCATCTCCTATTGTTCACTTTCCGAGCCCATGTGCCACTTAAATAGCCAACCTTTTGGTTATATCACAGAACAGCTCAAGTCTATGAGTTTGGCTGCTGATGCTTTGTAAGTCAGCATTCTTAGGATCTCATTATGAAGCAATCCTTCTCTTTAACCTGAGTTCATTAGAGTCCAAGGCTATCAGAACCCCCTGGCAGTCTATGTATACATAATGTTATCCAAATCTCAAGTTTTCTCGATTACATTCCAGTTAGGTTGTACATTTTGACTGAAACACTTTTGATACATTCTCATGAGCATGACACATTACTGCTCAAGTCTGCCTCCTAAGATTGAAAGAGTGGAACAGAGGTTTGTGAACCATCTAAGCTTATGCACGAATAAAGGCTTCCTTCACTCTTCCCATTTCTTGTAGTCGAGTATTAGCACTATAAATAGTTTTGAGAAAGAATAGTGCACCTTCATTTAATCAGAGATAATTTCCAATAAGATATCACTCATGACCATAGATATTATTTTTGACCATCCTGAATGATCCTGTGTAAGACTTCTATAGTCACTTGCATTGTAATGTTATACTGGTCTGTGAAGGATTCAGATCCAGTGGAAGGAAGTTAAGGTTGCACCAGTAGCTGTACTAATTGCTCCTGTAACTGCAAGACATGCCAGTCGTTCAATTCCCTTTATTAGAAAATTTTACTGTAGACAAAAACCTTAAAACAAACAATAAGAAAATCTGCAAATATACTAAGCTTATAAATATTGATCATAACTTTTATGAGAAGCTTTATTACAAATCATTTTTTTATTCATTTATATATAACGATACACTTTCCCATATTTCAAATAAATATTTTAAAAAAGGGTAGATGATGTTATTATAAATCAATAAACAAACTATCACTATTCATTTCGTAACATGTACCTCATGTATGTTTCAGGGAGAAATCACATTCTTCTTCATTTCTCTCGAGGTAATATATCACCTGATATACTCTCACCTAAGCTAACAGATCGTGCAATGATTGCACAGTCTTCTTTCACAAGAGCTCTATTTAGGCCAGGGTTTGACATCATTGTGCCTCCTGTATTAGGACCACCAGGCGGTGATGTTTGGACTGAATGTGCATCACAACTTCCTGCTCGAAGGAAATATTTGATGTCGTTCCAAGGCAGACAACCAACAGATAAATATGATGAGGGTAGTCAAACCTTTAATGGTAAGTTCTATTAATATATTTAATTCATTTATACAATGTGAATTCATTTATACAAGTAATGTAATGAAGACTTTTGGTGTTTGGTATTAGACATAAGTGTATACGCTGACCGCATGCCAATTTTAGGATGCTCCGTGGATCACTCAACACTCCAAAATTAATGAAACCGTGAATAACAAATCAAACCAACCAACACATGAGGAAGGAACCAACACATAATTTTTCTTCGATGAATGGAAATCTGGCCCACTGTTCTGTATAACCATAAACACATTTTAACATACTGTGAATAATTAACGCCTCTGATAAAACCCCGAATGCCACGCGTTTAGTATTAACTGGTCATTGTAATATTTGGAACATTACTTAAAACACATATAAATTCTGGAGTGCAAAATGAAGCCATCATGGTCTGGGTGCTTGAATAGAGTGTCTGAGAATCAATTTTCTTGCATTGTCTGTGAACGATTCTTGCTTTGTGCTTCCCTTATATCCCTTCATTATCCCTTCATCGTAAAACTATTGTTCTTTTCTGACCCTGATCCTATCAAAGTATTCAAGGACTTTGGGTTTTTATTTTAAGTTCTTTTCTTCCTTTTTTTTTATGAAGCAATGATGACCGAGAGGTTTTTGCCTTTAGACAAAGGGGAAAATTTTTTAATGCTCTAGGAGTTACACATTTTTTCCCCCAATTTTGGTTAAATTCAGTAAGTATGTTTTGTATTTATGAATCGTTGGACTGTATAAAAATCAGTTAATAAATTTTAAAATTGTGGTTAAATTTCATTTTAAATTGTTGATGGTAATTTTTTATTTGTACATTGTACAATGTCCTTCAATAGCTCATTTTGTACAGTTATAAAATATTTATCAATCCTATGATTTCTAAATGTGTTTTCTGCAATAAAAAATAATAGAATTACTGAAAAACAACATGAACAACTAGAGTCTAGGTGCTGACTTGAGTGAAGCGAATAAATTTTTCTCACTCTGAATAGAGAAATATTTTAGTGATTATGTATATTGGTGAGAAGTTTATACAGTGTTTGTACCTCTTTTTTTTATATGAATATGTAACGTATATTCTGTATGTTTAGTGAATGAACTGCAGAAGTACTTGACTCAATCAACATCTGATTTGTTCCTACTCGATACAACATGCTCAGGGACAGAGTCTGAAACAACAATCATTGATGAATGGGAGATGTGTGGCAGTGAATCAACGCGGAACACATTGCTACGAGATTCAACATTTGCTTTAATACTAGCTCCAAGAAATTTAACCATTGCTGTAAATACACTTGCTTTGGCAAGACTCTATGAAGCTTTGAAAGCGGGTGCGATCCCAGTAGTTGTTGGTGGGGACAACATGGAATTACCATATACAGAGGTAAGACTATTATTGATTTATTTCTGTAAGGGTAGGTTTCTGAGTTTTACATTAACCCTTAACGGGCGGCTAGCGCCTATAAACGCAAAAACACAAACACATGCTTAGATGATTCCATAGTTCACAAAACTTCCAATAGAGTGCAGAGTGATGTTCATTGAGTATATTTAGATTAAAAAAATATATAATCAACATCTCTGAGGTCTTATCGATCTGTGTTCTGTTGCCAAAGCAAATTAAATCTACGATCACAAGTGTTCTCACCGCGGCTTACGCCTATAGACGCAATCTCTTTTACTGAGCTATTCGGTGTTTATTTGAATTATTCGCTGACTGATATCTATTCCAAAGTTTTACTTTTGTATAAGTTCTTGTTTGTTTTTTTGTTTTTTTTTTTTTTGTAAAGAAGAAGTGTACTATCTTGATATTTTTGTTTTGTTTTTTTATAACAATAATGGCAAATCCTGATGACACCAATTTTGATTCTTTTGTAATCGGGATGCTAAATACTTCCTTTTCAAGTGTCATTGATGTGGATAACCTAGAATTAGAGGAGGCAGAAAATATAATTCTAAACAATGTTAGTGACAGTGAATATGAAGTAAACAAGTATGTTTGTCCTAGGCCTACAACAGTGCCAACAACTAGGCCTAGAGATGATCAATGGTATTTGATGTTTTGAAGTGTACCATACTAAAGCTAATTAGTTAGGATCAACCTGAGATTGTTTTTATTGTTATAAAAAGTGCCTGAGTATGAGTTTGTATAATGCAATATTGAAACAACAAAAAGAACAAATATTTTATGTATTCGGTTTTTGACTAATTGTAAATTCTGCCAAGTTTAGTTTGATTTTTCTTTAATTAGTAAAAAATATTTTTTTAAAGTTTAAAATTATTTGAGTATTTTTTGTCTGTACTACTTACCCCTAAGTATCTATATTTAAAAAAAAACTATGAAAAAATAATAAAATAAACTCTAAATGAGCGGTAGCCCATATTTTAACTTGGCGCTTTAAAGGTTAAATCTAATCCAAGGTTAAATTTGAGTCACCAAATTATAAATCAAAAAATATTTTGTAGTTGACTAACAACTTTTTTGTTGAGTTTGGATTATTAAGTTATGATTCGCTAAATATGTTTATAAAACAAAATGGAAAATTTAGGACTTATATTAACTGTGAAAGTATTAGTTCTGTAATAAATATAAGTTGATTAATTGCCGAAGGTACTATCTCATTTAAAAGTAAACTATATGTAGGGGTTTATATATTTTTTTAAATTTCAGGTTGAGATTTTAAATTTTTACTACAGTAAAATAGATTTAAAGAAAGGAAAATTAGAGTATCCAAAAAAATATGGGAAGTTGATTTACAATACTTCTTTTTTAAGAAATCAATGAGTCCCGAGTTTTTTGAAGAGTCCTCTTTTTAAGGGGGAGAGTGGAAGGGTTGAAACATCGGTTTTTACGGTTATTTCTTAAAATATGAATTTTGCTAAAATATGTTAATTACAACTTATAAACATCGTAAAATTCCCTACAAATTTGGTTTTTACTAGTTTTGATGTGATAAAATTGACCGAATTATGGCCTTAAAGGTGGCACTGAAACTACCCCCCCCCCCTGTTGAACCCACAATTTTTACACGCACTTTAATTGTTAGAACTCAAGGTCGTATAAAACATTTTAAACACAAGCAGTTTAGATAATTGCCCTTATTTGAGATGATTTTTATTGTTTATTGTTGTTTTTTTTTACAACTTTCACTTTTCAGTTTCCAAAAACTAAGATGACAAAATGTTCCACAAATTTTCACAACACTTCAACCAGACCAGAAAAAAGACAATTTACATATATTTGTTTAACTTATGATTCATTCCATACCAACAGCCTCGGATCTATTTTTAGTCATTTTAATCTTAAAATAGCCTACAAAAGTCCCTATAAAATTTAATAGGTACCGGTATTTCTTAAATTAAAATTCCGATTTTGGAGAATTCAATAATTCATGAAATCAGTTGTAACACATCTTATGAGAAATATCTTGGCAAAAGAAATCAAAAAATAAATAGGTTCAAAGAACATTTAGCTTACATCATGTAGGTGGTGAGAAAAATGTAGGTAGCTGAACGTATACTAGAAAAACTAATCATTACTTAAAATTAAATAATATTATAATAGTTAAAAATGAGACCTATATGAAATTATTGAATAGTTATGAAAGCATTTTTATAGCAAAATAAACAATAAAATTTAATGAATGCAAATAAGTGCTCCACGTACAAATTCCTGTTTATATTTCTTTTGGTGTCAAGATGAAGAAACTTTCATAAGTAATTGGTGAACTATCAACATTAAGTTAAATCCAATCATGAAAAAAAATTAAATTAAGAAAAAAATACAGTGAAAGCTTTATAACTCATACCTCAATGGGATTACTAAGACTTCAAGTTATCAGATAATTTGAGATAGCGAGGTTCTAGTTACCGAGGACAAAAATTACTGACTTCGAGTTATAGAGGATCTAAGTTGACTGACCTTTATTCACTCCGACAGTGTGTTCTAATTTTATTTTTATTCCTGTAATAAAGAATAAGTGAAAGAAAACATTATAGTACAGGTATTTTGTTTTAATTAAAAGTTCTTAATTTTTTTAAACTTTTTTTTTTTTTTTTAATTTAACTGTAACAGCAGTAACTACTTGTTGAAACTCCATAATAAGGATAAAATAAGCACTAAGCTACAGTTTCAAATGTATTTATTAACTTATTTAGCTACAATTGTTTCGCCTTGCGGCATCTACGGCGAATTGTAGCTAAATAAGTTAATATATACATTTGAAACTGTAGCTTAGTGCTTATTTTATCCGTTCTTAATTTTATTTTAATCAAAATTCGGCATGTTGTTGATATGATATTTGATGCGTAACAAAATCCTTTTCATTTTCACTTTTCTTCTTCACACTTTCATTTATATAGTTTTTAATAGGTTTTGTTTTTCCTCTACACTCAATGTCTTAAATTTTCGTTTTACTTACAAACTAAAGCACAAACCAGTTCTCACTTTAATAAAATACAAAACGGTAGGAACATACGTATACATGGTGTGAACAATAGAACAAGAGAACAATCGTAACAAACCAAAAACAAAATCGGATAACAAATACATCGTTTTGAAATATAATAGAGATTTGCATTACATGGCCAACAACATATTTAAGAAACAGGGTTACATCACTGCGTCAAAGACAGGACATAGCCTACAAAGAGTTATAAACAGGCATGTAAATAGTACAGACAAATTTGACACCACCGGAGTATACAAGTTATCTTGTGCCGATTGCCACATGCAATATATAGGACAGACTGGGCGATCTTTCAAGATGAGGTATAAAGAACATATACTAACAGCTAGACTAATACAATGCCCAAAAAAAGTAGAATCTAAGTATACAGAGCACCTCATCAATAATAACCACAACTATTCTACGATCAATGATGACTTAAAAAACTACATCGATGTGAAAAAGGAAAATTACTAAATGCGTTAGAACAGTACGAAATTTACAAGATGTTCAAAACCACACTCAACCTGATACTTAATGAGAAACTAGGTTTTGATTCCAACGTATTGTTTGACACGGTAATATCAGAGATGGACAGACAAGAATCGAAATAGATCCCCCCCCCTCCAAAACTTTAACCAATATCAAGATTATGCTATCAGTGAACAGTGGTCTGTTCAGCGCTAGACAGTAGGCATACCGGATATGCGGTCGTTTTAATGTGTGACATAATGTAAGTATTTATTTTAGATGCATGTGAAACTATGTGTTTAAGTGTTAAGTGTTCATGACAACGGAGTGACTCATCCTGAAAACTTGAGAATGGCAGAATAGCCGAAACGGCCGTCGTTCAAATAACGCTACTCTTGACTATTGGTGACGGTAAGTTTCCTATTATATTAATGAACAATAGAGTCCAATTGCTGGGAAATGCAAAGACACGGGATAGAGGGAAGTTCACGTCTTAACTTGAAAATTTTGTCATCTCACACAGTACAGTTACTAAGGTCTGCGTCTCAAAACTTTCAGTTATAAAGGTTATTTTATTAAAACTTTGACTTCTAGAGGTTTTCCAGCATCTACTTTTGAGTTATAGAGGTTTGCTGAGAGATTCATAAAACCAACAAAATTCGTCTTATTGAGCTCCTTTCTTTAAAATTTTCATCTTTTGAAGGAAAAATTAGTGTTGGAGATTAGAATAGGAAAATTTTGAGAAATCAAGAAATTCGAACTATCGAGGTTTGAATTACCAAGGTTCCACTGTAATTAAATGATTATTTTACAATTTGTTGTTTTTATTTGAAAACAAACTTTACATTTGTATTTTAAACTTTATATAATATTGTATACTTTTATATTTTTAGTTTAGGTTTTTAATGGGTAAAAACAACAATACTGAATACACAGCTTAGATGCAGGTTGCATGTAACATGTTGTTACTTATCTTGTAAAGTGTTTGCCCATCTCACTCCATGGAGTGGTAGGTCATCATTTTAAGTTGTTAGATTTAAATGTAGTTCTAGTTTAACAGTAGAACCTTCTGATAATGATAATTATGTTATCGAAATGTATACTAGGGTATTCAAAGGAATAAACTAAATTATTGTAATTATTGCAACTACAGTAAACACTCTCTGATCCGGATCTCTGATATCCGGAAACTCCGATATCCGGCCGTCGTATGCCATCGTATAAAAAATAATAAAAATACAATTGTCTATACAAAAATAATATTTTCGGGCCGAATAGTAGTGAACGATGTTTTTGAGCTGGGCACTGGGCAGTAGTGCGGTTCTCATTCAACAACAAAAACAAATCATGACTCATTGCGAAGCTTTTCAAGCACTTGAACAGCCGATAGACTACGTGGAAGAACAAGAAGAATCCTCACCGGCCGATCTCCTTCTTTTTCGTAGATAGAGAGATATTACATCTAAGAAGCGTGTTCAACGAGCCAAGCAAGCTACCATTACATCTTTTTTAAACAAAACTGACGTGAGTACAAATTACTGTACTGTAATGAAAACTAATATTTATCGTACGTTCATCAAAATTTCACGTGTACAATCCTGTACGTATTTATTGTACTGTTTTATTTTCTAATCTTCATTTTTCGTTTGATATTTTTAGTTAACACTGTAGACCTAATTAATTGTTGTTTGTGTACTTTATGCTGAGCCTCATTCAGCTTAAAATAAATAGAATTTTAAACATAGCTATTATAATATTTATTTAATTAACCTACCTTTTGTTGTTTTTGGTACTTTTGTTACCGGTTACCGTACCGGCAAACTACGGCAAATTACATAATAGTACAGTTAAAACGTAACGTGTATATATTACAGTAATTTGAAAAACCATAGTAAATTTTTAAAATACTGTGGTAAAGCTACAATTTATCGTAAGCGCAAAGCGTTTTAGCACTAAAAACGTAAATTTGCTACGTTTTGTTCACGTTTAAAACCACTTTAACTACATAAAAATAGCCACCCCGAGATCCGGATTTTTCAATATCCGGATCGGCCGGCGCCATATTAATCCGGATTAGAGAGTTTTTACTGTATTGTGTTTTTAGTTCTTGTTCTTGTAATTTTAGTTAGGGTAATTGTCAAATAATACTGTGAAATTCACCACAATCTACAATGAAGATTGTATCTAAATATTGAAACATTTCAGGTTGTATCGTGGAAGAGGTTCCTTGTAAGTATTCCAGTTTCAAGAGTACCAGAACTACATTTCTTATTACGAAGCTTCTCTGACAATGACTTACTTGCTTTACGTAGACAAGGGCGTTTAGTTTGGGAAAGATATTATGCATCTCTCCAAGCAGTTATAGATACAACTATAGCACTAGTAAGGGATAGGTTAGGTCTACCTCCTAGGCCTGCTCAAGACACAGTATCTACTCTGTTTGCACATGATACAGTGGTAAGTTCTTTGCAAGTTTTGACTTTTTAGCAAATTTAATTTCAATATACAGTTCTTTTTTTAGCATGAAACTACCAAAGCCTGATCATGACTCCTAAATGTTTTGAATGTTCAAACTCATATATTGCATTGCTGTTCCAGATGTCCGATTTTGTTAAACATTTTATACAAATATGCTATTTCTACATTACTTGGACAAGAACGTTTCATTTGGCCAAAAACGGGGCATTACATTTCAAAATTGTGATATTTTTTAAGAAAATAATGCCTCGTTTATAGTTAATTAAACACTTCAATTTCTGTGACAAGCGTGACATTCATAGTTATCACTAATACACAAACTCTTTCTTATAATTATTAACAATTCTTTTGTTCATAAATAACAACTAAGAATGATAACATTAAAACATTGTCTTTGGTGGTGTGTTGAAAATTTGAATGTTTCATTAACGATTTATTAAGAAATTTTGTTCAATATATATAATATGAGGAGAATTATTGCTGAAAATTAAACATATAACCTATGAGTTTGTAGTATAATATATAACATATAACAAACTTTCTGTAATATTTTATTATTGACCAGAATTTTAGTTTGTCAAATTTGGCATACTGTTAATTGAATATGTTTGTTACTACAATTTTAAATTGCAAAAAGTAAAAAAATCTATTTTTAAACCTTCTTTGTTTAAATATGAGCTTGATTTGTAAGATAATATTAGGTTGTATCACTGAGGATGTCGACGTTGTCATTGAAACACGTTTGATTAAGTAAACATAATTTTTAATTATTATTTTTATAATTGTCTGACAATCTTAAAGAATTGCAAACTGTAAGATCGTTCTGAGCCAATGTTAAGTCTTGGTTGTTTTCCATAAAGAAAGGTGTTCAAGTTTGGCACTAAATTGTTTTTTAATTTATTTTTTAATTTTAGTTAGTACCGAGTTGGTTGTTGACTGTAGGGTAGTTGTTTTGTGTTATTGTTATTCATTTGGTTATTTTTTTTATTAGTCTTAATTAGTGAACGGTACGGGTAGCTGTGCTTTATAATTTCTATAGTTGTATTTTTGTTTATTTTATGTACTGATCATGTTACTGGAAAAAGTGATCAGTAAATATTCCTAAATCAGAAAAATATGGAAGAAAAAATTGCATTGCCAGAATGGGAATAAATAATTATTATATTAACCCTTAGCACGCGTATGACGGGATTTCACGTAACCCTCAACTTGACTGGTAACGCTTATGACGGGATATCTCCGATTCAACACCATTTGACTTCTGCAGGTATTTTTAATTCGTTTAAAGTCCAATAGAGTGCAGGGGAATGTCCTATTGGTGTAAAGTGACACTCCCACTATGGTCTTTGTTCTCGATCACCTGTCGTTGGACTTTATTTGGTTGTTATAGCAACCAGGCGCCATTTTGTGTTCTGCCCCAGCGCGTATAATGTGATTTCTCGTTCCAGTAAGCTACGACTGTCAGTTGTGAAATGTTTTGTGTCAGCGTTATTACTGCTATAGCTGTTCATTGTTGATTTGTTTAGGCCTAAAATTTGTTTGATAACCTAAAATTATTTATATTTTAGATTTTTAGGTTATAGTGTACATTTTTATTTTGTGTAAAATAGGCTAGTTATAAAAATGGCAAACCCTGACACCATGGATTTGATCAATTTATCGATGAAATAATGAATGCATCTTTTTCAACTACAGAATACATTTTGAAATATAGACAATTTCTATGGACACAGTATTATCTTCAAATATTGTTTGTGTGTTTATTTGTATATTTAGTCTATATCAGTAATTTTTTTGATGTCCTGAATGTGGGTAATTATTATGAGGAGTAGAAAGATATTTTTGATACGGTATGTTGATTTTTCTCAAAATCTTTTTTTAGTAAAATTTATTTGTTTGATGAAATTCAGGTTATTTTGAATTAAATAGTAGGCCTACTTTTATATAAAAAAATATAATATGATTTGTTTGTAAATATTAAAAAAATAATCTGTTTCATAGGGCGGTCAAAAATGTGAAATTAAGTATTTTTTCTTGTTTTAATCTGTAAAAAAAATAAAAAAATAATTTTAAAGCCAATCTACATTTTTTTTATACCAAATATATCTGTAAGAACCCAAAATCAAATAGAACTTTAAACAAAAAAATTGGTTTTTCCTAATAGCACGTTATGAGTAAATAGCCTAAATTGTTATTCAGCGTGCTAAGGGTTAAATGTCAGATTGCAGAATGGGAGGTCTACCTTTAGATTTGTTATTGTATAGTTCTTTTGTGTTCATTACCAAAAATTAATTGTTTTATTGATTTATTAGCTGTCCTTAAGGTTACAATAAAAAAAAATAGAGATATCATTAATTTGAGTATTAAAAAAGGTAAACTATTTTATCTAATTAGTTTGCCAAACCAATTAATTTAGAGATTATTATTCATAGAAAGTCTCAATTAAGCGTTATTGTATAAAACTGTATAAAATTATTATACAGATATAATGATTCAATTCTGCATACAAAATTTTGATTTAATATCAAAATCTGTTTATTAAAAATTGTATTTTCCAGAAAATAATAGACAACAAACTAATATAGCAAGCCAAGTTATTGGTTTTTTTTTACCGATAATTCACGAACCAGCTTTATTGGAGTTGTACGTTTTATTTTGATCCTTAGAAGTTACCTGAGCAAAATCTATAGAGCCAATTTTGATAAAATTATAATTTTGTGTTTGTTTTCCTTATGCCAGTTACTGATTATTCTGATTATCAAAATTATATTATTTTAAATCAAAATTATATTATTTTAAATCAAAATTATATTATTTTAAATCAAAATTATATTATTTTAAATCAAAATTATATTATTTTAAATCAAAATTATATTATTTTGGATGGCCAAAATATGTTCACATCCCAAATTTTATTAAAATGGTCCAAAATCACATCAAATACGACAGACAGTAGTCATTTGAAAAAACATTTATTATGAAGATGTCATACATTTATTCAAGTTTTTGTAGATAAATGCTAGTTGTAGTCATAATACTTACTAAAATCCTGGTCATAAAATGTAATAGAAGCAAAATCTATAAATTGTTGTTTTATTAGACCTTGTAAAAAATATTAAATTGTTCATTAGATCAAGGGTTATATTTGAGATACCAATAGGGTAACTTTGTTTAAAACAGTTGCTAGACAAGTTTTCTGAACTTTGTGTATATCACTACTTTCTTGACATCGTCTAAAACCCTTTTGGGCATCTTATGTGCGAATATATTTTAACGGTTTCAATTTGCTTCGCTTGTATCTGTATCTCAGACTTACCATGTTGTACAAATGTGAAGGCGCCTCCACTCACTTCACTGTCCTGTCGGTGATTTGCACTTCCGGATCTTGTAACTAGGCGAATATCACTTTTTTTTGGAAGGTTAGGATTAGAAATTATATTTTTGACAATAACTTTGCTATTTGTAATTGTAGAGAGGTGGAGTCGGTACCATTCTTTACAAAATGCGAAATCTACAAATTATTGTCTAATTTAATATCTTGTTAGTTGGATAATAAATGAAGATTCAAACAAAAAGCTGTTGTAAATGGCCGTTATTTTCAAGTCGATTTTTCTGAATTTCAATATGGTTCTATATGAGTACACTATAGTCCCCTGTAACAAATTTCATATATCTATCTTAATTTTTGTGACTGCTATCTTTCTATGTACAGATGACAATGGACAGACATGTTGAAAATCACTTTTTCGGTTTTCTGACTCCATGAAACGTGAAGATCAGTAAAAAACAGAGATCAAAATTTTTGACGATTCCCAAACTAACCCTATACTTTGCTTACTGAGTAAATAAAATGATAATAAGAATAATTATTTAACTTATGAATGTTTATTAAAATAATTTGTATAAAATTTATTGTTACTTGTAAAATTAATATTTTGATTACAGCCAGTCAAAGCAGAGCCTGTTGTAGAACCTGAAGAAAGCTTGGGACCTCTAGAACCTCCATATCCTTCTCCTGCGTACAAACGCAATTATTCTCTCTTTTTGACTCAGGTAACTATGACACTCTGTATAAGTTATTATAAATGGTGCACAAACTTTCTCATTCGTATATATGTACAGAAACCATTTGTGTTATTTTATGGATATTAGCTAAGACATTTCTTTGAAGTTTTCTCACTAACTCAATTTTATAGGTCACTTGGTCAACTTGAAATTTGTTTAGTACTTAACAGGGCTGTCACATTTGTTAATGAAATCTTTGTTTAAATAGTTAAGCAAATTGGACCTTATATGTTTGCATTTTTAAATACACCTTTCACTTCCTTAACTTGTCTCATAAACTGATCTTAAGCTTAAATCGACATTTTAAATATTGCAGTCACAATTCATTTTAATTTTTGCCAATTTTAAAGCTTAATTTTCATTTACTTGCTTTTTTGCACATAAGTTTATGGTTATTAATCTTAAATGGGTATAACCAGCTTAAGAAATTAGGTTATGTTAAGTTGTCTTTAATTTCTGAATTGAAGTTTTTACGAATAGTAAACTATATATTATTTGATTAACTTTTAATTTATTGATTTTAACGCTAATACATTTTTTACCAGCAAGTATTGAAATTATTAATATGTTAATATGAAATTATTATTAATCCAGTAAGTAAATGAAGTATTATATATATATTTTAGTTGGGACTTTCACCCATTGAGGTTCCTATATACTTGAAGCCAAGTTGACCCTAAAAATCCAATTAAATAGCTCAAGAAACCAACTTTGAGTTATTATTTATGATATTAAAAAACAAATTTATGTGGTCCATCAATATAGTTCTCTAACATGATTGTACAATGTAATACAAGTGTAATGCTCCCAAATTGGTTTCTTAGACCTTGTAGGATATATTAAATTGTTTGGCAGATCAAGAGGTATTACTCAAGAGGGTAATTTTGTTTAAATCAGTTGTTACACAGGTTTTTTGAGTGTCATAATTGTGTATATCATTACTTTCTTGATGTCACCTTCATAGATTTGTATATATTAAAAAGTTTATACTCACTTCACTTATAATAGTGTCGGTGCCCTGGTGGGCCTTGGCTTTACATATGTGAAGGAGCCTCCGTTTGTCATGCTCTTGTTGTTGGCTTTTCTGTATCTCATAACTATATACACGAATATCATATTTTCATGGGTGGTCATTACTTAAAATTATACTTTTGACAATAATTATGCTATTTCTCATCGTAACGGTAGGGTTGGTACCGTTACTGAAATCTACAAATTTGTATCTAATTTAGTGTGTTATAAGTTAGTTGAATAACACATGATATATGAACAAAAATCTGTTTAAAATGGCCACCATTTTAACATTTTAATTTCGATATATCTGAATTTCAATATGTTTCTATATAAGCCCAACTCCACTGTACTAAATTTCATGTTCGTATCTTAATTTTAATTACCAATATCATGCTTATGTGCAGATAACAGTCATAACAGATAGGCGGTGTGTCAAAAATCACTTTGAATCTTCTTCATTTTCATGTGAACTTTTTTCACTTTTACCACTATTTACAAATTCTTGCTCACTATCATATTCATCAAAATCAGTATTTTTATCACTTGAAAAAAAAACATCATCGTCAGAGAGCCAATCAATTCATTACTGCGTAAATTACAGCCTGTCATGTTTATATCAACACGTGAGAATGAATCATGGCATGGATTATACCTAGTTATTTTATGAAATAATTAGATATTGATTCACTTCAACAGCAATACAGAAAAATCTGATAATTTATTCACCCCACTTTCACCTTTTCCTCCCCAATACCAATACTTTACTTAATAGAGAATAAGAAAATAAAATGAGAAATTAGCTTCTTTTCAACACTCAGGGGCTCACTTTAGTAAGTACAGGTATAGAAATTGCAAGGTATATACATATTTCTTCATCTAGAATCGGATTAGATCCTACTTTTTTATCTTTCCTATCAAGTCTCTCTTGATCAACTCTTGTTCTTTTAGAGTATTCGAGGGGTAAGGGCTCTTTATTTTGTGCTCTTTTCTTCCTCTTTTTTTTTAATAAGGCAATGATGACCGAAAGGTTTTTACAACAACAAGGGGAAAAAGCTTCTTTTCATTGTAAAATGTTATATTCGTACATTGGTCTTCGTGCATGGTACAAATTTAAATTAACTTTATATTTCTCTTATCCATTTCATGTTAAACAATTCAAATAGAGATGTAGAAGAAAGTGGTTGTAAAGTTGCTGTAGTCAATTGTGATTTTTTATGGTAATAAAAGTGATTTGTATTGGATGTAGTTTGAATTTAAAGAAAGGATTTAGAAACAATTAATTATAATTTGTAACTACTAAAAAATAATAAACAGAGACAAAATCAAATTTATATTTAATTTTCAACTAGTAAAATGCCAAACTGAAACCTAGTGTATTGACAAAGCCAATACTCTGAACAAAAATCTTCCATCCCTGTAAATCAATGAAGCTTTTTCTTTTATTTGTAAAAATAAGCATTTATATTTGAATGGATCTTAAGGTCAGAGGAATAATACCAGAAATAATTACCAATTTTAGTATCCGATTCACAGACTAAAATTTTTTAAACAGGGTCCATATTATAGTGGAATAAAATTCTTTTACGAGCCAAAAAAGGTTAGAAATTTGCTTTTTGTTGCTGAGTATTTAGAGGACCCAACTTTGGAGTTTCGATGTTAATATTCTTTCCCTGTGATTACCTCATTTTTTTTTCAAGTGATAAATGTTTTGTTGTTGATTTAGTTTTATATAATTGTATGTTTATTCTTTTATTATAGGTATATGTACCTTTAACAGTTCACCTATTTGTTTGGCTCTATCCTGAACCAAAACTAAAAATGTATATGGGAAGATGGGTAAATAAATATAAAACATTAAATATCTAGATTGTTTGCTTTTTTGCAGGGTTATGAAATGTGGAATGATTGGGGAGATCCCTTCAAATTATACCCACATCTGCCATTTGATCCTGTCTTACCGTCAGATGCCAAGTTCATAGGTAAATAAACATTGTGTAGCATAATATAATATCAAAACATGTAATTGTTTTAACAAGATTATTTATTTAACGTTATTCTTTTTTAAATATTCAATTACAAAATGTATAGCGTACTCTTAATCTCGAGGTTCAGAAGTTCAATAATCCGTAATTCTTGCATTAGCTATTTTAAACTTAATCTAAACAATTTAGGATATAAACTAATGAAAGTGTGTTATGGAAGTGGATAAGTGATGAGTAAATACGATACAAAGTCAATGGTGGATTGTGTAAAAAAAAAAGAAGATATTTATATTACATATGTTAATACAAGTTCTTTCATTCACAGTTTTGAGTTTGTTATTATGGCCTTTAATGAATTTTGAGACAGTTGCAATTTCCGTTGGTTAATTTTGGTTGGATATAATCTGGACGAATTGGTCTGATAGGTGAATATACAAAGTTGAGTCAATTCTTGGAGGAATAAACAAAGTTATATATTCCACTCACCAATGGTTCTAAGTGTTTTTTTTTTATCACTAGAGTAAGGGATAATGACCACAATGGTTTTTCACCTTAAAACCACATTTAAAAAAATTGTTCACTAGACTGTTTTGTAAAACATTTAATCTTCTTGGATCTACAAAATGATGCTGCCTCTCTGAATATTTTAAATGTAGTGTTTCATCCCCCCCCCCGTTTTTGTTTCTTCACCATATAGTGAACTTTTCCTCCCAAGTGATAGTTCTTCTTTCTCTCTTTTTTTAAAACTTGTTACGTAACACAAATTATATTATTTGGAGATACAAAATATGAATGATATGTATATCTATTGTGGTTTGAGTTTTGGGTTTTGTTTTTGGTTGATGGTAGTGAATATGTTTAATGAAGTGATTTTCATGTTATGCATGTATAATATTATAACTTTGAAATTTTGCTATTGTTACAGTAGTGATATCCAGATATAATTTTGTCTAGTTTAAACTAACTTGTTTGTTTTATCTTCATTACTACTATAAAAATATTTTTCTTAGCATGTATGTTATTAAACTATGCATATTAATTGGTGAACTAGTCTGTATAGGTAGATTAGAGGTGCCCAACACTCTTCACAACTTTCTTTTCATATATTGTTATATCATAAATAAATGTAAGTTTAAAAATATAATTACCATGAGAATATATCGATGTATATGAATGTTTAATAACTTAAAATATGATGGGGGAAATGTTAGAAGAATATTTACCAAGGTCTGAGGTTCATGTTGGCATCAAAAAGTTGAACCTGTTGGTTTAGTCGGTCATTAGTATTTTCTCATTGACCAGCAAGTGTTCAACGGTTTCCACACGTTCTCTCTGCGGCCGATATTTTGTTTCATACTGTGTAAAACTTAAAATATTGAAGCTCCCACACAATTGTCGCACATTACCAATAAGCCTTATAATCTATTGACTTTTGCGAGATGTAAGCAATAAATCATATATAAAATAAGCGCTATACAGTATGAATAGTTAGGTTGTTAATTTGTGAGAAAAAATTCAGACACAATAGTCACATGTTAACAATAAGCCATATAAACTTTTGTGAAATGTAACCAAACAATCACAACACAACATAAATCCCCGCAAATAAAGAAAGGACTATAAATTGTCAAACCAACACACAAAATAAACTTATTTGAGAATTTATAACAGCTGTTTCAAATTGTTTTTGTTGTGAAACATTATCATTTACCCATGTTATTTAAAATGATAAATTTATTTTAAAATAAGTGTTTCCAAGGAAAAAGAATAATTTTCACCAAATCTGCACATAACACTGTTTAATTTGACACTTCAGTCAGATAGTAAAGAAATATGTTACGGATTCCCTAACGGATTAAATATAAAATACTAAACTATTATCTGGTGCAAAACATCAAATAGGCAACATTTTTAACGAAAATAAAAATCAATTAAATCATTTTTAATCAAAATGATTTTACTTCATTTTGTATTCCATACCCACTTCCTTTCAATGAATTTACACCCCACAGACAAGATCTGCTAAATCAGCCTATGCTAAACTCTCAAAAGTATTAACTACAATGTTAACACAATAGGTTTCTAATCGTAAGAATACCTTAAGTTTAAACCTCGGTTAGACTTCACCTTTTATTATTATTATTATTCATAACATTGAGATTTTAAAAAAATATTGTGAACTTTTTAGGTTTTATTTCCTTGAATTTTAGTGGAAAATGTTTAGTCAGTAATTTTTAACTGATTTTCATGACTTGATCTTAGGTTCAGGAGTAGGATTTCGCCCAATAGGTCGTGGCGCTGGTGGTGCTGGAAAAGAGTTTTGTGACAGTCTTGGAGGAAACTATCCTAGAGAACAGTTTACAATAGTTATGCTAACTTACCAAAGAGAACAGGTAATTATAATAATTTTTACATAATAAACGTGTTGTTTATAATTTGTATAAAAATAAATAGTAACACTTTGTAATACTCCAGGCTTTTAAAACTATTTTTTTAAATTAATTCCGTAGTATTTCTTCCTCACAATCTCTTAATATTTTTTTCTTAAGAAATCCATTTTCAAATATATATACAAAATGTGTTTAGATCCCTGTTTAATTAAGTTCCAATCATTTCAATTTAACCGTTTAAGTCTCACCACGACTTTGTCAGTTAAAGAGAACAAAACCATTCTCACAGAATAAAGAAATTAACACCATAAATAGTTTTACTACAATTTATTTCTGGAGATATGAAGTTAACCATTTTTATTTGTTGCGTTTCCTAAGCTTGCACATAAAACTTAGATAGTCCTCCGATTTACACAATGTTTATTCTAATTAAATTCTACTACTATCATTCTAAAAATCTAAGTTTTTTCTAATTCCCTACAAACCTCAATATATTAGGTCCTCCAGGCATGAATTCTATCAATTATTAAGCAACATCTTTCAATCAACAAGGAGTATTATTATTTATTTTCTGCAGGTAAAGTGCTGGAGAGTTATAACACCACGCCTACTTACTGAAAATCACTTATAATCCTCCTGGTTCTCACCAGATCCAGTATATTCAAGATCTTTATATGTGGGTTCTACAACTCCAAACATCTCTCACTGAATATGTTCAACGCCCCTTCAATAAATGACTTGATGTTTCTCTCACTAGATGGGTCATCTTTATTAAATTCAAATGTCTCTTCAAGGAACAATGCTCTGTAAAAAACTAATCTTTACCCAAAAGTCGCTCATATTTATCCTGTGATGAGTGCTTTTACTCCAGCTTTATCGGTCCATCTCACTAAACTAACCTAACCTGTCTTTAATCTGACCATGCATTCCACCAACTGTACTCTTTACAGCCTATGTCACAAATGGCTACATATAGCCTCCTATATAATCAGAATCCTGGTTACATTAGATTAGATTATTGGGGTATGATGATTCAAGATCTTTGTATCTCAATCTGAGCTTATTGTACACAATTCTAGCATCAGAATGATTACAAATTTGTGCGTGTTTGTGCATTGGTTTTGTTTATGAGTGTCTGAGAAAATGTATTTTATTTTCTCCTTGAGATCTTAAGATTATAATATATATACAGGGTGATTCACGAAGTTATCCCCACACTTATACAGCTCATTCTACTAGTAAAAATAATGAAAAAAGTTCATATAAACATATGTCCTATCTCGTTTCGTTTAGCGTCTGTCTGTCTGTATGTGTTTTTTAGAAAAAATTTTCTATCTTAAAAATGGTTTGAGATATCAAGTTGAAACATTTTACATTTAATGACCTTATTAGTGTGCATCTTAGATAAAAGTTTCAAAATAATATCATTTACAGAAACAAAATGGCGGTCATTTAAAATGTTCAAATCCTAATAACTTTAAAACGAGCGATGTTACAAAAAAAGGCAAGATACATAAAAAATAGCCCCTTTTAATACAAGCATTTTGGTACCTGGTTTATTGATCTAAGATAAGTAGTAACAGAAATAAGTAAGATTTCCCAAGTAAAGGTTTGTGTTTTATTCATAATTGCAATGTATTTTCAAAATCAAATCACACACAACATTAAAACATCTTACTTATTTCTGTTACTACTTATCTTAGATCAATAAACCAGGTACCAAAATGCTTGTATTAAAAGGGGCTATTTTTTATGTATCTTGCCTTTTTTGTAACATCACTCGTTTTAAAGTTATTAGGATTTGAACATTTTAAATGACCGCCATTTTGTTTCTGTAAATGATATTATTTTGAAACTTTTATCTAAGATGCACACTAATAAGGTCATTAAATGTAAAAAGTTTCAACTTGATATCTCAAACCATTTTTAAGATAGAATTTTTTTTCTAAAAATCACATACAGACAGACAGACGCTAAACGAAACGAGATAGGACATATGTTTATATGAACTTTTTTCATTATTTTTACTAGTAGAATGAGCTGTATAAGTGTGGGGATAACTTCGTGAATCACCCTGTATATACATACATATACTTATGGGCTATATACATTTTTATGTTTAGGTGCTAGTTAATTCTCTGAGCAGACTACAAGGCCTTCCTTATCTTAACAAGGTTGTAGTTGTATGGAATTCTCCTCGACCACCTATGGAGGACTTACATTGGCCTGATATAGGGGTTCCCGTTGAAGTACGTATAATTTTTTGATTTGATATAGCTGTTGAGTAAAAGATAATTTGAAAAAAATTGTGGATGTGGTAATGCTAAATTTCTAATGTAGAAAATTCAAAATTGGAGACTGTAAAATTTCACTAATTTTTCACCATTTTGGAATTGTATATAAATGTATGTGTATAGTTTTAGATTTTACAAGTTATGTCTGATTTTATTTAAATTTTGTATATAGGTTCAGTCTTGTGAATGATTGGGTAGATTTCTAACACTAAAAAGAGTGTTACACAAGAACTTAATTTTTAACTCCATTAACTTAAAATTAGAAGGTAAAGTATCAGTAATAATAGTTTTAGTAGCTATAATTTTAATTGTATATTAATCAATTTGTCTTCTATATATTATAAAACATTTTTTTCTGAGAAACAATCTAAATAAATAAATATCAGCTGTTTAACCAAAGTTTCAGTTGTATAGAGATGCAATTCGAGAAAGCATTACTTGTACAGCTATTTCAGAATTTTTATTTTGACTGAAGTTACACCAAAACTAAATATGAAATTATATACAATATCAGAACGAACTGAGAAAAATCAGTTTCATCAAAATTGGAAAATAAAAAGTTACACATTACAGATATCGTTAAAAAAATTTAAAGGCAGCAATTTTAAGAAGTGTTTCTGGGCTCATTTTATTCATCACTGAACCAAATTGCATAATTGTTTTATTTAATGTAATGTTAAAGAATGAAAAATATATTATCCCATTTAAAACAATGTTAATTTTTGCATAAACTGAATATACAAAAATCAGACTTCTAAGTGTACAACTACTAAATTCTTTAAGAAAAAGAATATTTAAAATCCTATACAAATTGTTTTAGTTGCTGTAGAGACAACTGTGTATTTTAACTAAAAACTAATTTTTCACTTAAAGGAAAAAATAATTTGAAGCAAAACTTAAAAACAGAACATACTACTGTAGAAAGAGATTAATGAAAGTGGATTGAAAATCCATTTACATCTAAAATCTAAATATAGTATTTAACATTATATTACACAATCAGTAAACATTATCTTGCTGCTGTTCATACCAAATTGTAAAACATATTTCTGAAATGTTTTCAGGTTATTAAAGCTAGCACAAATAGTTTAAATAACCGTTTCGCTCCATACGACGCAATCCAGACTGAAGCAATACTATCTGTTGATGATGACGCACATCTCAGACATGACGAAATCATGTTTGGATTTAGGTAAGACATATTCTTTGTTAATAACTCTCATACCTGTATTTTTAGGGCAATTTTTTTTTTTTATCTCGCAGCTACATTTTAGCAAAATTTTTAGACCCAGTCGTAAGTAAATCAAAATTTTGTATTTGGGTCTTATGGCAGGTGGCAGGTACATGTCAATTCTAAATTATTGAGGAAGAGGAGTGTCTGATTTCCAAAATGTACCCTGACATTCGATCTTCTAAGATGACATGTCATCCCAGAGTTGATTTTCAATGTTTTACCGATAACTCGCGTACCATAATTTTGGGACAGTCAGTATGTTTTGTTTGGTCGCTTGAAGCTACATTTTAATAAAATTGGTAGAGCCAATTGTAAGAAATTCTAATGTACAATTAAAATTTTGTACATTAGCCTTGTGGTAAGTATATGAAAGAAGTAATCCCTAAACCACAAATAAACACTAACACAATTTACGTTAGAAAGTTTAATAAACATTTATGTGCATTTTGGTTATGGTTTGATTTATATTCCTCTGTGGATAGTAGCTATGTTACCAAAATGTACATAAGGATTTATTAAACTTTCTAATGTTAATTGTGTTAGTGTTTTATCTGTGGTTTATGAGTTCTTCTTTCATATTGTTATTAACCATTGAATGTTCGTATTTACGGTAAGTGGTTAAGTACTAGTGATAGGTGTGATGAATTATTGATAAAAAGTGCCTGGATTTCAAAATGTACTTTGTCATTTGATCTTCTAAGATGTCTTCTATAGTTGATTTTCACTTCTTTACTGATTTTTCCTGTACTTTTTTTTATATATACTTTACCTCTACGACATTTTTGGGAAGATGACAACCAATGTTCACCCTTATTGAATGTACCCTCAATTTAAAGTTAATGAGATATTTCCAAAATATACCTAATTTAATCAAAGTATAGTAGAGTCTCGCAAACTCGGCACTCGATAACCCGGCAGTCCGGATTACTCGGCGACCCCGACAGGAAAAAAATATATTTATAAAAACAGTGATGTTCGTAAAAGTTCGGCAGATCCCAAAGCGGGCATTAACTTCGATCGCTCGAATCGTTGATTTTACTTTTCCCACGTTAAAATCGTCACAAAGCTTTTTTACAGATTCCCCTCTGTCAAGTCTTTTTAACACATTTAACCGCGTCTCAAACGAAACCAACACACGCTTCCGTTTTCGTAACTCGCTCATTTTTATTTACTGTATAATTATACTGTGCATACCTGTCAAAGAAAACTGAAAAGAAATGTTATATTTTCCTTAATGTATACTAAATTGATTTGTGGAAAAAAAGCGGCCCATCAAACGTTTTTGCAGGTGTATGTCTGCTATATCGACGGGTGCCAATGCCGCGGTGTTATTATGTCGCCGACAATGGGATACCACTATCGAAAAAGTCGTTTGATATCGCCGCCGCTTTGGTGCCGCGATGTTTTTACACTGCCGACAATGGGATACCGTTATCAACAAAGGTGTTTGATATCGCCGCCGTTTTGGTGCCGCGGTGTTTTTACACTGCCGACAATGGGATTCCGCTATCGACAAAGTCGTTTGATATGGCCGCCGCTTTGGGTTTAAATTACAATTTATTTTTTGCCCTTATTCCCGAAAACCCGGTATTTCACAAACTCAGCACACTTCCGGTCCACATTACGCTGAGTTTGCGGGACTCTACTGTATGTCCAAGTTAATTAAAAGTATGTAGAGGTCTCTTTTTTATTAACGAAAATGTGTTAAATAATTTTTAATCTTGTTAGTAGTACAAATATTATGGGATAAGACAGCAAAAAAGATTTAGCAACTCTGGTATTTCTTATTTTTAATCTTTTATTAATAAAATGTAAAATAGAGAAACATTATTTATCTCCATACAAGAGCTACAGTTATTTTTTCCCGTTTTTTTTTTCAGTATAAATTATTACATATAGTCCTAGTTTATAACATGGTCTTAATTGACTTTATGGTCACACATATATATATATATATATTTTTAATGGAAGAATACTTTAGTAGAGGCGTACGTCTAGCTTACCAACAAAGGTAGTCTAGGTTTAGGTAGTGTTGATTTTTACTTTCTCGAAGATTTGTAGTTTGGAAACAATTATGTGATCGGTTAAAATTGATGTCGAATTTCTTGTAGATATTACTTTTAAAACTAAAGTCCCCTGAGTTGTGGATATTGTTTAAAGGTCACTGAGTCCAAAAAAATTTTTTTGGAATTATGTCTGTCAGTCATAATGTGGGAGTTCTCTACAGCCAAAACATGTGGACTGATTTTAATAAAATTTGATACTTCAACATATTTTGGTAAATGTTTAATAACTCAAAATTTGGTGTAGCTGCTATAAATCACTATATTTTTATTTTTCAAACTTAAGCTCTAATGATTTTGATTAAATTTTGCTCTTGTAGAGTCTTTAAGGATCCAAACAAAACATTGGCCATAGAGCTGTTATAAAATACAGAATTTTTTTAATCTGCTGTTCTGGTTTTGTTTAAATATTAGTGAAATGTGACGATTACTGACCGAAATTCCAAATGAAAAAAATATTACGGTTTAGGAAAAATTGGTTTTATCCCGTATAAATAACAACATCCATGGTTGATTTCCACTGTTTGATTGACAACAGAGATTTGTGTAGCAATTAATTTTGATTTATTTTTATTTGAATTTGGTGATGGGTGAGCGAGAATGTTTGTGCAATGTTTTTGCACCGATTATTTATGTGTTTCTTTAGTCCCCTGCCCCATTTTTATTAATCTAATGAGCCTAAAATAAAGATATCAAAATTAGTACACTCGCAATATAAATATAAATTTTATTATTAAATATTTTTAGATATTGTACATATGCCCACTAAATCTTTTTTTCTTTTTTTTGTGTGTGTGTTAAAAAAATAATAAATAGAGAATGTAATATTGATTTTAGAGTATGGCGAGAACAAAGAGATAGAGTCGTGGGCTTTCCTGGAAGATTTCATGCTCTGGACTTAAATTACGGAGGCTGGCTGTATAACTCAAATTACTCTTGTGAATTATCTATGGTGCTAACAGGTAATATAATATGGATTGTACGACTACATTTATTCTAGTTTTCTAGTAGTAGTGGTCTTTATTTTATGCTATTTTCTTCCTTTTTTTATAAGGCAATGATGACGAAGTGGTTGTTTACCTTTTATGAACAAACAAAAATCTGACTTGACTTACTTTTTTTGTTATCTAACAAAGAACAAATTTGTTGATAACTAATTTTTTCATAGGAGATAGTTAAAAGCTTAAAACTGATTTTTATGATTTTTTTTAAATATTTCAGGTGCTGCTTTTATACATAAGTATTATACATATTTATATACTCATTGGCTTCCTCAAGCCATCAGGGACAAAGTTGATGAATACATGAATTGTGAGGATATAGCCATGAACTTTCTAGTCTCACATGTTACTCGTAAACCACCTGTTAAGGTAATTTCAAATTATATATTTATTTAATAATATTTTATTTAGTAAACAATTAGCTCCTGTAATCATTTGAGTTGTCACATATAAACACAATACAAATAAAATATTTACAATTCTACCAAATAAAATGGATGCTGAACAAAGTAAGTTTTAGGTATTAAAAGTTTACAATACAAGGACCAAAATGTCACACCCCACTCTCAAACAACTTTAATCTGTAGATTAAGTATTGAAGCATTTGTCGCCTCGTAGAATATCCATGCTTGTATTGATTGATATCAGTATAATCATACGATTTATGCTAATTACACAAACATTGAAGCATTTGTCGCCTCGTAGAATATCCATGCTTGTATTGATTGATATCAGTATAATTATACGATTTATGCTAATTACACAAACATTGAAGCATTTGTCGCCTCGTAGAATATCCATGCTTGTATTGATTGATATCAGTATAATCATACGATTTATGCTAATTACACAAACATTGAAGCATTTGTCGCCTCGTAGAATATCCATGCTTGTATTGATTGATATCAGTATAATTATACGATTTATGCTAATTACACAAACATTGAAGCATTTGTCGCCTCGTAGAATATCCATGCTTGTATTGATTGATATCAGTATAATCATACGATTTATGCTAATTACACAAACATTGAAGCATTTGTCGCCTCGTAGAATATCCATGCTTGTATTGATTGATATCAGTATAATCATACGATTTATGCTAATTACACAAACATTGAAGCATTTGTCGCCTCGTAGAATATCCATGCTTGTATTGATTGATATCAGTATAATTATACGATTTATGCTAATTACACAAACATTGAAGCATTTGTCGCCTCGTAGAATATCCATGCTTGTATTGATTGATATCAGTATAATCATACGATTTATGCTAATTACACAAACATTGAAGCATTTGTCGCCTCGTAGAATATCCATGCTTGTATTGATTGATATCAGTATAATCATACGATTTATGCTAATTACACAAACATTGAAGCATTTGTCGCCTCGTAGAATATCCATGCTTGTATTGATTGATATCAGTATAATCATACGATTTATGCTAATTACACAAACATTGAAGCATTTGTCGCCTCGTAGAATATCCATGCTTGTATTGATTGATATCAGTATAATCATACGATTTATGCTAATTACACAAACATTGAAGCATTTGTCGCCTCGTAGAATATCCATGCTTGTATTGATTGATATCAATATAATCATACGATTTATGCTAATTACACAAACACAATATTTGTAAATTAGTATAATTATTTTTTTAAAAGAACGGACATTCGGAATATATATAGGGAAGAGGTAAGAATTTAATTTTTTTTTTTTAATGTATTTCAACAATATTGCTGACATTTTAAGTTGCAAATTATTCTTATAATATTTTTTGAGTACACCAAATTTTTCCAGACTGTACCAAGTTTCCCAAAAGGGCAGGCACCATATCTGAGGTGAAAATACACATTTGTAAAATACACGGTTTTGGTGATTTGGAAGTCAAAACTATCGGAAATAAGTTAATTTTTATAAGAAAAGTAATGTGATTTCCAATTTATACTTTCATCAATTTCCACTCCCAGAAATTTTGACTAGTCTAAATGAGTAATTGAAATTTTATTGTTTAAGTGCTTACAACAGAACTGAATTTAATTTTTAATCAATGGGGGGGGGGTTTAGAGAATCTTTGTCTCAAAATTTGTGTACAGAAACAAAATTTTACAAATGTAATAAATTTTCAAAAATAATTTCTTTAACAAACTTCCTTGGGTGTATTATACATAACCAATGTAAGGGATTAACTGTTAAGATTCCTTGGAGACCAAAAAGTATATTCTTCTGTTTATTGAAAAATACTGATTGTGATTCACAAGAAAATAGTACATAAAAATCATTGAAATAAAATTAGTCCACACACAAAAATTTGTTGAATTTGGGGAAAATGGAGAAAAACTGGACGATTAAAAAATCTCAAAATTTGAACATGTGTAAAATTATCGATTAAAAATTGTATGAAATTACTATTTGTAAAAATATATCTATAAAATATAAATACCGAAAAAGTATATAAAAATACAAGACAACTTAAAACCAGTGATTAAATTAGGAACTTCAATTAAGCTAATTTTAATTTAAGAAAACAATTTGAAGTACATCTTCAGTGTCAATTTTTTCCCCTTACTCAAATAATTATGATTGACATTGAATATTCTTTCGGCGTAGAACTTTACATCTTTTCCCAGAGCCAGATCTAAATTTCCCATATTTTATTTAATCACATTGTGCTTTTTAGTTACTCCATTGCCTTAAAATGTATAAATATTACAGGTAAAATAAATCCAATACTTGGTTGTTGTAGGTAACATCTAGGTGGACTTTCCGCTGCCCAGGTTGTCCTGTCTCGTTATCTGAAGATGACACACACTTTCAAGAAAGACATAAATGTATTAACTTCTTTACACAGGTATTTCAATAAGTTTATTCGTTATTATTTTATTTTTAAAATTTTATATGTGTGGGTAATAATATACAGTCGGCTCTTGATTTTCCGTGGTAATCTTAAAGTGAAAATTCATGGATAAAGTAAAATTTTGGATACTTCAACAAACCTCGAAAAAATCTTATGTAGTCTGTAGGGTGATAGTAAATTAACCCTTATTTAATAACGTGGAATTTAGTAATGCAGCTGGTAACAAGGAGTGTTTACAAACCCCCCAATTCTAATATTTTTAGCAATGGTTAATCTCATTGTTATGTTTTTTTTTATTATTAAAATAGCTCAGATATAAGTTAAAATACTCATTACAATCAGTTGCTTGCTGTACTTTATGTAGTTTAGTCCTGTGTGTCGTGGTTTTATCTGATTATGTTTATATTTAGCTTTACTTTTAACTGCTCAAACCTAGTTTGGGATTTTTCCTTTTGGAAATATTAAACGAAAATTTAATTTATCACAATATAAATGATGTTTCTTTTTATTTCAAAGTTAATTCTTCGTACTGCAAAAAATAAAAGAATCTTATAACTAAACAATTAACATATCTCAACTAAAAGGATGATTAATTTGTGAATGTGGTAATTATGCGATGAATACAATTTGGATGCCTTTTTGAAATTCTAAATAATTAATTGATGGGTTAAGGTTTATTAGATGTTCACATTGTTTTGTGTTTAGAAATTTTGAAATTATAAGTTATTTAAGTTCGTTATATTTCACTTTAGAAGTTAAAATAGGCTGAACTCGTTATGCTGATAATTTTGGGTTTAATATATAGATTGAACTCACCAAATGATGTAAATTATCTTATTTGCAGTTCTTACCGGTTTAAGTTCAAATCTTTTTTCTTTTATTTTCAGATGTTTATTAATGGTTCTAATTTTTTAAAACAGCCTTCCATACTTCATTGATTTTTTCTTCTTGTTCATGGCCTTCGTGTTTTAACACCCAAACCAGATTTTTACTCCTTCAATCATTTACAACTTTTCGCTGTTTTTATTATTCACTTTGTCACTTTTCTATTATCACATCACATTATATATTTACAAATTTAAATTATTATGATGATGTGTGTTAAGAAATGATTTTATGTTAATGGATGATATGGTATGAAATATAAATATTTACAATTTTATTTTTGTGGGAGATGAAGTTTTACCATTTTATTGATGTGGATTTTTTTTTTTTTTTTTTTGTTCTGGTTTAATACTTGATAACAAGAGTTTATTTATACTATAGAAACGACATGTATTAGTTTTCATATACACAAATAATGGCAAATGTCCAATTAAACCATTATAACTTTGAGAACTCAAAAATCAACTACCATTTTTTTGATCCATCAAAATTTTCTCTATACTGTATGAGTGCAAAAGTAATAAGTATTGAAGTTAATGATCATTTACTGGGTGTACGTCATTAAAAATTATATACAATTTCACGTGACTTTTGGAACAGTTTTATTGTTAATTATACTGAATATAATAATGTCATGTATCATTATTTGCAGGTATTTGGTTATACGCCACTACTCAATACTCAATTCCGAGCAGACTCGATCCTGTTCAAAACAAGAATACCTCATGATAAACAAAAATGTTTCAAATTTATTTAGGATCAGATTTTAGGATCGCACAATATACGATGATCTCAACAGTGTAAATAACGAATTTAAAATGAAAAATTACTCTATTAGCAATCAATTTAGATAGAAGAAGAAGTTGTACTAATGACAATGCAATTTATTAATAGCAATGGTCGGTTTTAAAAAAATATTATTCTTCTTGTTTTTTCTTTAGTATCACAAGGGTAGCCTTTTCTACCATAATCCAAAATTGACCTATTGTGGAATGTATATATATATACTTGAGAACTGTATGTGCCAAGATGAACATATAAATAATAAGTAATAAATAGTACATTTCAACTCCTGCCTATGCCAAAAAAGAAGAAGCTGAAAATACGAATATGACTGAATATAATTAATATAGTAATTTGGTTTTACAACAATTACAGCTGATTATTGTTATTAACAACTTATTTTGAATCATGTATATAATTTTGATGATAACAAAAAGTTACTATTTTAAATTTAGTTCACTTGGTTGAGAATTAGGTGATGAACAAGCTCAATATTTATCAGATTATTTGTATTTAGTTCACAATTCGAATTTTGAAACTTCTTATTACGTGAATCCTGCATCATGTAATGTTGATTTTGTATATTCTGTCAACCAAGACCAGTAGTGATGTAATCTTCCTGGTACTCCCGGTCGCGAAGCTTGCTGATTTAAAAAATATTATTTTTTACTCTACTTTTACTATTGTACATCTGTACTCAAACTATTAATTAAAATATAGGCCACCAGCATGTGATTAATAATAAATTAATGATTCAGAGAAACCTTTTATACTTTTTTTTCCCCAAGGTGATGGATGACCGCGAGGTTTTAAAAATCTTTAACTAATTTAAAATTACGCCAAAAAATTTTTCTCCTATAATAAAAAAAAAATCAAAACTAGGTGAACCTTTACTTATAAAAAAACAAATCATCCCTTCCTCACAGGATATCTCAGTCTCAACCTTTTCATCTTGTTGATTTATGGTTTTTTTCAAGCCTCTCTAATCGTCTCCATTCTCTGCACATGCTCCAACAAACAGAATTTCTCAGCCTTTATGACCACAAGAGTATATTCAGTTTTTGGTTGTTATATAAACTTACATATTCTTAAATTAAATATGCCTCCTTCTCTTAAGGGAATGTATATTTTGCCCCAATTTCCTTTGTTATTTCGTTATTCATTGTGATCAGACAACTAAGTTTTAAAAATCTTCTTTTCTACCAAGTTTCCTAAGTAACAGTTATTTTTTATTATTTTTTATAAAAGTACAAATAGTGAAGCCTTGTATTTAACTTTAACGCAAATTTCATTGTCATTGAAATAAACTTCTACCGATTAGTTAGCTGTGATTAGTTTCCAGAGATAAACTGTGTTAATTGAACAGAAAACCTAAAATATTGTCCATTAGTATACAGGGAATTAGTTTAGTTTTAATAATTTAAGTTTTATAATAACATTAATTTAATATTGTTTGTGTGTCATTGTTTTAATGTGAATAGTATATTTAAAATGAAATGTAACCTTTTTAATATCTATAGGAAAATATTTTATCTTTCTTTTAAAAATTTTGTCCTAGATATTAACAGTTAACTATAGAAATAATTATTTGTGTTCTTATAAAATTAACGTCAGACCGGTGAACGTCTTATAAAATTGAAACTCTTAATTCATTAAAAATAATATTTAAATACACTGTATGGTGTTACAACTGATACACTGCCATGATTTGCCATTTTCGTATATTCGCTCGTTTGCTGACACCGAATTTGGTATAAATATATTTATGTAATTAATATATGTGGAATTTAATTTGTGCAGATTGCCAATAGGGAAAAATGAACTATTTCAAGTAGGTCTTGATAAAAAAATAGCTACCAAAAAAATTGTTTCAAGAGACTGTAATTTGAAAATTTGTTTGACTATTTTTTTATAATGTGTTTAAATTCTCAATTTAACTAAACTTCTGATCAAGATATATTTTTGTAGGTTTTTCAATTTTCAGGTTATTTTTTAAAAATAATTTTGATTCCATTGGATGTAGATTTTAACCCTTTCAGGAGTAATGACGTACCGGTACGTCACCAGCAGCACTACTCACAGGAGTAGGGCCTTATACATAAAAATTACACTCAGGAGTAAAAAAAAAAAAAACCAAATTTTGATAAAAACAGATATATTTAGTTACAAATCAATACCTTTAATACATAGCGAGTTATTTTTGGTCTGAAAAAGTGTAAAAATCAAAAACAACATTTTAAAAAATTTTCATTTTATGAAATATTCCAAAACATGGATGAACACAGAGGGCAACATTACAGTCTGGACACTCGTACTGTGTATCTTTTCGTTTTTTTTTCTTTAGTTTTGGTGCTTGAACAAACGTAGCACCGTTTTTGAACTCTTCGATTCTTTCCCTCACGATTTGGCATTGGACGTGGAAAGTGGCGGCCTGTCAAACGTAAAGGATGCTTGTCGCCACTTGTTGCAATTGCTCTTGGTACGAGTCTGTTTTCACTTACATCATACAAAAGGCCACGTATTTCATCGGAGCGAATATTATTCGGTTCATTGAAACTCATAATGTAGTACTTATAACTAAAATGATGTCACTAAAAAACTAATGATAGGTTTATGAGAACCTATCACAAGTAAGAACTGGCGTAGTTACTGCCCACGGCACCGTGCGCTTGCAGTCTACAACAGCTGTGACAGTGACAGAAATCATCGCGATTACGCAATCGATTAGAGTGCCCCACCACATTACTGAATCAGCTGTGCTGACTTGATACCCCCCTCCACACACCCAAGAACACGAACCAACGATATTATAACCCTTGTTGTTGTTCAATATTTAAAAAACAACAGCTGATTCATGTTGCATCAAAAAACGTACCGGTACGTCGTTACTCCTTTCAGCCAAACTAAAAATGACGTACCGGTACGTCGCTACTCTTTTGCCGGTTAAACTCATACTCTTCAAAGGGTTAAAACTGCGCAAAATAATTACTGCAGTATGTTTTACAATTAACCTAAAATAACTCCAAATAATTTAATTGGTCGCCATTTTACGTTAGTGAATTTTCTCAATGGCTTGTAAAACTAAACATGTATACCAAATTTGAAGAAAATTTAATTAAAATCGCTACTTTGTAGAATGTTTACTAACACACACCTATTTACAGTCAGCCAAATATGGTGGTAAATTACTCCATTTAGGTATGATCAGTGGACACGATTTTAAATTGGTTAACAGTTTATTGTGTGTACTAAATGCAAAAAATCTTGTATTCAAATTTTTGATCATTTATAACATTAATGATCATGTAAGTTCCATTTGAAAACAATATAGTTGTGTGTAAAGGGAGAGAGTAGTATATCATAATCTCATTTTGTAAACAGATAAACTTTGATCTAATAATTCAGCCTATGGTAATTTGTTCCAGCTGTTTCATTTTACTCTTGTTACTCTTCTTATCTTCTTACTCTTATTGAGTGAGAAGGAGATGGGTAGGAACACAATCAGCAAACTAGACGTAATGGTGCTATGTGTTAACGTTTTTAACTCTAGTTTAAAGAAAAATATATTTCTTAAACATAAATTCACAGAGAGGAAATTTTCATTTATAATGACAAAATAAATTGTAAAACAGTCTGTTACACTTCGCTTCAAAGTATAAATAACTAATAACATTATTTACTATTTATGAAATATGTTTATAGATGAAAATTTAAAGCCCAGAGTTATGTATTATAAAAACATTTACAATACTATGAATACTGAGAATAATCAAAACTGATTCAAAGTTTAATCAACTACATTTACAGTACAAAGTTTGTATAGTTAAAGTAATTATTATTTAATATTCCCGATATGTTAAGTTTTATTTTAATTATTAGATGGAAGTCGAAAGTAGATAGCCTATCTAATATTTTATTTTCCCACCGAAAAAACTGCGAGAATTAAGGTTGTTTTAAAATAAAGATGTTTTTTCTTTATGGTTTTCATAGCGCCGTCTGTTAGAGGGCGTTGTTGTCTATACCTAAAAACAATAGCGGGGACAAAATTAAAGGCAAAAAACCATTCACTAATCATTGCCTTATTAATGAAGAAAAAGAAAAGAACATAAAATAAAGACACCTAGGCTTTGAATACTCTAATAGTGTCGGAAGAAAACAAGAGTTGGTTAAGAGAGACTTAATAGGAGAGATGAAAAGAAAGTATTTAACTCAAGACTACACGTAAAATTCTATAGATACAGCTAGTTGCTTCGGGATTACTATGGCTGTCCTCACTATAGTGAGCTCCGAGGGGTATAACCATTATCTTATCAATATTACAGTGTACTCTAAAGTATAAATAGTTTCTTATTCTTGTAATTCAAAATTATTATATTTTATTCTATTATTTATTTCCTTAGGCACCAATCATCTGTATGGCAGATGAAACCTAGATTCAGTTTTTTTTAAATTTATCTTAGGGTTGTGAGTTCTTTATAAAAGTGTACCAAGAACCAAAAATCTAACGTTTGTAAAACCCTTATTTATTCATTGTTATCTCTTTTACAAGATTAACTCCTGTAAAGCAACAAATAGAATTATATCAAAAATTCATAGATACAATTATTCAAAAATAATGATGTACACCAAACATGTTAAAACATATAAAGAAAAAGCACATGTTTATATATGTAGAATGGATTAAGTTCATTCTTTTAACTTTCTTGAGGAAATTACACAAAAGTCTATTATTTCATATTACTTGAAACAGTTAATCAGGTTTCTTATGTTAAATTTTAAAATGTATTTAGAATACTTACTTCTTAGTACGGGCGTCCAGCATCAATCGTAGCCGATGGCCCGGTGTCCAATGTACGCAGCACAAGCAAGCTGCCAATGTTTTTTGTTTTTAGAGATGTCCTCAAAATCGTTGACTTCTGCTCTTAGTAGATCACGTGAAAGAATTGGATAGCTGCAACGCAGAAGAATGTGCTCCAGATCCTCTTCATCGTCTTCGCATAATGCACAGTGCGACGAATCGGTAAGGTTGAAGTGGAATAGGTATTTCTGCGTCACTATGTGACTGATTCTAGCTCTTGCTGCGAAAGATGCTAGTTGTCTTTGCACCCCTTTATATAAGTTCCCGTCAGTTGGTAGGGGTTGAATCTTGTGTAGGTGTCTCCCAACGGTTGACTAATTCCATTTGTCCGACCAGGCTTTATAAAAATATTTGTTGCTTTGGTTCCTACAGTGAAGCAATGAAACATTCTTCTCATCTGTAGGCTGCATTTTAGAGGCTGCTTTAGCTATTTGGTCCGCAACCTCATTTCCGTATACGTCACAATGCGATGGTACCCACTGCAAAGTAATTTCACATCTATGGCTCTGTAGTTCACGAAGCAGGCGTCTAATTTCCAAGATACGAAAAGCATATGCCGTAGGTTCGGGGTTCAAGATAGCCTGCAGAGCACTTGTGGAGTCCGTTAAGACACACACCTGCGATATTTTCAACGATAAACAACTTGTAAGCGCTGCATTAGGATACTAATGATATTATAAGATAAACAAATCTACAGTCACGTAACCTTCTTCTCACCTATGTCTCTTATTTTACATCTTGTATTCAAAACTTCTATTATTTAATTCTACATACAAGGAAAATAACTCTACCCTTTTACTCTCAAATATCATTGATTCATTTTAAATAACTTATCTCGAAATGCCCAGTTTACTAAACTGTGGATTTCCCAAATTTACTTTAAACTCTGACTCTATTAATTTCTATAACATTTATTCAATTCTAAATTTTACATCCATTTAGTGAAAATGTCCAGTCTCTCTCATCTCTAGATTCAACTGTTTCCGATTCTGACTTACTTCATTATTTATGGAGGACTACGCACTAACACATTATCCAAGTGCTTTTTCAGCTCTTTATAATATATTATAAAATTTATTTTATTATTTCTAATACTATTACACGCATTCCTGGCTCATATGTTTATTCATTAAAATATTTTAAATACTTTATATTTGTTCTCTCATACTTACTTCTTGGTTCATGCATCTAGCATCAAGGTTGAAATGGAGTGGTGTGTATTCTTATAGATGCTAACATCATTTGGTGATTGTAGTATCGAGTGGAGATGACGACCACTTGCCGCATTCTTCCATTGTTCAATCCATTTGTCTTTCAATACTTTATCAAATTGAGCAAAACATCCACTCTGAGATCACTTTTCAGATGGGATGGGGTTCAAGTTTGCAGCCATTCTAGCCACCTTGCCAACTTCTTCTTTTCGTCGTAGTCCGCAATATCCAGGTACTCTGGTTCTAGTACCAAATCTCTTTATACTTTGTCAGATTTATCAGTTGATGAATTTCCTGTACTCTATGAAGGTGGTTCGAAGGTTGCAGTGCACTTCTGAAGTTACTGAAGATGCATGTCCACCTCCGTAACATGAGCAACAGCTGCGTTGATACTTAGAAGTTCAGTATCTCTGCTAGAACATGACTCTGCAGGAACCCAATATCCTCCACAAAGTAAATATATTTCAGTTTCTCTCATACAAAATACATTTTATATAAATCAACACTAATCATTATTTTCAAGAAAAATATATCTTTCCGTTGTTTTTATATCTACAATTCATGTATTACATTCATTCTTGATTTAATTTATCTTGTCCATAACATCTATTACTATATTTTCTGTCATACACTACAATTTCATCACTAAAACCTTTCTTCTTACCTCGGTCACTTTTCATGAGCCAATAGAGCATTTCATTCTGGTAATGCCATAATAGTAAACTTATCCATCTATTTAGTCTTTCCTAACCTAGTTTACTATCGAGATTATTAAACTAACATTTTAAAATTTGTTATCGTCTTTAATGCTTGTGAAAATTACCACGCTATATAATGAATTTTGTGTTTTTACTTTTCAATTTTTGTCATGAAAATCTTATTTCTGTATATAAATTTATGTTTTCTTTTTACAATATCATTTAATGTGACATTTTTCAGAAGTAAATATTATAATGGCTACCTTCATTCAACTTTGAACAGAATTTTTATTCCCTTATTAATATATATATATATATATATATATATATATATATATATATATATATACATAATATATAATAAAATTACTTCAATTACAGACACCTCATATAAATGATATTTCAACTTTTTCGTCCTTTTGAATGGTACACAAATAAGTTAAGCATTAATTTGAAAAGTGTAAACTTATTGGTTCAGTTATGTATTCTAAATACAGTTGGAATAAAATATGATAATTTCTAATATTTTTAATGTAATTTAATTGGATTTGTTTAATATTTTAGAATTATTTATATTAAAATTTTCTAATCACTCAATTCATTTGCAATTATGTCAAAGGTGCTTTCGTAATATTAATAAACTATTGATTTATTGTCTGTGTACGTGCAATCTATACCTATTTATAATTTATTTTATTCTTTAAGTTTAATTTTAATATATGTTATACATTTTAAAACATAAATAAACTACTAAGCATAACAAACTACTGACAATTTATTGGTAAAAGTTATAAATATATGTGTTGTCTTTTTGTGAATTTCATTTTGCCGTTTTTATAATGTTAGATTTTTGTGACTGGGATCTTAGTTTTGCTTTAGTGGAAATATTTATTTTTATTTATTTAATACAGTATACACTTAGTTTTTCTTTGCTGTGCAATTTTACTTCTTGTTCCTATTAGATCGTTTATAATGAGTCGCATTTATGTAATCATTTATCATTTAAATCATGTAAAGTTTAACATAACTTCGGTTGTGATAATAGTCAATCATGTTTTCAATTCATTTTAATAAAATTTCAAACAGCTAGTTTAGATCAAACTGACAATTTAAAAAGTAAATATCACTTTAATTATAGCATAATTACTACATTAAATTTAATAAAAACACCATTTTATTTTCCATAATATTTATTGACTCTTGCCGGCCTAGATTATGTCAGATACAGAGAATGCCATAATTGGTGAAATCTAGATCTGCTAAGCTCAATAAATATTGTGGAAAGTGCAATAGTGTTTTATTTATTTAATTTAAAATAAATTAAATTTTTTATTTAATTTAAAAAATGAAGTTCTATCTTGAACTGGTGGTTTTACTACGCTTATTCCAGTGTTGGCTTCTTGTAATTTGAATTTATAAAAAACAATTTCCAAACGTTAACTTCAGCACAAATTAATTAAATGGGAATGCTTCATACCTCGTAGTTTTTATCAATTGTTAAAAAAAGAAAAGATTACAGCTTAATACAGTCATTTCAAATTCAAATATATAGAGATTTCAGAGTTTTACACGCTCTTGAAAACTGTTGTGCAAAGTTATAAAACTCTAAAATTGAATTTCAAAAAATATACATTCAAAATTAATTTTAAAACATGATTACACTAAATTTGTTCATTAAAAAAATGAAAAAATACTTTACTCACAAATGCAATAATATATATTTTATATATAGTTTGTTATATATTATATGAAACATTTAAATATAACAATAATATATAATATGAAAAATAATGTTTAACCGTGTCGAAGGAGCATGAAACTTCATTTTGTCCCAAATTGACATGATTAAAATTATGGGAGGGAGCACTTTATAGTTATCAGGTATGTCTATTAACACTACTAAAGTCAACATAATAAATAATTAAACAAATATTTAACCAAATGCATGTTTTTGTAACTTTTACCAGATTATGTAAACCAATGCATGTTGTGCCATTAATGTTTTAAGCTTTAAATTGTAAATTGTTGATCAATTCATATTGAATTGTAACTTGTTAATGATTAGATTTAGTCATTACACAATAAAAATATTTGTATAAAGCGGTGTTGTTTGAATTTAATTCCATCATTAGGATTTATTTATCCTTGAAAATAATAAACCTTTGGAATATTATTAATTTAGAGAACCAAATTTATGTCCTAAAATGATTATGAATACCTTTGTTATGCTACAAAGTAGTGTGACTCATTTGGTTAAGGTACATGTCTAGCTTATTGGACTTTGATCTATCAAAGATTGGATAGATTCAAGCATTGTTGTTGGGTTTTTTCATTTTTTGATATCTCTCTCATCTTTATTAGGTTCAACAGCCATGAATATGTTAAGCAAACAACAAATTAGATAATGTTTGCCTAAACTTTTTTTTTTTAAAGCAGGTTTTAAACCACTTATTTGGGCAGGCCAACTTCACACTTCTAGATTTTGCATATTCAACTTTAGTTTCGAACTTCTACACTGTTTTAACCTTAATAACCACTACACGTTTACACTGGCAACAAAACATGTTTATAAACAGTGTTTCGGAACAATGTTCCTCAAATCGAAATTTAACTACTTTAAACCATGTTTCTAAACAGTGTTTCGGAACAGAAATTCGGTGTTTCTCCACATGTTTCTTGTTTCCCATAGAAAGCGGCAAGATCAAAGGGTGTTTATAAACATTGTGGAAGAAGAGCATCCTCCTCGTCAGACGACATCTTCAAGAGTGTGGCTGTCTCTGTGTTTAGGAACATTGTGTGCAAAATATTTCGTAGTGACTAGTAGCAAAATATAAACAAAGTTAAACATTGTTTTGTTTCTAGTATAAACGCGCCTTGAGTAAGTACCCTAATGATATCCATCAGCTTGTTTACTCTTTATCTTTGGTGATGATCGTATGATGGCTTGTTTTAAATCGTATAAACAACCTCTAATTTTTGTTTTAAATGAATAACTACAGTTTACATACAACCAAAGTTAGTTTTTAATTTTAAAACTGTTTTTTAAACCACTAATTTAGGAAGGGGAACTTGCCTGCACACTTACAATTTTTACAATTGAAAATAATAAACTGTTAGGTTATATATTCAACACTAGTTTCGAATTTCACTATAAATTTGTTGAAAACATTTTTTTGGGTAGGCTAGCTTCATACTTGCCTGCCTAATTTGAATTTCATAATAAAAGGACACATATCTTTATTTTAGGTTATGTTCTGAAAATTCAATGATGGTTTTTACAATTAATACAAATAGATCCTTTAAATGTAATACCCAAAAGTTGGTTTCATTGTTTGGTATATCAAGGTGTCTTATCCAAAAGGATAAATTTGTTTTAAAACAGTTATTACACAGCTTTTTGAACCTTGTAATTATGTAACCTAGTTTCTTGATGTCAGCTAGGCCATAACTATATATACTTACTCGCTTTGTCCGTGTCAGTGTCTTGACCCTGTTGGGTCTCTAAGCAGTACATATGTAAAGGAACCTTTATTAGCTGTACTCGTGTTGGTACCTAGGCACTGCCAGATCTTGTAACTATCCAAATAATACATTTTCATATGAGATTAAGGTTTGAAATTATAATTTTGAGTTTAACTTTGTTATTTGTCATCATGTAATTCTGTTGGTATCATTACAAGCAGAATTGAAATCTGCAAATGCTTATTTAATTTAGTGGGTTATAAGTTGAATAAAGTCGTCAATTTGAGTTTTCTAAATTTCAATTTGAGTACACTATAACAAATTTCATATTCCTCTCTTCATTTGTATGTCCATTATTGTGCTTACGTACAGACGACAATGGCAAAATATGTATTGAACATTAAGGAGTAACATTATTGAAAGAATTAAATTACTCTATTAAATAATTAAAATGTTTATTTTAGTTGTACAGTACATTTTATTTTATCTATTTACTTTTCTTTGAAGTTTTTGATTTAGTGTCAGGCTCTGGAAGTAAGTTTGGGAAATATTTCTCCTTTACTAAGCATCTCTTTGCTTTACCGCTGCTGGATCTGGGGATAGTGTGGGCAAAGTAAATACCTCCTCGAGGGTAATATTCTGGTGGAGCAGTGGCTGGAACAAATAAATGATTTTATTTTTGATCGCTGAAAAAGTACTTTAATGAACACACCAATTTTTTGTTATATCAAATCCAAACACACCAAATTTAATTACTTATTTTACACTTTAAGATTCATTTATGGCCATCTTGAAACTGAAATACAAATTTTAAATACAAAGGGGATGTTGTGACACATTCAATTAAATTGACAATTCAGGTTAAGAACAATGATACAAATAGTTCTTCTTGGTCTTTTATTAGTTTTAAAATAATTATGAAAAGTATAATTTAAGTAATTCTATTAAAATAATAAAAATATTTTTGGGCATACAAAGGAAATTCATGTCCCATGAGGCCCCTTACTCTCAAATATTTTATTGACTCAATTATGGCTCCCAACAATTAATTGTGAATGACCTCATATGTAAGCTACCATCAAACCTCAATAATTCAAACTTTTAATTGGATATAACTACATTTTTTGATTAAATATATTGTAAAAATTAGTACGGTATAATCTTTGAACAGTTGAGTCTAAAAGCTTTTAAAAACATTTTCGTTTTAAAAACCTACAAGGACAATAATGCACTGTCATTCTCGGGATGAACTTTCCCAAGTGTCACAAGATCAGCATTACAAATTTTCAGCCCCAAAAGTATAGTACTGTATGTATAGGCTAATGTATCAAGTTTAAAGATGAGAAACATAGATCAATTTCTGGCGTGAAGTAATTTTTGCAACCTAATGTACAGAATATATAATTGTTTAGATTTTGTATGGATAGGAGACACAGGCTTACCTTGGAAAGTAGTCCTTGGTATTACTTAATAGTTTTTTTTTTTTTTATTATTTTAATGTAAGAGCAGATATTTCTTGTTGAAACTCCATATTCAAGGATTAAATAAAGCAATAACGCTAAAGTTTCAAAATATTTTAATTAAAATATATAAAGTATTGTAACGTTGAGAAGCCCTAAGTAAAAGCTTTGTCCAATTCAAAATGTTTAAACCTTGTCAGTTAGAAATAAATGTCAAACATAAACGTCACTCCAACACATAATAAATTTTGTTAAAGGATTTCTAAGGAAACAATACTTCGAAACTACAAAATTATTGAAAGGGCGAGGGCAGCGTGACAAATTAAATAGGAAGAGTTGAGTTATGTAATGTGACAACATGGGAAATTAGAAAGTTTGTGTACGCCCAAGTTAACAAAAGAAAAAGAGACAAAAAACTAGGCAGAGGTACGTTGAACTCAGCTAAGAAACAAGATTTAACGAACTTTGAAAGACGGTTAGAGTTTGAAAAATCAAATCCAACCAACCAAAAAGAAGCGTCATCCAGAAATAAGCGAAGAAGGGGTAAAACGGGAAAACTCTGCGTAAGAATTCAAAAATCAAAAAAAGCAGTAAAGAACGAGCGTCGCAAGGGAGAGGAACTAGGAACAGGGCGAAGTTCGCCAAATCGTCGTAAAGTTGAAGAAAAGTTTTTAAGTCATCGAATTATATTAAAATCATCGTAAAGTTAAAGAAGAGTTTTGATTAATTGACCAAGAATTCAAGCAACAGAGTGAGGTAGTTCAAGCTTCGAGATCGTCAAAGTGCCTATAAATTGGATTAAGTTTCTTGTGATATCTGCCATAAGTTCGAGGGATCATCTCACCTGTAAAACTCCAAGAAGACATCATTCCATGCTACTGAACCACGATAAGTTATCTGATTAGTTATTGTAGTTTTTACTTCAGGTTACCAAAGAAACCACGCCCCACTTTAAATAAAATCTGAGCTAGGCCGAGAGCCATTTAAACTTAAATTTTCAAAGAGCAATCAAAGTAACTTCATTATATAATTGGTAAATTATACCTGGCGCCCAACAAATCAATAAAACAATTGAGATATTAAAATATAAAGACTAAATTAAAATTACAATTAATGATACGATTTTGATGCACCTAATAATAATAATAAAATTGCTATGTTCTAGAATTAAGTATTTCATTGTGTTATAAATGTTTATGTCTAGTTTAAGTTGAATGGATGAGATTTAGTGATAAGATGAATAAATTTGAATACTCATATGTGCATCAATTAATTTGAAGATTTAATTAATTCAACTGTTATATATTGGCACCCAACTTTAGGTGCAAATTGTATTTTAAAGAATAAATAATTTAAATATGATAACGTAGTTGTGTTTTAATCAAAGTAATTAATTAAAAATAAATAAGAAAGGTTATAATTGGCGTCCAACTCGTGGTTTAATTAAAATTAAAATTTAGTTCACGTGGTGTAACCTGAAGGTAGCATTATAAGATAAGAGACAGAAAGACTATTAGATATAATTAATTTAATGTTAAGACGTAGTAATAGGATAAAAAATTATAAAAAGATGGCAAATAACCAAATAACAATGGGGTTTGATGAGGAGATTAATAATCAAATGGGGATAGAATCAGAAATGGATAGAGCTATAGGGATTAATAATAGTGAAAGTAATACTAATGAGGGTAATAATTCAGGGGAGAGTGAAAATTTAAAGGTGTATGGGACCCCAACGGTAGGATTAAACGAATTAATCGAAATCCTTAATAAAAAATTTGATGAAAGTAATAAAAATGCGGAAATCCTAAAAACAAGCATCGATAAAAAATTTGAAGAAAGTAGTAAAAATGCGGAAGCCCTTAATAAAAAGAATTTCGAAGAAATTAATAAAAATGCGGAAATTCTAAAAGCAAGCATCGATAAAAAATTCGCAGAACAAAATAAAAAGCTCGAGGAAAATAATAAAAAATTAGAAGAACTTAGTGGCAATGTTAGTCAAAATGCGGAGACAATGGACCGAAAATTTAATGAATTTGCGGAGAGATTCGAGAACAAGCTCGAAGAAATTAAATTAAGATCGGATACCACAGCCGAGACAATTAGGACGGAAATGAATGATAAATTAAATAAAATTGAAGAAAATTTCACCGATAAATTAGGTAATAGGTGCGAAGATTTAAGAGAAAATTTAAAAGAAATTGCAAGTAAAGTCGTGGAAGTAGAAAAGGATGTGCAAGAGAGCATTAAAGAAATCGAAATCACCGTAAACAAAAATTTAACTGAAAATCAAATTAACGTAGACGCTCAGATTGATAAGGTAAAGGAAAGTCAAGCTAGATCTAATAATAAAATTCTAGAAATCGAATCACAATGCCAAGAAAATTCACAAAAAATTAACCAATATCAGAAACAAACGGACGAAATGAAAAATAAAGTGACAGAAGTAGATGAAAGATTAAGTAATTTAAAAACAAGGGATGGTATCATAATAAGGGAACCAGAGATAAGGGATATTAGTTTTACAGGAAAAGAAAGATTCCCAATGCAATTTTTAAGGATCATAAAAGAAGTTAGCGTTAGTTACACACATCAAGGGAACATGTATTGGTTAGATAGATATTTAAAAGATGAAGCATGTGTATGGTGGTTTCTACACCGTAGGGAAGTTAAAAACTTCGAAGATTTTGAAAAAATATTTATGGATAAATATTTTAACGAAATGATACAAGCAAACATCCGAGACAGGTTGGAATTCGGAAAGTTTAAAGGAAAAATTGGGGATGAAGCTATCACATATGTGGAGAACATGATGTTGGAATGTTCAGAGTTAGAACCGCCGATTTTAGAAGCCCAGTTAGTCCAAAAAATCGCTAAGCACTTTCACCCAACTACACTAATTGCTGTTATCACCAGGGGTGTGAAAACAAAGCAGGAATTTGTAAAACTATTGATGGAATTCCGACAGGCAGATGTACGACACATTAATAGTTACGAAGAAAGAAATGGTAATTATAAGGCATCCTATCCACGCGACGAGAGAGAGGGAGAAGTTGTAAACAGGCCTTGGGGACAAATGAATGGGTACAACAGTAGACATTTACCGTTACGTCAGAATAGGGATGTTTACAGAAAACCAGATGTGCGTGCCGACATAAAAAATGGACCAGGGAACCGTTGGGAAGGTCGACAACCTGCAGACAGGGACGGAAGAGGGCAAAAGTGAAAGTTGGAATGGAATGTAGACCTAGCGGATAAGAACAAGGCAACCATAAATACCTTATTCACCGATTTAAAAGATTATTTAGAGGACAATCACGACACAAGCGATATAATTAATGACATTAATAAATGTCCAGAAATTAAGTTAGTTTTTAATGAGTGTGTACAGGTCAGAGCGTTAATCGATACAGGTTGTGAGGTAAATTCGATATCTGAATCTTTCTACAACACAAATAAATTAAATTTAGGAGTTTTTGAAGAATTACCGGTAGCAGGAGTAAAAGTTATTGGAGCATTAGGTCTGCGTTCCAAAAGTGTTAAAAAACAAATTTTCATTAAAGTTAAGTTAGGAACAGAATTAATCGCCGTGCATTTTATAATAGTACCAGAACTAATTCGAGATTGTATACTTGGGTTAGAGTTTTTATCAAGAAATCATGCAATCGTCAATTTTATTAATAATAAGTTAGAAATAGGAAATAAATTAAACTATGGAGTTGGTAGAAAGGAAATTAAATTCGAGGATTCGTCAGAAGTTAATATTGAAAGTTTGAATAATTGCCTACAAATTGAAGAGGATAAATATGAATTTGATATAAACAAAATAAGCAATTTGGAACATGTACCACTTGAGAATAGGCAGCGGTTATACAGCATATTTAATAAATATAAAACAGTTTTCAGCAAAAAACCAGGATTAATTTCAACTTATTACCATAAATTTCAAGTATCTGATAGAACACCATACTGTCAGAGGAGTTGGCCAGTAGCAACTAAGTTTAGAGAAGCCGTTGATGCAGAGATTCAGAGAATGCTAAGTTATGGGATCATCGAGAGAGCAAACAGCGCATACATTAATCCTATAGTACCTGTATGTAAGAAAGATGGGAGCGTAAGGATCTGTTTAGACGCCAGGACTATAAATGCGAGAACCATACCGGATTACGAAGGGATTCGACCAATCCAAGAGTTATTGACAATCGGTAAGAAGATCAGTTGGATGAGTAGTTTAGACCTAACTAGCAGTTTTTGGCAAATCCCGTTGCACGAAGATTGCAAGGATTTCACGGCATTTCTGTACAAAGGATTGTGCTACAGGTACAAAACCGTTCCGTTTGGGTTGAGCACAAGCTTAGCAAGTTTAACGCGAGGTTTGGACTCAATTCTGACGGAAGAAGTTAAAAGGAATTTAATTATGTATGTGGACGACTGTTTATGTATTTCGCAAAACTGGGAAGATCATGTGGACCAATTAGAAAAAATATTAAAGGTATTTCAAGACGCCAACTTAACAGTAAATTTTGAGAAATCTATGTTCTGCAGGAAAGAAATAGATTATCTAGGTTTTGTTATCACCACAGATGGTATCAAACCGCAAGAGCAAAAAATGATGGCAATTCAAAATTTTCCGCGTCCTAAGACACCAAAACAATTAAAAAGCTTTTTAGGATTAACAAATTTCTACCACCGGTTTTCAAAAAATTACGCACAAACAACAGCTCCATTACAAGGACTACTGAAGAAAGGAACAAAATTTAAATGGACAAATAGTATTAACCAGAGTTTTTTAGCTGTAAAGGAGGAATTTATTGAGGCTGTAACGTTAAAGCACCCAAATATGGAAAAGATGTTTTACTTACAGACAGATGCGTCCGATATTGCGTCAGGAGCACAACTGTACCAACTCGATGACCAGAATAACATTGCTGTAGTAGGATTTACAAGCAGAACATTTAAAGGGGCTGAGAGATTTTATAGCACTGCCGAAAAGGAATTGTATAGTGTAGTATTAGGATTAAGGAAATTTAGGAATTATTTATTAGGGAGAAAAATAACCGTTATAACTGACAATAAGGCGATCACTTTCATTAACCAATGCAAACTACTTAACGCTAGAATGACGAGGTGGATCTTATTAATTCAGGAGTATAACATCCAAATTCGACACTGCAAGGGAAAAGAAAATATTGTTGCAGATACATTGAGCAGATTCCCAGAGGATGGAGAATGTTCACAAGAAAATGGGGAGGACCGACTTGTACAAATCCAATTAGTGTTACAGAAGTTTAATCCAGAAGTGGGCGAACAGTTACAAAATATAGAAGTTTTACAGAAGAAGGATACAAAATTTAGGAATATAGTAGGTAAATTAGAAGAAAATGATCCAAAAATTTTAGAATGTTATAAATTGTTTGAAAAAAAATTATTTCGCAAGGAAAGAGGAATGTGGAAATTAATGATTCCAGAAAAATTCATTGAAGTATTAATTAAGGAAATTCATGAAATTTGCGGACATATAGGAATAAGCAAATGTTACCATAATTTTAAGGAAGATTTCACGGGAGACAAAGTCGCTAAAAAGGTCAGGGATATAATAATTAAATGTTTACGATGTCAAAAATGTAAACATGACAACAAAGGTAGAAACGCAGAACTTACGCCTATTATACCAAAAGGTAAGGGTGAACTAGTGTGTGTAGACTATTACGGACCATTGCCTCGGTCAGTCTACGGGTCAAGGTACATCTTAGTAGTGATTGACGCATTTTCTAAATACACAAAATTGTATAAGGTAAAAAACACAACAACCGTAACAACATTAAATCAAATCAGGAAATACATTAAAGAAGTCCAATTACCAAAATACATACTTTCGGATAATGGTACACAATTTACATCCAAAAAATGGACAGAAGGGTTACAAGAACTGGGAATTAGACAAAGAACCGTTGCAATACGAAATCCACAAAGCAACTTGGCGGAGAGAGTAATGCGAAATCTAGGTCAACTTTTCAGGATCCTGTTACCTGACAATCACCTAGAATGGGGAAGGCTACTTGAAACTGTGGAAAGTTTCATGAACGAATCATACCATGATACAATTGAGTCAACACCATTAGAAGTACAATTTAATACACGTCCGACACGAATTTGGAAAAAATATTTAATTAATCCAGGCAACACAGAAACAAACGACATTGACCACGGAGAAATATACTTACGAATTAAAAATAAAAGGGAAAAATTCGCTAAGAAGTTCAATGAACTGCATCCACCAACCGAATATCAGATAAATGATTTAGTACTAGTAAGAGCTTGTATTCCGTCAAGCACAATTGAAAAACGATATCACAAGTTCTGTGAACTATATGAAGGACCATACACCGTAATCTCTAAGATAGGAAAAACTACTTATAAGTTAGCTAGTATTAAAAATAATAAAACTCACATCCGAGGTATATTTAATTGTAGATTATTAAAAAGGTTTCATAATTAATTAGAGAGTTAAGTAAACAAAAATAAATGAATTTAACTGTAAAATAAAATGTAAACAAACACATGTCCTACAGTTGAAGAGGGTCAAGGGAACAATGTTAATTGGGGTTTACAAGAAGGGTTTGTTGACGTGGGATTCTAGACAATGCCATTGTTAAAAAAAAAAAAGGTTGACCGCAGTTTAGGTCATAAAGTCATTTAAAGGGACAGTAATTCTAGTGGGTTTTTAAATGAGAGTAAGAGTAGGTCATAAAGTCATTTAAAGGGACAGTAATTCTAATGGGTTTTTAAATGAGAGTAAGAGTAGGTCATAGTCCATGTTACGATATGTATATGTGTATTATTAAAATAAGTTTAGTGTAAAGGTGTATCAAAAGCAAATTTTATCATTAATTATGCAATTAACATAAAATTTCTTGGGACTTATGTAACGTTGAGAAGCCCTAAGTAAAAGCTTTGTCCAATTCAAAATGTTTAAACCTTGTCAGTTAGAAATAAATGTCAAACATAAACGTCACTCCAACACATAATAAATTTTGTTAAAGGATTTCTAAGGAAACAATACTTCGAAACTACAAAATTATTGAAAGGGCGAGGGCAGCGTGACAAATTAAATAGGAAGAGTTGAGTTATGTAATGTGACAACATGGGAAATTAGAAAGTTTGTGTACGCCCAAGTTAACAAAAGAAAAAGAGACAAAAAACTAGGCAGAGGTACGTTGAACTCAGCTAAGAAACAAGATTTAACGAACTTTGAAAGACGGTTAGAGTTTGAAAAATCAAATCCAACCAACCAAAAAGAAGCGTCATCCAGAAATAAGCGAAGAAGGGGTAAAACGGGAAAACTCTGCGTAAGAATTCAAAAATCAAAAAAAGCAGTAAAGAACGAGCGTCGCAAGGGAGAGGAACTAGGAACAGGGCGAAGTTCGCCAAATCGTCGTAAAGTTGAAGAAAAGTTTTTAAGTCATCGAATTATATTAAAATCATCGTAAAGTTAAAGAAGAGTTTTGATTAATTGACCAAGAATTCAAGCAACAGAGTGAGGTAGTTCAAGCTTCGAGATCGTCAAAGTGCCTATAAATTGGATTAAGTTTCTTGTGATATCTGCCATAAGTTCGAGGGATCATCTCACCTGTAAAACTCCAAGAAGACATCATTCCATGCTACTGAACCACGATAAGTTATCTGATTAGTTATTGTAGTTTTTACTTCAGGTTACCAAAGAAACCACGCCCCACTTTAAATAAAATCTGAGCTAGGCCGAGAGCCATTTAAACTTAAATTTTCAAAGAGCAATCAAAGTAACTTCATTATATAATTGGTAAATTATACCTGGCGCCCAACAAATCAATAAAACAATTGAGATATTAAAATATAAAGACTAAATTAAAATTACAATTAATGATACGATTTTGATGCACCTAATAATAATAATAAAATTGCTATGTTCTAGAATTAAGTATTTCATTGTGTTATAAATGTTTATGTCTAGTTTAAGTTGAATGGATGAGATTTAGTGATAAGATGAATAAATTTGAATACTCATATGTGCATCAATTAATTTGAAGATTTAATTAATTCAACTGTTATATATTGGCACCCAACTTTAGGTGCAAATTGTATTTTAAAGAATAAATAATTTAAATATGATAACGTAGTTGTGTTTTAATCAAAGTAATTAATTAAAAATAAATAAGAAAGGTTATAGTATATTATTAAAATATTTTGAAACTAGCTTTATTACTTTATTTAATCCTTACCTAATAGTATACAGGTAAGAAATATTTCGTAAACACTGTTCACTTTTTCAGTCAATAGAGTATAAAAAGAAAACTTCTTCCTAAAGAAATATTTCAGAACTTAGTATTTTTGTGTGTCTTTTTTACTTGTGTACTATTAGGTAATACCAAGGACCACTCTCCAAGGTGTCTCATATCCATGCAAAATCTAATCAATATGCTATATGCCCTATTAAACTCTTACCTATAACAGAATATATAATTGAATAGACTTCGAAATATTGTCATAAGGGATAGAGTTAAAAGACAGATGGTCTTTGGGCATGTCAGTAGTATGGAGGATGGGTGTTTGTGGCAAAAAAACTTGATTGAAATCACTCGAAACAAGGATAAGAAGACTATACAAAAGGATGGCAGCAAGAGATTTGGACTGTGAATGTAAAGCTCAAGGTAAAAACTGCCACACATTTGTTATTTTTTTCTCCAGTTAAGAAACATGACAGTATTATGTGCTATGAAAAAGATTTTTTAAATCTGTTGCACTTTTGTGTAGTTTTGCATTTCAGACATTAAATTAATGACATTACTCACATGTTTATTTGTGAAACTATTTTACACTTTATTGTAAATGGAACAAACTTACAACGTTTTGACAATATCACTCTTACAAAATATCTAATAAGGACGATTTTACTATAGAATAACATAACGATAAATTATTTGAAAAAAACTGTATAAATTATTATACAGGAGCAAAATCCTGTAAAATTGACACTAATGAACTGTTTAATAGTAGAAAATTCAAAACTGCCTTAAATGAGCTTTTAATTAATTGACTATTCTTGTCATAAATATATATCAAAGTTGAGACTTGAACTATACAGTTTGTAAATATTACATTTTGTATTTGTGGTTTTAGATTGCTCCTTATATGCATTTGAGCGTTAAAAGTGTGTTTTAACTTTTTACCTTATATCGATACCAATTTTTCTCCCTCACTGGACCGACACGATAGTTCCATTTATAGTGTCTTTCAAAGTAATTTTCTTGAATATCTAAATGTTAAGTTTTTGTCTGCGTATATAGGTTCTGTCTTATTTATTATATATTTATCACTTATATTTTCTAGTTAACAATTTTCATGTAACTCATTATGAACAATGAAATAAACTTATAAAATATTTTACCCTCCATAAAATCAGCAATTTCTTCCGGTGTAATAGAAGTATGCAAATCTACCATGACAACAGCTGCTGGCCATTCCCCATCTACGGGATGTTTGATTCCAAATGCGACTGCTTCTTTGACTTTTGGGTGATTAAGCAATGCATATTCTATTTCTGTAGGGGAGATCTAGAATAAGATGAAAATGTTTTAATAATAATTGTAGGTTACATTTTAACAGAGTATTATGTTTAACAGAGTTATTATGTTTAGATTTTGTATGGATAGAAGACACAGGCTTACCTTGGAAAGTGGTCCTCGGTATTATAACCAATTGTGTGTACTGTTGGTATAACTATTTTGTGTTTTTCTATTTCTGTATTACTAAGAACCACTTTCCAAGGTAAGCCTGTCTGTCTCTCCTATCCATACAAAATGTTTTAACTGAGTACTACAGACTGATTAAAATTGGACTGGTGAAGAGAGCTTGCCTCAGCAGCCAATCGCTTAGCTTTTATCAATGAACCCATTCATATTAAATAACTCATTACATATTCTAGATTTACCTTCAGATCTGTGTATCTGATGAATTCCTTAAGCCTTTCAATGACATATATAAAACCATCACTATCAAAGTAGCCTATGTCGCCACTGTGAAACCATCTTTCTTTATCAATTACTTGAGCTGTTAATTCAGCATTCTTTAAATAGCCCAGCATGAAGTTATCCCCTCTGAAACACAGCTCACCTTGAGTATCAACTTCAAGGGTTTGGCCGCTCTCAGGATCAACTACCTAAAATATAAAACTAACATTACAACTAAATTAAGCAATATTTAAATTGTTTATAGGTTTGAAAATAAAAATATTAGGCATGCAGTTGATAGAAAATGTATACAGGCAAAACTCGTTAATCCGAATATTTGTTTGCTCGAAACGTTCGGACTATCAAAAAGTTTGGATTACTGAGGAAATGCAAAAAATACTAACAGTGAAATGACCTGACTAGTGACTCATCTCAACTACATCCTTTACTTTGTTTACGTTTCCGTTGTTGTGACATGGGAATTCTAAGAAATGGCAACTGAAGGCCGTTCGGAGTAGCGCGGCATTCGGAGTACCATGCGTGCGGATTAACGAGGCCCGCCTGTATATATTTCTATCCCTCCCCCTTTAGTTTTTTTTATCCACCTATTTAATTGCCTCAATTTTAGTATTAATATATGAAGCTTTGTCATACCTCCTGGGCAGGGAATATCTTAATATTCCAATTAGAGACTTTTATGAAATCTTGCAGGCTAGAAGAGGTGTTTTCTTCAAAAAAAGGGTCTGCATAGCCAAGCTGTATTGGGAGAATTAAAGATGTGTTGATTAAATTAAAACAGGTAAACAAGGTCAAACTGGTTTGAATGCTACACATGGAGTTACTGGAAACTAAAAGGCAGATCAGTTAGCCAGGGTGAGCTCATTAATTCTTTCAGGAGGTCCTGAACTGACCTTGGCAGTCTCAAAATAGAACTATGGAGCTAGTTAGGTAAGATGTATTTACACAAATGGAAAGATTGTAGGCAATCTTCCTACAACAAATAGATGAAGGAAGAGGAAGATAGCTCATAGGGCTAATAAGAAAGTAATGGCAGGTATCATAACAGTACATTGTGTCTTAAATAGACATTTCTCAATTATGTAGAAGAAACTACTTGTTTGTGATCAATGTGGACATAAGTAAAGAGCTGAATGTTTACTGAATAGCGTTTAATTAAATGTGTTATGAAGAACTTGGTGCAGACATGCTGCTGGCTCACAAGATGTCTAACTTATCTGGTCTGATAATGTCTACTTAAAGAACAAGTGGGTTTGGTAAAAGATATTGTTCTCTGAATGAATTGGCTCCTTAAGGTCTTACTATACAGATGGACGTAATACTTTCAAACCAAACTGCACAAAATGAGTTATTATATTTTCATATACAACCCTAGATCAGAAGAAACTAACTACAAACAGCCAACAATTTTAATTTTGTTTACTTTTATCATTAATAATAAAAAACTAGCTTACATGCCAAATTTGACTAACATTCCAGGTCGCAGATTTGTCCTAATTTTTTGGTTATGTATATATAAAATTTGTAGCGATAACTCTTTTTTTTTGTACCGCGAAAAACATGTTTGTGCACCTTTAAATACCCTTATGAAAGCTAAACAAAATTATTAAATTTTGTACGTAGTAGGACCTACACATAAAAAATATACTAATACATAAATTTAATTTGAAAATTGGCAACTATTTTAACTTTTTTTTTAAATTTACTAACTGATTTTTCTAATCAACGAACTTGTCTAATGATTAATAAATCCATATATATGAGCAAAGTAGAACAAAAATTGCAACCTCTATAAGGTTCATGTTAACAGATATATTTATTGAAACATGGAGTTATAAATGGTGCCAAATTATACCTATGATTTAAGGATGGTAGATTTTCATAGTCATGACGGAGCATACAATAGCTAGAATTCCTATATTATAAATTCACTTATTATGAATAACTGTATATTCAGTATTATTAGGTACTACTGTACAGGGGTAGAGGGAAATTAATGTTCAGACCCCTAATGACATCAGAACCATTTTGTAGCCTTGGGGATGCTTATTTCAAGAAGGTACTAAGGAAAGAGGAAGAGGCCCATATGCTAAAAGAATACTAATGCTAAGACAGGCGGAAGAACTTCTGGTAAATGATAACAAGAAAAGGTCAAGAATATTGGCCTGTGTACAAATAAGTTTAAAATATTGACAGAGTTCTTATTGAGAATTGTAGACTTAAGAAACACCTCAGAAGAATCCTATTGAGATATTGTAAACTCAATAAACACTTTAGAAGAATCGCAGTAGAGGAATTATGGGCCCTGTAGATTCTGCTAAGAGCAGGAGAAGACTCCACTCTACCTATTAGTCAAATTAGACGTTTTGCAGTGTAATTTTCCCTCATATACAACAACAACTGAGTTTTCAGGTAGAGAAATCCCTCATTTGTAATGTTCGTCAGTAAACGAACATAAAAAAAAAAGATATTGACATTATTCCCAATCTCTCATTTTGTTGTTGTCTTGTATTGTTCATTTCACTATTAACCACAAACTTAGTCAATTTAAAGCTTTTACATATTTGTAGAAATTTTTTAATTGTATAAACAATATTTGGTGTTTTGTTTTTCCATAATATAAATTATAAGAAAAAAAATCTACATTAAAAATGGGTGTGCAATCTTGCCTTAAATTCAATTCCTGGTAAAGGTTTACCACAAGAACCAGGTTTGCTCATCCCAGGACTGTTTGAGCTGACAATTCCCAACTCCGTCAAGGCTATAGAAAAACAAATATAGCGTAAACATCACCATACAAAATATAAATAAATAAATGGAACAAACAAACTTAACATATGCTAAGATATATAAAAGTATAGTTTAGATACTATATCGATACAAAATGTGGTAGCACTTGTAATTTAAAAAATAAACACAGGTGTCTTTCTTATTGCAAAATATGAATAAACAATATTTACCATAATGCTGGTAAATACCCACAGAATTGGACAGTTGTGACTCGATGAGCAGTTGACTTTTCCTACTTACAGGTAATCCGCAAATATTGACTGTATTAAGACTAGTAAAGTCATAGTCGAAGAGTCGAGGATACAACGCCATCCGAAGAACTGGAGTAGGATTGGCAACCACGTTATTTATCTAAACAAAATATGAAGTATATATTTATAAAGATGCAGTAAAAAGTTTTAATTATAAAGAAGATATTAATTTTATTCTCTCACATATAGCCTATATTAGAAAGTTACATGATGGATAAAAAATCGAAGTCGATATATTCGTTCTGAGATCCTCTTAATCAAAAAAGTGGTCAGAATGGATTTTAATCGAATTTGAAGTATGGTCATAATTGGCCATATCTAGTGACTTCTATTCTTTTTTTTTTATAATTTAAAACTTGGGGATACATTTCATAAGAAAAAACCACAAAAAACAGATTTCTAAAAAATGGCTCTAATTTTTCTCTATGAATTCAAATAAAATGTTTTAACCGTTTATTATTCTTTCGAAATTTCTTGTTTACAATAGTATGTAACACTTAATAATAAAAACATACGCTATCAAAATTCAAACACTAATCCTGAATCCAGCCTAAAATTTAGGCAACTTCCACAACAGAAATTTTGTACAATATTTCACTGATATTTGCTTTAGATATTTTTTGTTACCATTACAATTTTTCTTAGCTAAGTAACAACATTTTGTTTCTAGTATTAACTATATAACAAATAAACAAAAGACTCACTCTATATCTCTGAATTGTTTCAAGCAAGACGACTTCATGCACACGACCTCGCAAGTATATTGTTCTATGTCCTGTTATAAGGTTCATCATATACCTTAAGAGTCCACTGAGCCAAGATATAGAAGTCGCCATAAGGTAGTTGGTGGGTGTTTCTTTGGTTTCGATTTTAGACCTAGATTAGTTTAAAATAATGTCATTATAATCAAACTCTATATAAAAAATAAAACTATTACGAAAGATATCTACACTAAGTATTTCTTTCTCTTTTCTAAATTGTATTCAATTCTTTACAATGACCAACTTAATAGTCTAAACATTATTGATTTTGTTTTATGTATAAGAAGTTCTGAGTACGATCCAGTGGAAACTCGAAAATATAAGACATAGAATCAGTAGAACTAAAAGAAAGAAATTAATTTTGATATTTAAATTTTTTTATAAAAGATAGAATTACAGTAGGAACTCAATGTACTGATCCCACAACACCCAATTAAAAGCCATCTAGCAAGATTAAGTCCACAATAGGCTATTTGTAGCAAGGAGTTATTAATTTAAAATTATGAACATTATTAAACCATCATGGTACTTACTCAACCCATTCATAGAAACCAACCCTTAAACAGGGTTATCTTAAGAGGCTCATTTATAATTAGTATGGATTTAGCAATCCCGAGATTCCAACCTGGATCTACATTTTCTTTAAGTAGTCTTGGATTAGATATCTTTAGACCTCTATTATCTTTCCTTGACTAATTCTTGTTCTCTTTCAACTCCGGTACTATTAGAGTAGTTAAGGGCCAGGAGTGTCTATTTTATAATAATTTAGTTGAAAATTCCCTTAACCACAAACTTAGGAAAAACGCAAATAACTAAACTCCAAACACAAATGGATATTTGTTTATTCCCTTAATATCCTAAAGTACATTTCAATCATAAAATTATCATTGTCAGAGGATAGATACTCCTAATCAGGAAATTAGGGAATAAACAAATAATTATCCATATTCATTATTTATGTGACGTGTACGAAAAATGTATGAAAATATGTGTTACAATAAGTGTTGTGTATATATAAGTGTTTGAGTGGACATAGTAGTTGGCCTGATGATGCTGCCTGTGGCAGTGAAACATGTAGCCACATAAAAGGTAAAATACAAATACAGACTACATTTGACAGAAAATAAATAATATATATAAATAATTATCCACTTGTGTTTGGTGTTAAGTTATTTGGTTTTTTCCCCCCTAAGTTTGTGGTTAAGGGAATTTTCAACTAAATTATTGTGGATTTCACCACTGTGCTCACAGAAGAATTATCTCTATTTTATCTTTTTATCTTTTTTTAACAACGATGATGACCATAAGGTTTTTCACCTTAAAACAACAAGATAAAAATACTTGGGGTTCTGAATCTTATATTGTGAATTTTGCTATAAATGTGACTCGACCCTAATAGTGATATGAAAATATAAAATGTCTCCAATTACTTCGCTAATATTGTATCTTGATCCGGATTGGGTGTAATGGCTCAATGTGAAAATCCTCCATTTCATCCTTTTATATTGGTGATATTGATCCTTACTTTGTCTTCTTGAGAGGTGAGAGCTATAAATTACAGTTTGGACAATAACTTTATTATTTTTTATTGTTAATGGGTTTGGGAGTTGGCCCTACATGCATAATTAAAATTTCGAAATTTTAAACTAATTTAGTATGTTGCAAGTTGATTTACAATACACTAAGGTGTATTTAAAGTTAAACTGAATTAGACATGAAGAAATTAGAAGACAGGGTTGGTTGAAAAAAATATATCTGTATGTTTTTAGTAAACAGTTAAGTTGGTGTGGACTTGTTCGAAGATAAACTATTAAAATGGATATGAAATACCATAGGGAAAACACAGAGTTGACTGACGTACCAAAATGTCCTATATTTGGCCCATAATGGCCGTTAGTCATGAACTCTCTACTCAAATAGATACTCCCTATATATTTTTATTTTATTTTATCCTCAAGTGGTAGCGAGACATTGTGGAAACCTTTCTGTGGTAGCAATGTCTCGCTCCAACTGCTGTTTTGAAAATCAACGAGAAGCATTTTAAATAAAATCGTAAATTACACTAATGAATAGTTAAAAGACTAAAACGTAAAATGTGATGAAATTTTATTAATATTTAGTATTTAGGTTAGTGGTAGATAAATAAAGTCAGTTGATTGTGCTCTCAGTGATACATGATGGTGCGAAAAACAAAATCTTGAAAAATAGACGAGAATTATGATTATTATAAATATTTTCCATATTTAGTTTAGAGCTTTCTGAGTATTTTGAAAGATACATGTAATTTCCAAGAACTTTTGAACTCCATGAAAATAACAGATTTCACATTTTCTGTTTTTGAAATTCTCCCATTCCCAACCTTATATTTTTAATTTTTACAAGAAACGTCCTACAAAACTGTATATTTATACCATGTAAATACCATTAAAAAAAAAAAAGTTTCATAAATTATTATTTGCCTACAGTAGGCCTACAAATTTACACTTTCTAACTTTAAAACAATTTTTGAAAAAATGTTTTTTTTTTCAATTTTAGTTTAAATAATATATTGAATTATCTTTTTTTCAGAATATTTTATCACCTACAATATTTTATTGATGTCTCTGTAAAACACCAATATATTATTTATGACTACAGAAAAATGCATGTTCCACTTCAAAGGTTAAATAGATATTTTTCTATGAACTATTCTTGTTAGTATTATTACATCTCAGTAAACCCATTAGACAAACTAATTTTGATATAACTGTTTATGTGTTTTCAAACTTTAGACTAACGCCAGATTTTAGTGTTATCTTTCTTAAAATACTTACATTTTAATGTACAAAATACTTCAACAAAATTATTACACACATTAAAGTAGATGATTTTAAGAAGTAAGTTTCGGGCATCAATACTCCTTTGGGTACTCCAGTTGAACCACTAGTGAACAAAATGGTGACTAGATGGTCCTCGTCTGGTTCTTGTAGCAATGGTACAAAGTCGGGATCAGGCTCCAACATGAGTTCACAAAATTTAATGTGACCTTTTCTGTTATTGTTTACTATTAGGCGTGGTGCTGGAAATTCTGTGATAAGAGGAAGTATTTGATTCAATCTAAACAAAGTCTTGCCTCCCTCGCTGAAAATGAAATTGGGTTCCACTAATTTCAATATATACTCCATTTCGTCTGTAAAATAAAAGATTATAAGATTAATATTTTATCATTTTAATGTAATTTTCGTTTGTAATACACTCCTTTATTAATTTCTGAACCTCTTGGCATTTTATACGTAGAAACTGTTATATCCGAATGATCAAAAGTGCATGAGTTTGCAAAAATAAGATTTCACTGTTGATAGGATCAAGACCCAGTTATTTTATAACTTTTCTCAAGGTTGTGTTGGTTTTCTGTCTTCAATCGGGTTATTGAAAAAGTTTGGAGGTTAAGCCACACAAAATCCCATTACAGATGTGCCCTTTGTAATGTTTAGGACAAGAAGGATTACATAATTCATGTTCAAAATGATTTATTGCAAAACATAAAGAAAAAGGTTAAAACTATATAAGTTCATTTTATATATCATTCCGTGCTAAAAAACAATATATATTATATACAGATGAACAATAGTTAAAGTATGATACAACATTTTCTGAACACTCAGGAAAATTTAAAAAATGCTTAAGCAAGTAAAAGAAATAAAATTTATTTTAATAAGATATTTTTTAATAAAAAGACATTTCATTTTTTGGTATAAATATAATATAAATAATTTAATGTATCTTGTTTGTTATTAATTAGTCAGAAAACCAGTTAACAAGAGGTAAAGATAACTCGTGTTTTTAAAGTAAAGTAATTACAAGTAGTACTTCACAATTTACTAGACAATATAATAAAGAACAATAAATAGTAATTTTACAATTTGGCATTCCAATTTTGCTATTTAAAAAGGTAAATAACATTAATAACTATGTGGAGAGTATAGTTATAAAGTCACAAAATAGTAATAAAGAAATAATAAGTAAATAAAAATAATTTCCACTGAAATAAGCTAACCATAAGTCATTGAATCTTCATCAAATTCTAACCTTCTTGGCATACTGGATCTATTGGTACAACCACAGCTCCAAGGAATAATCCTGCAAGTAAAAACAGGTGAGATTCTTGACTGTTGTAACTAATTATTGCTAGTACAGAGGTATCTGTAACTCCGATGGACATAAGTCCAGCAACTAGGGATGTACTCTTCACTAGGAGGTCTGCGTAAGTCAGTATTCTTCCAGTCTCTACTTCAATCTATAACATTTTATGAAGTTTATGTAAAATAAATTATGTACAATAATTTTTCTGTTATATACATGCAAAGAATCACAAAACAATACTTTAATATTTTTATAATTTGTAGACTATAACGTTTTTGAAGGGCGATACAAAAAGAGTGATTTGTCACATGTTTGTTTAAAGGAATGGATCAAAACAGTGGGTTAAACATAAATTACGAGAGAGAGGACAAATTTGTGATTTTTTTCTGATAAAGATAGTGTGGGGAAAAAAATATAAGCCTAATTAGATGAATAGAAAAAATAATTGAAGCCGCGTAAAAGAGAGAAAACTGTTGGTTGTTTGAAAGGACAACAGTCTACAAAAAAAATGTAGTATTTGAGATTGTCTAATTAAAAAAGTAGATAAATTCACTTACTTTCAGAGGCACTATCCTGATGGGACAGGAGAATGAATCAAGAGGTAACTAGCAGACTGAATAACATTATTAATTTTCGAAAGAAACAATTTTCCGCAATAAATAGTTTACTTATACAATACAATATTTCAATGATCAAGTCTCATCTCCTTACGTGTACACCTGGGTACTAAATTACCCAGAAGAATAAAAATTCCACAGCAGGTTGGTTTATGTACATATGACAACTGAGGATGAAGACTTGACCTTGAAACTTCATATTATATTGTACTGTACAAATAAAATGTTTATTATGTTATTATGTTTTCTTTGGTGATTGAAGTTGCCACAAGTGTTGCTCATTTATAGTAAATCTTTCATAACATTTGACATTTATTATGAGATTAGAAAATACCACGGAAGACAAAAAATAATCTTGATAAATTTGGCGCCCAACATGGGCCATTTTTTCTTTTAAAAAATAATAGCAATAATAAAAAGTTAGTTATAATACCTAGAAAATTATTTTCAACCCATTAAGATCTCACTTCTGATAACCTTATTTTAAATTGTACAAGCATGTATGCAATGGCAAGCTTTGCAGCGTAGAAAATCAATACAATGAATGGCTGTTTAGTTACTTCACCTTATAGTAATTTTTTCTCTTCTGTTCTTGTATAAATATCATTAAGGAATTTAAAATTTTTAGTTTCTACAAACAATTGTTTGAAAGCTTATAAACAAATTCCCCTCTGTTAGTTTGTTATATTTTGATATGCAAAAATGGTAAGATTACAAATCTTGCTTGAAATAGTTTCATGGAGGAACAGTGTACTCCTAATATGAATAATTTTAGATGAGATTACATTTTTTATTAACTGCTAAACATAGAAAGTATACAATAAGCTTCATCTTATTATAATTGAAAGTAACTGGTTTATATTTTATGTATTCCTGTACAGTATAAAAAGATTTATGTAACAGCCAATCATATATTATTTATTTCTTAAAACTTTAAAATCAAGAATAATGATGGGTAACTTATTAAATACCACAGTAGCCAATATTATGTGGTATTTTATCGATTTGGTTTGTTTAGAATAAGTAATATCCAAATTAAAACCATATCTTCTGCAATGTGTGTAATACAGCTTGAAAAATTAATTTAGATAAATCCAAAACTTCAAAAATATAAATATTAAGTACAGTCATATACCTATTTTATTACATAATGACTTGCGGTAAGTCAGTGGGGAAGAACCAGTTATTATTCTAATTACTTTTTTCTGAATTATAAGTACATTATTCCTACTCCAATTCCACATATTATGAGACCATACCTTATAATTGTTTCAAAAAATCAAAATCAACTACTTTAACAAAATAGAGAGTTACATACTTAAGTCTACATAACAAAAACACAACTCTTCTTTCCAGTTTAGCTAATTATCTACATAAATTCCAAGGAGTTTAACACAATTTAATTTATTAGTTACAAAATTAATTCCCTGTGTTTTGTTTTTATTTACAAAAAAACAAACATTCATTCTATACCAGTTTGATAATACACCATAGATTCCTGCCATGACCTAGTCAAATGCTTTGTTGTATCATCTGCATATTGTTTTTGCACAGCAACGAACCACACCATTCTAGACCAAAAACATTATTGGCCCAAGTATTGAACCCTGTGGAACTCCAGATCTAACGTTAATAATTTTATATGGTTTAACATCGATAATTTGTTGCCTATCCAAAAAAAAAAAAAAAACAGGATTGAAATAGTCTTTGCTTTTACCTTTTTAACAGTTTTCATTTTTAAATAACTCAATATTTTGGGTACCTGATTTGTACTAAATTAGACATTTTAATTATTTCAAAATTAACTGTATTGAATTAATAAAATTTGTCTTAAATGAGGCCTAATGAACTAAACATAAAAGAGGTGTTGGTCGACATCTCTTTAAATTATTATTTCTGTTGTTATCGATAAATAAAAATGATTTAAGTTATGAAAATTAGCTGTACGATTTAAATAAAATGTGAAAATTAGTGGGCTAAATAAGTAAAAGAAACAAATAAAAGAAATTACAGTTCTGGAATAATTAAAAAAAAAAAAAAACAATACTAGTGCAAGTTTAACATTTTTCAAAAGATTAATAAACTAATTTGAAAAAAAAAAAATGATTTGGGAAAGATCCTTATATTATCTCCCATAAGAAATACATTAAGGAAATCTCAATATGCCTCATAACAAAGTACTATTTTTTTTCTTTTTCACTTGCAAGACATTAAAAACATTTTTGAAAAAATGGCGACATATTTAATTTTTGTAATATTTAGTAGGTGTGTGTGGGGGGGTGTTTGTGTTTGTGTTTGTGTGTGTGTGTGCCCGTAGTTTATTTGTATTTGTTGGTTTGAATTAGCGTTAGATTGAATTTAGCATTTGAAAGTTTGTGCAATATTTTAAAACAAACAGTTCTGTCAATACAACTTACCTCTGCAATATTATTCGCCGGATGTTGTTTTATAAAATCGTATAACAATGCTGAGATCGAAGTTGTGGTAATTGGATAGTTTAATGTGTCCATTTCCATCTCCTGCATCTTGTGTTCTGGTGATGTGACAATGGTTGCTGGTTTTGCGACTACGGTCGCTGGCGTGCGGCGCGAACGGTTGCGTGATTGTTTGCGTGACCTGCTACATTAATATTTAAACAGCAAGACAATAACATCGACTCGACTATCCATATCTTGGTTATTAATAATATATCAATATTTGATTGCATTAGTAATAATTAAATGTTTTGGGTCAATAACATTTTCGTCTTGCAATTTACTACAGATGTATTGATTTTACGTTATAATTAATAAATATATTGAGCGGGCTTGTGTTTAATTTCTCACGCATACGTAGTATAATGTTTGATCAAAATCGATGTCTTTTTTTTGCGTAGCCTATAACAGTTTTGACAGTTTGTGTTTATTTCACTTGTTGTTTTTAAAGACGACAAACCTCTAGGTCATCATCTCTTTATAAAAAAAAAAAAAAAGGAAGAAAAGATTTATAAAATAAAGATCTCAAGTCCTCGAATACGCTAACAACGTCAGGGTCGGAAGAGAACAAGAGTTGGTCAAGAAAACCCTAATTGGAAAGATAAGAAAGAGACAATTAACCCAAGACTACGTAAAAAAGTGTAAATCCAGCTAGATACCTCGGGATTGCCACGTTCGTATTCATTATAACGCGCCCCTTGTGGTTGTCTGTTGTCTGTGTTGTCTATGCAGCCGAAGCCTGTAAACTGATTTTAATCAAATTTGTTATGTGAGCATATTTTGATCTCGTTTGGAAAAAAAACTCGAAATTAGAATTTTCTCAAAACCGTCTTAAGTTTTTATTAAATTTTAATAATATGTGATAATTAATCAGTTTCAAGATGGTGGCTACTTAAATTCTCGATTAAAGTTCTGTAAGTATAACACAAAAATTAAAACATTGCAATAAAGTCATGTAATTTTAAATAATTATAGATATTATAATATTATATTGTATGAATTCATTTCTCAATGAAGTTTTATTTAACTCTTTTTCCTCAAGTTTCAAAGTACAATAAATTTGAATTAGCTACTAAATTTTGTCAAAATTTTCCCGGAAATGTGTTAAATAAAGTTAAATAAACGTGTACAAATTTGGAACCATTTTTTCTAAATAACAACTTAACAGATTTGGTTAAAACGTTTTTTCTTGCTGTTTAAAAGCGAAAATTTCAGGGTCGCCATCGCCTTATAAATAATAATAATAATAAGAAAACGTAAAATAAAGATTTCGAATACTCCTAATATCCTCAGGGTCGGAAAGGAACAAGAGTTGGTGAAGTGAGATCGGATATGAGAGAGAGAGAGAGAGAGAGAGAGAGAGAGAGAGAGAGAGAGAGAGAGAGAGAGAGAGAGAGAGAGAGAGAGAGAGAGAGAGAGAGAGAGAGAGAGAGAGAGAGAGAGAGAGAGAGAGAGAGAGAGAGAGAGAGAGAGAGAGAGAGAGAGAGAGAGAGAGAGAGAGAGAGAGAGAGAGAGAGAGAGAGAGAGAGAGAGAGAGAGAGAGAGAGAGAGAGAGAGAGAGAGATCTAACCAAAGATTACTGTACATGAAAAAAGTGTAGATCCAGTGCCCTCGAGATTGCTATCAAAGTGTGTCCCTGAGGATTTAAAAGCACATATGCCTAAAATAGCATGAAATAAATTGTTTACCATAATAAAGTGTTTGCTTGTTTCAAGATGGCAACTTACAAAAACATACTGATAGAGTGTAACGTATTTGATTGAATATTAGGAAATACTATGTCCATTTCAAACAAGAAAAAAACGATTTGTACGAATGTGATGAAATGTATTCTCTCGACAGAAAAATACATTGTTTTAATTGTTCTTACTTTTAACGTATTTTAAAAAGAATCATCTACTTGAATAAGTGAAATTATAATTTCATCAAATTTCATTCAAAGGTTCTTGTGTTAGGCATGTTACGAATAAAGAGCTAAAAGGAGATAAATAGTATTTTTCTTTTTAAATGAAACGAAAAGATAAAAAAGAAAAAAGTATAATTATTGTAGGCTATGTTTAATAATTTTGTGGAAATTTTATTTTAAAGGACATTTTCTTGCTTAATTCATATGAAACAACTTTCATCAGACTCCCTTATTTCTAACCTCAAAGAATATCCTAAACAACTTATTCGAGATAATTTAAAACCAAATAATTACATTTTTATTCAAATTATAAAAAGGTTAAATCAAACATGTGTAATTTGAAAATGGCGGTTATTTAATTACCTCATTCTTTTAAATTATTACTTAGAATTTACAATAACCTAAACCCACAAAAGACAACACAAAACACTTTTACGGTTGACAAGTTTGGATATACAGCTGTTTTTCGCAGACAAATGTTTACAAGAAACAGCTGAGTATCTAAAAACAAAAACATTTCTATTAGTCCACAATGATAACATAACCTGTCCCAGATTTCGCCAGTTTTGGCTTTGTTAATCGTTACTTAACCACTAAGGAAATATAAAGTAAGCTTAGTGATTAACCGTGATTCACATTGTGATTCTTTCCCAGTGATTGTAAAATAACCTTTATTGGTGACTTGATACAGCGATCAGTGATTTCATCGTTTATAACCGAGATGCGATTCTTGCGGTTTTCGTTATTGGCTAGTTACATTTCTTTCAAATACTCTAGCTATAACTTCACTAACAGATAACAGTGATTTTGGTGATTTAGATTCAGCGAGTGCAGTAGGTTTGGAGTTTTGTGTTAAAATATTGTGATCTGTGATTCTAAACGAGTTTTCTCTATTGTATTAAATCTTGCCGTTTGTAGGTTAAGTCAAGCATTGAATTTATTATATTTTGTTTTTTGATAATAGTAGGCCTAACGTGTAAAAGACAAAGTGTCTTCACGCAGTAAATGGAGAAGGAAATGGATTTTTTTTTACTCGTGATAGATCTACAACATAATTCGCTAGTTTTTATCTAATTTAGTGCGTTTATAATATAAGGTACAATGGTAAATAAAAATTATAAATTATTAGGCTACTTAGTAAAGTCTTGAATACTTCAGCTAGGTATATAAGGTTATTTATTATATAATTATAAAACTTCTCCACAGCTGTTTTAATTTTATTGTTCCTTTTTTATAGCTGTAACTTGAAGGAAACAGATAGATCAGTTGATAAACCAGTTGCTCTTGTTTTTTAATAATTCTATTATTATTCGTATTAGAATAATAAACCTCTGGGTATTGTAGTCAATTAGCAAGGCTATGGTTACACCTATAAAAATAATGAATGTATTATCGTTTGTCGAGAACAAAACAATCTGTCTTTTATTTTGTTTATTAAAATAACGATTTAAAAAATATTTTCTATACAAAATTTATAATTAGCAGCCATTTTGAAAATGTACATAATGACGTCTTGTTTGATAGGTATATTCAAAATTTTGGAAGTTGATTATAGAGCTAAAAATAAGAAAAAAGTTTATAAAACATATGTCCAAAACACGTGGTTTCCGCCTGTCAGCCATTTTCTGTTTTGACCAATAATATTATATGTTTTAAAGTAGATACGGATCTTCCTTTTTGTACATTGAACAGGAATTGCATTTTTATTATGATATTATATAATAATCTAACCTATTTGTGGTAATTCTTGCTATCACAAATCTGATATACATATTTCTTACCAAAAGCTCAAATAGGTTAGGTTAGGCCAGTTTATGTTATATATTCAAATAGACTTATGAAATTATTCAGTTTAAAACCAACACAAACCGCTATTAAATACAAACAGTGATTCTCGCAAGAGTGTAGCAGTAGCAGCAGGTCGCAGTAGCACTGACCTCGTAGTGGCGTAGTCTAGATCGGATGAATAGCCGAACTTGAAAGGATTGCATGGGGGCGAACAAAAGTCGCAGTTATATTATTTTTTATTTTTTATGGCAGTAGAGTGATGACAAAACCTAAAAATATTCTCAAAATTTTTTTTCAAGTTTTGAACTTACAAAAAAGGGCGGAGTCTGTATAGTACACAAGTACCGTAGATAAGATATGAGTGAGGATTTTTTTAATAAGAATTATTTATGTAACCTTTTACCAGTATATCAGAAAACCAAGACCTAATTATTTTCAAAATGGTGGACGTATAAAATATTTAATGTAGAATATTTCGAAAACCATTAACATTATAAAATATAAGGATTTTCCTCTTACCGACACTTACGCAGTAAAACTAATAATTGGTGTTAAAATATTGTAAAAAGTTTCTCAGCCATCCATACTAAAACTAATAATCAGTCTAAAAAAGAAGTTTACATTTCTACCACGTGGTTTTAAGTATACCTGTTTTTTTCCTTGCTTAGATGACTCTATAGGTCAGGCCAGGTTCTTCACAGTATCAACAAAATAAAAGGTGAAAAAATTATGCACAAACTTTCTTACACGCCAAACCTAAAGTCAAATAAAACCAAAACAAAGCTAAAAATCGTCCCCTTTTATATCAGTTCAGTAGTGTCAGTCAAAAAGTGAAAATAAACCATCAGTATCCTCTGACAATACACTTTAAAATGATGTATCACATGATGGGGGGGTAATTTTCCCCATTGGCTCCTTTCAAAAGTTGGGGTCGGTTTGCTAAAATATGAAAATACATAAAAGTGTGTTCATTTAGTTATAAAAGTCTACTGTCTGATACGATTGTGCTCTAGAGAAGCTATTGGCACAAACAAAGCAAGCGTAGGCTTTATTTTAAATATACAGAGTGTCCAAAAATTGCTCTAACAAACTTGATGGACAAAATATACAAGAAATGCAGTTATTACACATAGTCCTTTTTTTTTTGTTTATATTAAATGTTGAGCTTGACTTATGAGAAAAATTATACAGTATAACAAACACACAGAACACGATTCTCACAAAAAATACGCCTAAGTATCAGACGCGTTTCAACGACAAGGTCGTCCTCTTCAGTGATACACGAGCTACACCAATCAAACTATAACTATTGTGTTCTGTGTTTTGTTATGCTGTATCTTTTTTGTTTAATTTTCCGTCTTAAAAAGAACGGTGGAAAATATTCATTATATATTTTAGTAAAGTTTCATTTACCTACAATTTGGTACACTGGGTTCGGGTCATTAATTGTCATATGTCAACGAAACTGGTGGAACCGATTTTGAAAATGTAGCCTACGTTTTTAACAGATATATGACAGATTTTTAGGTTTTTTACGGATAACTGACGAACCAACATTTTAAAGGTACTTTGAGGTTATATCTTAGCAAAATGTTTGATCAAAACCGTTACAGACTATTTTCAGACAAACAGATTTTTAAGTTTTCGTCTTATGAAGGTTACCTCCAAAATTTGAACTAAAAATTGAATATTTCCTTGCGATATATCAACATATCATGCTCAAGTTTTATCTCTTCCCCTTCTTTGTGTTGTAAATCACAAGAAGACGACAGACGGAAATCGTTCTAAAAACCACTTATTTGGGCCTAAGAGGCTTTAATAGTAAAAAGGATATTACAAAAAATCAATATTAATTTTAACCCATCTATTCATATTATTTGTTAATAACTGATTCTAGTCATATAATTTTATTTTTGTGAGAAATTTAAAAGGGAATAATTATTGTTGCGCCTGTATATTATTGTTCCTGCAACCAACAAAACACTGTTGTAAGTATATTTGCCGACATTATTGGGACCATTAGTAAAACATCGTTATACCACTATTTCCGATTATTTATGAAGGGGAAAAAATATATATTTTCCAAAATTATCGGTTCAAGAAATATCATTCTTGAAAAAAAAAAATAAATTAGTTAATGGAATTTATAATTAGCTTGAGAAGCTATTTAAACCTTTGTTGTGTTTAATATAATCTATTTATCCTTGTAAAATTCTGTTACTTAAGCAATTAAGCAATTAATTCTTCCCAGAGAAAACGAATTATTTTATTTTCCATCTCCTTAACACACACACACACGCACGCACGCACACACGCACACACACACACACACACACACCACACACACACACACATCAAATCCAAAATCTACTACTAAGAAATGTACCCCCAATATAGTGCGGCATAATAAAGTAATATATTTTAAAGTCGAATTTAGTGATATAAGAATAAAATAGCAAAATCACGTTTTGCTAATATGGTGAGATAAACCCAATATCAGACATTCATAATCGACCATTTAAGTAGTGAAATATCTAACTTTATAATAAAACTTTGAGCCTAAGAGGCAGTACTAGAAGTAGATAATTATTATTGAAGTGATTATAAAGATTAATTGAATTAATTAACTTGAACTTTGAACATAAATCCACACATACACATTCATACTTTAATATATATTTTTTAAATCTAATGAATTATAATCTTAATTTATCTTATTTGTAATTATTGGGACGTAGATCCAGATTATTGAATTTCAATAATGTATCTTGCTTTCCACACCTACTTGGAAAAAGCCGGCGCCAGCCCCTCCCTGAATTAAGAATTATGTTAGTATACATACTGTAGATATATAATTGTGTTATATAAATGAATAAAATTAAAACAACAATTTTTTTTTTTTTTTTTTAGTATCAACCACAATGTTTTAATAGAAACTTGCCTTGGCAAGTTTCTATTAAAACATTGTGGTTGATACTAAAAAAAAAAAATTGTTGTTTTAATTTTATTTAAAATGGAATACCACCAAGTACCTACGGTCTCTAGCATAAATAGTTTATATAAATGAATTGATTAGGACATTATATTAATAAACATTTAGCTGCGGATATTAATTAATCATATACATTATCCATATATGTAGATTAGCTGCTTATTTATGTGAAGTTTATTTCCTATTCTATTGTATTGCAGAGACTAAAGATAGGACTGAATATCTCTTTAATTAACCATCAAACGAATTTTGATGAAAGTAGGTCGAATCAAATGAATTTTATATATGAACAATTACAGAAGACAATTTTCTTATTGAATCACATTTTATGAACTATCACCAATTTCAATTTTCTATGTGATTTTATGATATTATTGAGTAATTCACTTTATAAACTTTCATTAATTTCAATTTTGTTTTATGATAGAGTTTTAGGATATGACATTCTGCGAAGTAAATAATTCTAAATTTCTGTTTTTTAAGACTTTAATTGTGTTTTATAATTTGTTATGAAGTATTCCCAATTTTGATTTGATTATTGTTGAAATCCTTTACTTGGAAATAAAAGTAATATCATTGTAAACCAAAAATCTGTTTTATTATTTGATTTATATATTACCATTGTAATCGAGTTAAAGTCTGCTTGTTTATCACTATTAGTATATATATATATATATCCTCCACTTAAGTTAGATTTTGTCGATGTGAGTGTAGAAGGGCAAATCAAATTTCTATTTGAACTGTAAAAACAGGACGCGGAAATTGCAGGACCCTTCTACAATTTTATTATCGAAAACAATCAAATTGTTTCTTACATTTTCTATACATATAAAATGTAAGAAACAATCTACTTTTATAAAATATAGGTATAGAAAATGTAAGAAACAACATAATTTATTATTACACAATACATCGTAATCGTAATCTCTACAACAGCTGATACTCAGAACAGCTGTAGGAGTGCCTACTGTCGATACCGGTAGTGATTCACAAAGAAGCATATAACAGCTGTTTTCGCAGTAAGCTTTTGGCGGTTGCATTGTCAGGTCGAGTTGTAATGTCAGTGTCGAAACTTGTGAAAATTGCGTTTCTTTGGTTGTGTAGTGTCTTGTGAGATTAAGTTATTTTTCAAATTTCTTAATGCCCACATTTTTCATACTTCTTCTTGAATTATAAGGTAAGTCAATAATGTAATTATTAATTCTAAAATGGTGAAATATTGTACTTTAAACTTAGAGGAATATTTACATCACCTCTTTAACTTTTAGGCTTATAAATTAATCTAATTGAAAGCTAATAAGCTTTAGTTTCGTATATATATATATATATATATATATATATATATATATATATAGTATATATATATAGTATATATATATATATATATAAACTTTTAAGGTAGAGAGATTTATTAATCTGAAATGAAATACCATATAGGTAGGTGGTAGGCACTACCGGTATTTATGTAGGGCCTAAGTTATAAGAAATGTGATAACGATTTTGCAATATATGCATTTTATTTTAGTAATATGTTATTCCTATTGTAAATTTTTATTTATTTGTTTTGTTATTATTCTAAAATTTGAAAATATCTATTAAATTAGGGTTATCTGAAATGTAGACCTATGGTTTTTTTCAGTCATTATTGGTTGAAGCTTGTGGGATATACCAGACTAGTACTAGGCCTACTAAAAAAATAATAAATAAATTGTTCTGATAAATAGTAGTATATATGCTAGATCTACAAAATTATTTGTCTGTATTAGTTAGATCCTTCTAATATTCCCAGTCAGATCTCTCTTGACCAATTCTTGTCTCTTCCTTCTGACTCTGACACTAATAGGGTATCCAACAGCTAGAGCTCTCTATTTTATACTCATTTTTTAATTAAAGTGCTGGTGACGACTTCTAGGTTTTTTACTTCAAAACAAAAAATAAAATGATGCTTTAGGCCTAACTATATTTAGTAGGTAGGTTTGATTGTCTTTGTCTCCGTTCTTTATCTATCACATCAATATCTGTACACAGAATTATATTCAGTTTTGAGGTAGCACAACTTCCATTAAATAATACTGAAAAATTAGGCCACAGATATGAATAGGTTAAATTAGTAGCCTAGACCAATTTGTTCATAATATAAACAAATGCTATGCTTACTCCAAAAATATGTTTTATTAACACAAGTAAATCACATTCATTTCTGTCAAAAATTCACTTAAAATATGGCAGACCTTGGCCTATAAAAAGTTCATACTAGGTTTCCTAGTTAAGTAGACTTGAAACCTATATAAAACTGTTTTAAGCTTAGTGTAGGGCTACTTAAAATACTGATTGTCCAGAGCCCAAATAAAAATCAACTCATCTCACAATATAACCTCCATCCAATACACTGGCCTGACTCAGTCATTCATTTCAATTTATTGTAGTGATTATGCCAATATAAGTTGGTTACCTTTATACCCTATAGAATTATAGTTTAAAAATATAATAAATTAATCCTAAAGTACAAAGCAAAAATAGCTATAGTACTTTCAGCTTAACACATATGACATGTACTAGGCTACATGAATAGATAATTCAAAAAAAAACAATCGTTATAAATAATGTAATCATTAGACTAACAATTTAACAAAAATTAAATCTGTTAAAAAAAAAATTAGTTAAGTTACATTATTGCATTGCACGAAACAAAAATAGGCCTAGCAATATATTTGTTTGAAATGAATTAAACAAAACAAATTCAACTTGCCCTGAACAGCTCAACTGAACATGCAAGGGGATTCAAAGACGCAGCATTTATCTGAAAGCAAATTGACACAATGATATAAAGTGGAGAAAGTGCCTTGGTTAAGGGTAGGAAACTGTCTTGATCAATCTAAACTTCATTCAAAGTGTCCTTACTTAAATTTAAATATATTGAGTGAAAAATTTTGATAATTCATAATTTGATGCTGATTACAACTAAATTTGAGTAGGCCTACTTAGTCTTTGAAACATCGGCTTGTTGATGTGGTTTTTTGTTGTAAAAATTAAAGTGGGCTATTTGTATTTCTTTAATGTTTTATCTGAATCTTTGACATTTGGTTTATTATCCTTCTTCAAACCAAAAATGTTAATTAGTGTAATAAATTTCAGTTGATTAACATTTAACAACTAGGAATATTATTTAATGATACATTATGAACTATATATATGTAACCTATATTTGTGTGATTTAACATTTAAAAGCTACTTTATCCTCCATCCATCCACCTCCCTTCAAATATGTAATCTGTATACTAGCTCAAATAAAATTATAGCCTTGTTTCAGTTAATTCACAATAAATTAGGTCTTTCTTAAATAAATAAAAGAACAAGGAGTCTTTATATTGTATAAGATTTTTTCGTTAGAATAGGCTATGCCCAAGTGTAGTTTTGTTTATAAATTATCTCTTTTTTTAAAGAACCTTCACAGTTTAGATATTATAATTTTGTTTTACTGTCATAGATAATTGATATTAATAGGCCCTAATAAACCCAGAATTACTAAACTAGTATAATTGCTTTTGGTGTGTTTTATGTATTCACTCTTTATATCATTTTGTGACATAGGTCTATGTTACTAATCCACCAATCTTGACCTAGTCAAATCTATTATAGGCTGTGCCAAATTTGACTACATTTTGGCTTCCAGAACTACTATTGAGGGGTTTTTCTCCCTAATTTTGTAATTATGAGGTTGAACGATTTTGTCGTAGTAATATTTTTTGATTATAGAAAAAATAATTGGGTAGATTTTAAAGCTGCATAAAATGTGTTATTATAATTTAAAGGTGAAAGTTATAAAAAAAACTTTGTAATTTTGAAAATTGGTTGTCATTTTGTAATTAATAAATGATTTGGCTGATTATGAAATATGTTCAATGATTCCTAACACTGAAACCAACATACCAAATTCGAACCAAACAAAAATTGTGACGTTTATATTACATAGGCTATTAAAAAACACAATTTACGGGGATGGCAATCCCGAGGAACTCTAGTTGGATCTACATCTTTTTCTTAGTCTTGGGTTAGATTCCAGGTCTCTCATGACCAATTCTTGTTCTTTTCCAACCCTAACACTATTAAAGTATGTAAGGGCTAGGTGACTTTATATTTGATATTCTTTTCTTCCTATTTTTAATAAGTAGATGATAGGCCTAACTGAGAGGTTTTTCGCCTTTGAACAATAAGTAAAAATATTACTTATCACCACAAAGAACATAATTTGTATACAATACAATTTCAATAAATTATGGTCAGTGACTAAATTAGGTAATCCTTAGGCAGTGCTTGAGTAGTAGGGGGCCTATTATGACTATAAACAATATTTTAGAAACCAAGGAATAAATAACATTAAAAGTGGATACCGTACTTTCAGGAAAGTATATAATACATTGTAGGGCCGATATTTATTTAAAAACTATACTTTCATTTGATTAATGTCAGTCATCCAAAATATAACAAGTGTATAGGCCTTTAATAACAATAATGAATTATTCACATTTAGCTAATGTAAACAATTTATTATTGGACTATCTGGTGTAATTGTAAAGAAGGTAATTAGTTATAAATTTAATGCCAGTTGGACTTATCTTGAGCCATAAATTATTAAATCAATAGAGATAGTACAGTATAAACATTTCTAGTAACAAAGGTTGTTAGTCTACTGTTATCAGCTTGATTGAATTGCAAAACCTGTTATCAACTTCTGGTATTATTGCAATGAGCCTAGATAATCTTGCTTGGCCTTGATCTTGATGCACTTTTCCATTTGAAACAAAATAGGTCTAGTCAATTCTTTGAACTTAATTCAGTTTGTTCAAGTTCCTATTTTATTGTTTAAAATAGGATTGATCCTATTAATTGGTGATGACAACAAAATTAAATGTTTAACCTCTAATTAAATTTTAGATCTTTATAATAGACTTACTTCAGCTAATTTTGTAACACATGTTATTAATCTGTTGGGTTTTCATCATAAATGTAAGGAAAATATTATAGGACTTGCTGAAATAATAACAAAATTAATGTAATCTGTATATTTCAAACTATTCCCTTAATCTCAATAAATTGCAATGGAATTGCAAAGCTTAGGTAATTGTTTACTGTAACTGCAACCGGTCTTTTTGGCGATTTAAAAAAAAATCATGTTCTACATAGGCCTAACTTGTTCATTAATAATAAAATAAGTTTTCACTGTGGAGCTAATCTTTTCACGGAAAAAAATATAATTTCAACTAGGCTATTCTAGGTTTAGGTCCATTAAGTAAATTGTGCGTTAAAATAGGTTTGTACACGAATTTTTACCTTACAAGGTTAAATTTGAAAAAAAAAAAAAAAAAGAAATTGTTCCCAAGCGGTCACCAAGTATTAACAGTGTTCAATGTTGCTTTACTTCAGTGATCTATAAATTCATGGAATTCTGTAGTTTTGAAATCATAACTCGTGAAAAAGTTAGCTCTGCGTTGAAAACTTATTTTATTATTATTAATAAATAAGGTAGGCCTATGTGGAACATGATTAAAAAAAAAAAAATCGACAATAAGACTGGTTGCAGAACCAGTAAACAATTGCTCGAAGTTATTGTAGTACTTGTTATTGAAGTAATTCTTATAAGGATAAGGTTACCATATGTCTCGAAAAATTGTCCCCCCTGAAACCAATGAAAACGCTAAAATATCCTGAATTGGATTTTTATGTGTATAATAAAAAAAATTCCTAAATGTATAGGTTTTTAAATATTAAAGTAATTGTATTTTGTATTTCATGTTGTTCCAATAGTGTTTAAAAATTAAAAATAAGATGTCGAACTGAGGTGTTTTCATTTTTCTATTAATTTCTCTTTCCCCAAACTGTCTTTCTAACAACATATCATACTATAAATATAATATAATTTTTATAATATACTCATCAAATTTAGGAAAAAACGTATCAGCGTATTGACCCAATGCATTTTTATTAGCCTGTAATAAATAACCATAGGCCACATTATTTTATGCTTGAGAGTAAGGTGTAATCTTGTGTAATAATTTGATGTAGGCTAATTAATTTAGCCTATAAAATTATTAAATGCTTTAAAACTTTTAACAACCATACAAGGGCTTTAAACTGTACTTTTACTTATGAATTAAAAATAAAATTCTACCCCCCCCCCCCCACTGGACTTGGGGTATTCCATACATCCCCATGACTTATTGGTATGTCCCGATTTAACTTCTAAGGCTTTATGAGCATATGCGTTTTCATTCACATTTTGTTAAAACATAACACATAACAAAATATATTTTTCGCCATCTTCTAAAAATGCTAGTTAATTAAAGAATATTTAAAATCTGTATAAAAGAAGAGAAGGAAATTTGAAATTGATGCGTTTTAAGAAGTAGGCTACTAATTTAACAATTTTTGCCATAGTGTTTATCAGTTAGCTAATTATATACACATGTCAATGAATAATACACTTCTGACACATGCCTGTGGAAGTAATTTTAACTGCATTCATTTTATCTTTAATGAAGTCTATTATGATAACATTTAAATTTCCTGGATCATTAGGTCTAGGCCTTCATCATTACAGTATATAAACAATTTTTTTTTTAAATTTTCTCCAAGGTTACTAGAACAAACATGGTTGGGCTATAAACTTTTTTTTTCTAACATAGCATGTAATACTGCAATTCTCTTATTATACCATATATATATACAAAATTTTTTAAAATATTTTGGAAGTGAGCATGTTTCATGAGACCTAATAAAGAAGTTGCTTATACTAACAGTAGGTACATAGTGGAACTCCATTATATAAAAAAAATGTTTTGTACTTTCCACAATTTTAATTTTTGAGATAGAGATTCCAACAGTTATGGTATTTTCTTAGTAAGCTTATTAACAACAAGGCTCGAAAAATCAAATATTTGTGGGAAGTACAAAACAATTTTTCAGTTATAGCTAAGAATGAAATTCATAGGTATGGTTCACATAAAGGACAAACACATGTTCATCCTTAAAATTTTAGGCCTAATAAATATTATTTTTTGTCAATTCTAAATTATGTATCTTTCTTTAGTAAGTACATCGTACTTAGATTTTTCAGAAGAAGAATTAGCCCTTCTATAAATGATTGGTAGTAAAAACCATTCGAGGCTAATTACAACTACGATACTGCATGATGCAATATTGGGCTTAATTAACATAATTTTAGGTGTACATTATTCTCTTTTTGTGTGTTTTCATGTTTTAAATTTCATAACATAACAAGCTCTCTACTGAGTGATAATGTATCGTGTACACTACGCCTGCATACATATACCCATTTGAAACCGTGGTAGTGATTAATTACCATGAGTGGATTATGTGACGGAAAAATCAGGTATTATCAATTTATTTATTGAAATCAATAACCCGGATACCATTATAATGTAATTTAACTTGACAATTTCCTAAAGGACCACACTCCTAAGACTCTGTAGTAATTTATTATAATCTCCTTGAAAAATCTGAGGCATGAGTTCTTAGTTAAGTTCATGAAAGATTGTATATCTCAAACTATTATTTCGGTGAGGCTTATTAGAATCAAATTTTGGTGAACAATGAAGATTAATAAGCAAAACAAAAGTATCAAACTACTCGTAAAAGTAAATTATGGTTTATGAGTAGCCTAATTGTTTCGATAGTACCAATTGAACTATGAGTGCAATCAATGTTCATTTTCTTAAGAACCTACTCATAGTTTTTGGTTTCAGGCATTATTCTCAAAAGGTCATTAAAATTGGTTGAAATCTTATAGTTATTATTTTTCTCAGGTAAAGCGTTGCACAGTTAAAACTATCAAGATGGGGTCTTTTCTGACTACATTATAAATATCTTTATATCCTCCCAAACCTAACAAACCCCTCATCCATTTTATCAGTGCAGGAAGTCCATGATACTTATTTCAATTTCACTGGTCGAAATATCATATCATACCAGATGTGGTTGTAACCGGAACACTTCTTCTATAAATTTCTTGATGTCTCATTCTCCCAGCACCTATCACAAGTTAAATCATCCCTCATATCTATTGCATCAAGGTGGATGGGGAATAGTGCTTTGTTAACAAATTAATCTCTAGCCTAAGGTGGCTCTTATTCAATATAATTAATGCCTTTTTTGGCTCATTAAGTCTCTTAGTTTTTCTACTAGCTGGATCTCTACAACTTTCTTCATATAGTCTTGTGTTAAATCCCTCTTTTTCACCTTTCCTATTAGATCTTTCCTGAGCTCCTCCAACTCTGATGCTGTTTGAGTATTCCAAGGTTAGGGAGTCATTATTTTAAACTCTTTTCTTCATTTTGGAGGCGATGATGACTGTGAGGTTTTTTGCTGTTAAATCTACCTTGGTGTTTTTTACTAGTCTATCCACAAGTAGGCCTACATAGACTTTTAGATCGTATGATTTAATTTTGACATATATTTCTATGCCAGCATTTGTTGTTAAATTTCAATTTAATACAGTACCTCAGGACTTCACATTTTGTTGAGAAATAATGATTTGGCAAATAAACATGAAGATAAACAGTGTCGGTTTTGTTTTTCTAAATTGAGCCAATGATTTTGGTCCTTTTTTTGTCATTTGCGTAATAATGAATGAATAATCCTATACAAATGTATCAATACAAAGTGGATAATTTCTTTCAACATTATAGAAACATATCCTTCAACTTATTTAATAGAATTAAAAGTATTGAAGTAACATAAAATATGATTTTTAAAAGGAGCAATAAATTTATTCTGAGGTAATTTACCTGTCTGGGATCAACTTAAATAGGAGACACATTTAAAAAAATTTATTTTAGTTGTGAACAAATTTAATTTACTTGTACTTAGTCTTAATTACATTATAATATAATTAGAATTACTTAACTAAAAATACAGCAATAATAATAATAATAATAAAGTGTACACAGATCAGTCAATAGATATAAAACAATGCAATAGAAATAATAAATGAGAAAACACTTTTATTTCGGAAAATAATGAGGGGTTAGCCAAACAGGTTTCTATTACTATTTAATTTTAATGTGTTTATAAAATAAATATTTTTCTCTTACACTTTCTTTTCTTGAGGCTTAATAGTAGATATATCTTTACTATCTAATTACAGTGCTGGTACCACTAAAACCAAATGTGAAAGTTAATGACCATAAACAACTTTAAAAAAAAGAAAATTAGGGTTTTAAGATTCTTTGAAAAATACCCAGATGAACTCTTACGTCTTAATCAATAATTTCCTTTCATTTTTGTTTCATAGATTTGAGTTTATTTCCTTCATTTTTTAAAAACATTTGATTATGATCAATCAAATTGTTTATAGTTTTTTTGTTATATAAGATTCAACTAGTCGTTGTCATGCAATTTGAATTGATTCTTGTTCTAGAGGAAGAACCTGTCTGTTCTGTTTGGCCCATTATTGTCTCAAACAAAACTCGTTTCTTTTGTATTGAAAGTTGAAGTAAGAGAAAGAAGTAAACCTTGAATAGTTTTGTTCAGACTGTGAGATCTTCTTTAGTCTTACCCAGCCATTAACCTACTACAAGTAGTTATTATCTTTGGTATTCACGGATACGACTCCATTATTTAATGACAATTATTATGCTGTTGGTATCTACTGTATCATGTGCGAGGACAAGCTTGACAGGTGGCTTACTATTCATGTCTTCTTCCTTACAACTTATATAATTCATACTTTGTAGGTTGTATCAGTAAAATTATAATTACATAACAATATCAGTTCTTCCTGGTTTGCTATGCTGTAACATTCAAGGAACATTAACAGTTAATAAATTAAACATAAATTTTATTTTGAATAAGATAACACTTGAAGTAAGCTATGCCATAACAATAGTAATAATATTCCACCAAACATACAAACAATATCTTAAATAAACAAATATATAAGAAATAACTGTAAGTCCAATAAATAAGAATCCATTAAGCTATCGGGATTTCCTAAAAAGTGAAAAAAGAAAATACAAAATATGAAGAAACACAAATGCAACAAAGAAGTTTGTTCTATTAACAAATAATAAAAATAAAATTATAAAAGATCAGAAATATAGGAAAAAACAAAACAAACTTCTTAGAAATAAAATACAATATAAACATAGAAGTTATTGAACTTATAATCTAGATTATATCTTATGCTTATTTTCAATATTATGCACTCATTCAAAAGGAATTGTTCAGATAATACCAGATAGGCAAATGCTTTGTTATATAATATACTCAAAACCATATTCCCTAATTTTAAACTCATTTCCACAGTCCCATAGTCATAGGCCATAAGCGCAACAAATATAAAAATATATAAAATAAAACAACATGCATTCTCGCAAATCGTAATAGAACAATAGCAGGTATGTATCTAGGAGTTGGTGAAAGAGGCCCCCGCCAAGAGAGCAGGTGTCCGAAGGGCGGACAATGGGCTTGAGGGAAACAATTTAGATTTTTCAGATGTAAATGTTTTTAGTACATCAATGCAGTTTGTCAATCAAAGAATAATTTAGATGACATACACTACTATATACATTAGTATTATCCTGTAAAGCTCCATCACATGATCCACTTATTGTGTTAGAAACATTATAGGTGTGATATCATTTATGGAGGTCATAATAATATCTGGCGTGAGTGAAATCACACCTGAATGATGAGACATGTAAAATGGTGGTAGTGTTTCTAACCACAATAAGTGATTCACATGATGGAGTTTTACTGGTAATAATTATTACAATAATAGTTCAAGAGAAAAATATATTATCTAGATTGGGAATTGAACACAGGACCTTTGGCTTTACACATCAATGCTCTACCAACTGAGCTATGCTTAGTTGCTTCCCAGTATAGGGCGTACACGTCTCACTTAACTTTGCTTTATTGCTGCAATTTTAAAATAAGCATTAAAATCAATAAATTACAAATGGTAATTATTATCCTTTTAGAATCAATAATCGGGGACCTTTCTTCAATGAAATATTTTATCATTCTAAACCTTAACTGGATTCAGATAATTTGAACACGTACTACTGATTTAAATTGTTAAATTTTAACTATAATTAATTCAAGAAATTTATCATTAATTTTTTGCTCATAAAGCTCCTATTTAGTCATATAGTCACCTTGATTAAGTAGAAGTTTTGTTAGCAAAACTAGGCCTATATTATAAAATTAAAGGTGTAGTCATATTCAATTGAATATTCATAATGTTTTAGAACAAAAACCATTTAGCTGTTTATTTTGTTATTTCGCTAATTTAAAGTTAAGCTGTGTCATTGGATAACAAAAGTAATTTATTGTGATTTTTCCCAGGGAAGTGAGGGGGGGGAGGAAACCCATTCCACCAAGGGCTGAGTGTGAAGTAAATAGGTCCCTGGAAAATAGTAGGCTACCAATCCTGAAGGATGTACCATTAGATATAGATTATAATCTGTACAAAATAAGTTATTATGTAACTTATACAGAAAAATTATCCCTGAAAAATGAGTTTTTGAAATTTGAAAATTGGTCGCTAGTTTGAAATATACTGAACTATTTATCTAGTTAACAAACTTGTCCAACAATTTGCAAAACCAAGTCAGTTGATCCAAAAATGGTGACAAATTATCTCATTAAATGACCAGCCTCGACTGTCAGTGTTTTCATGAAGTACCGTAGCTAGAATTTCTTGTTAATAAGAAAGCTACATCATTCAACTTATCATTTTAAAGGGTTAGTATAGGTGTAACAATCCTGAGGGATTCTTGCTTGATCTATATCTTTTTTACATAGTCTTGGGTTATATCCCTCTCTTTCAACTTACCTATAAAGTCTCTCTTGATTAATTTTTGTTCTTTTGTGAGTCTGATGCTATTAGAGTATTTGAGTACTAGAGGTCTTTATTAGATGTTCTTTTCATTGGTTTTTAAAGGCAATGATGACTGGGAGGTATTTGCCTTAAAAAAATATAGGTACAGATTTTAATCAAATTTGGTACCTATGTTGGTATATTTTGGCCATATCTCGGGACTTTTTTCCATTTTGGTTACAACTTAAAATTTAGGGGTAGCTGTCATAAGGAAAAGACAAAATTACAAATTTTCCATTACAAATAATTTCCTAACTAATATTCCAAGTTGTTCGTAATAGAAATTTAAAAAACTTAAAAACCTTTAAATGCCTCCAGGTTAGTTTTTTTTTTCAATTTACTTGTAGTAATTTTATAAATGCTGTTTACTATATTTATTTAAGTTATAAATATTCTCATTTCACCAAAATTTGATTGATGTTGTTCGAGCTTATTTGGGATATTCTAAGACAGTGTTATGGTTTACTTTAAATTTTTCACTGGTAATAACTGAAGCAATATTTTTTAAACAAGTCCTCTTATTTACTATATCGTTTGGTTTTCTGGTTTCAGCTTGTGAGAAAGTGCAATAATTGTGCACCATTTATTAAAATTTGTTTTAGAATCGCAATTTAAAGACATCAAATGAAAGAATAATTCAATTTTCCATGTGGCTGTTGTGGAAAGTTGTTTTTATCAATTGTTGATTAAAGTTTCCACAAGTGTTGATAATTTCAAGTGTATGTTTAAAGTCAATTATTAATCTCTACTCAAATGAATAAATAATTTAGCTATAATCCATGATATGCTTTATTAAAGCTTGCAATTATAAAGTAAACAATATCTATGACATGAAGTTATTTGAACATAAGCTTGTATACATTTTTGACTAAACAGTAAGATGTACTTTGTAAATTAATTTCCTGAATTGGTAAAACAAAATCAAATTATAGATTACATTTTATGGGCTAGATATATTGCAATTGTGACATACTCTTGCAATGTTTGTTCCTAACAGGATGGGCGTTGTTGATTGTTGCAATGTTAAAAGCAATAGAAGTTAGTGAGTATTATACTTGCAACCTTTTATGGGTTGTTTTGTTGCACACACCTTGAACTTATAAAAATTAATCACAAATCAAAAGGTATGTTCAAATAAGCAATCTTATATAGATTTGTATGAAAAAAATAGTCTATACTAGTGATTAGGACAACAGAAGTGGGGTGGTATAACATTAGGATTTCATTAGGTTTTACAATTTAATGCCATGCAACTTAGTAAGTTCATTATGATCTTGACATTTAATTTTGTTCAGCGGTTGAATAAAAATCATCCATGTAGCCATCTGTTGTCTTGACACATTCTGATTGAAATGTAAAATTGAGTATCCTGGCTATGGTATATAGATTATATTAAGAAGAAATTGTCAAGGGTGATTTATTTATTAGCAAATTTTAATAGACAAGTAACCCTTAAATATTGAATAAAAAGGTCAAGTATGTGCTAAAACTACACGTAGGCATATAGGCTAGGTAGAGTTATTTCTATAAAGTCGAAGTCTTATAAGCGGCTTAGCGCCAAGATATTAATTTCTTCATGAAATAAACATACATATTCGTAATCAGAATAACTGCTAGTTTTATTTGATATACCACACATAATATTTTATAAAAATAAAATTTCCAACCTATAGTTTTTGCCTCATAAACTACTTAAAGGTCTTCTTTTTTTTTGTTATCGCTATATTTTTCCTGTAGGCTTTGTGGGTCAATACAATGAATATAAATGGAAAGTTTTATATATATATATATATAGGATTTATCGTCTTTTCTTATGATGATTGGTTGTGACTTACAGACAGACACAGACATGAAATTATAAGCGTCCTTGGTTTACCTATAGACCCTAAAAATTACATATATTGCTCTCTTTGAAAGTATCTTAGGATATGGCCTACTCATCTGGAGAAATGGGGAACGGGTTTGTAAAATTTGTAATTCTTCAGAAAAAAGCTTTAAGAATTGTAATAAATTCTGATAAATTAGAACATTGCAAGCCACTGTTTATTGAAATTACTATCTTAACTATTATTAATTTGTATATTTAGAGATGTTGTAATTGATTTACATTTAGAGAAGTTGTGAAGAGTAATTTACATTATGTGTATCTACTTCGAGGCCAAATGCATAATTATAATGCTAAATTTAGTTCTAAGCTTGAACAACCAAGACGTAGATTAAGTAAATCGATGAATTATCATTCAATTCTAGTAATAAAATTTTTCAGCAAACTCCCTGCCGCTTGCTGAACAAGAATTTTCATCAAACAAAGAGTTTTATCATACATTTTATTGTTGGCTGTAAAACCACCCGTTTTATAATTTGAATTGTGGTATTTATATTAAATTAGAATTTAATAGGACACAGCCTATTATGTTTAGATTTTGTACGGATAGGAGACACAGGCTTACCTTGGGAAATGGTCCTTGGTATTACCTAGTAGTTACAGTACACTAAAAATTCAAAACAAATTCAATACAAAACTAGTAAAATTTGAAACATTTTTAACCAATAAGTCTGAAATGAAGATTGCCCCGTCACTAGTAATTACTATACTGATACCAGGAATACATCTTATATGAATCTTAAGGAAATTTTGACCCAATTGATTTAAAGCTTTGAAAATATTATATCTATATTTTTTAGCTAATTTTTTATTAAACTTAAGATCCAATATCAACCTTTCTTTTGTAGTCAATATTTTGTCTACACGAGGTAAATTTAAAAGTGTATCATCAGATCTTGAAAAAGGCACAAGTAGAACAGACTCTATCAATTGAAAATTTGTGTGTTTTTGCTAATTTCATGTTAAATTTAAGAAACTAAAGATTCAATTCAACCTTTTTATTGGTCAAAATTTATACTTTATAAGTAAATTAAAAATGCTTTACATTAGTTCATGATGAAGGCGGGAGTAAAACGGGCTCACATACCAAATTAGGTAAAAACCAAAGTGAATAGTTTCAAACTTTAAAGTTGTACTTATCAAATTAACTTTCATCTCACTTCACTCGGATGTCATACAAATTCAGTTAAAGAGGTTTCACAATTATAAGGCCTTGATTATGATTGATGTTTTTCATCACTCACAAATACCTCTTGCGAGTGAGTACAATTTCCAATCGTGTATCGGTTAATAACCCTTCATTCAATAGTTATCATCAATGAGTACTCTGTCATTTTTGAAAATGTGTAGTTACATATGACCTAATATGATACTTGTGTTTGATTTCACTATTATTGACTGTTTTCTAAGTGAGCTGGCGTACCCTTCCGAAGATAAAGTACAGACTTTAGGCAGTCACTTCCAGTTAAACCTCATGGAGACGGAGTAACAATATTCTAACTCTATATCAAGAACAATCAACATTGGGGAGATGTTAAACACTTTTAATTAACTTAACTTGCAAGTACACAATGGAAAAGATATCTTATAATCATCTGTTGTTATTGAAACAGGGATTTTCTTTTTCTGACGTATGTAAATAATTATTCTGTGGTATTTAATTCTCAACTGAATGGAAAAGGGTCTGTAATTTAGTTTAATACCATTATTGTACCTAAAATGACTGTTTGAAAATTAATACTGTTTTCTTTTCCGCCTGTCTGGAGAGTCGAAAACATATCAGTATGAACAGCTTGATTTAGATGAAGCCATAGTTAACTTCATGTCAGAATTAATTAACAACATTGAAGTTAACAGTCTTCCACACCATTAATTGGAACTTAACGGCAACTAAATTGTCATCATTACAAGAATGCTATGGGACAAGAATGCAGGTCATGAAAAATATTTTCCGAAATGATCCTCCAACTACCATCGTCGACCTTCGAAAAGGGATAACCAGATGTGTTAAAAGAATTCAATATCCCCTTTTCACCAAAATTAATATGTTTCAATTCTCCAAAAACTCTACGAATTGTGCCTAAAATTTAATGAAAGGGCACACAGAATAACACATTCTGTACATGTGAAACACATTGGCCACATGTGTTTGTATAACACAGAGTCTCTGTCCACTTTCACTGTTTGTAACTTTGTTACAAAATAAAACATTTTAAACATATAATTTCAGTACTGTTTGTTTTGACGCTTGTACTTTGTTATGAGATCAAATTTTTAATGACAGTGGTTCTTTTTTGTTGTCGTTAATTCGTCTAACATCTTTTTGTATTACTGCTTTATGGATTTCAGTAAAATTGATTGAAATCGGTAAAACTGAATTGAAATGTAACTCAACATTTAAATATGGTACAGTAAGTATTTTAAAAAAAATGTGTGTTTATGTTAAGGATTTGGATATTGGAAAGTTATTGATTACTATGTTAGTCAGCTACATTTGAGCAAAATGAGGTCTAAATCATTAGAGCTCAATAGTTCTTGTTTACTAACCATGTTCCATAAAAGATTTGTTGTCGGTTTACTAAGGGTTGATTTCACACAGTTAGAGCTCAAAAAAGTAAATTAAATTTTAAAGTTTAGTCTTATATCAGGAACTTCCACTTTTGAGATACAAATTTTATTTTTAATGTGCAACAATAAGAGGATAAAAAACCTAAGATACTAATTTTAAATGAAAATCAGTCCAAGGTTCCAATGAAATAATGCTTGACATACATACAGACATTTTGTATTAAATACTTTTTAGACTAAAATAGGGTTGTTAGGAATAAAAATACTAGTAAAATAAAATACTATTTGGGAATAAATGAGCTAACCAAGTAATGGAAAAAATACTTTCCAGGTCACTCACAGCATTCATTATAAAATGTTCACCAAAAATTAGAAGGAAAATTATTTTTTGAAATCTGGAAATTCCATTAATCTCAGATCGAAGGTGTTTCGCTTTCGCAATGACAAGCAATTGAATTTTATTTACTGAATTTAAATGACTGACTGACAAGTTGCTATGATTTTTTCTTGTATTTTTACTTTCACACGCATATAGTATAAAGTTATTTAAATTTGATAGTAAAAAACAGATGTAGTGTTTTGAGGTCCCTGAGTCCAAAAAGTGGTTTTTGAATTTCATTTAATTTCTAGTCAGTCTTTCAGACAATGCAATAATTGTATAAGACAAGTCAGTAGAATAATTACATAGAAGAAATATAGACATTAAATTAAAATAAAAAAAAAAATAAAAAAAAAAAAAATGTAGGCTAACTACATTAAATTATTTTAATAATAACATTTATTAAAGTGGCTGTAAGAAACACACCACTGAGTAAAATGCTTTCACTTTCAGCAACTGTTTCAGTTTATTTTTAAAAACCTTTATGTCCATTGGTTCTTTGAGCTTTTTAGGAAGTTTATTCATTAAATGGACTTTAGCTTCAGATGTTAATTTTTCAAAAGCCATCAATCTGTGTCTGTTGTCTCTTTGTCTGTCTGATGTATGTGCAGTGCTCCAACAGCGTAAATGTGTGAACTGATTTTAATAAAATTTAATATGTGATTATTTTAATCATATATCGGGTTGTTTTATTTTTTTGATAACTCGAAGTTTATGGGTAGCTGCTTTAAGAAAAAAACAGAAAATACCATTTTCTTAAAATTAGTAATCCCAATATTTTTATAAGTTCAAAACTCGAAACTTCCTTTCACAATATTTTAGGTTATATTTTCTGTCTATTGCCGTAACAAACAAAAATAATATAACTGTGATTTTTATTTGGCCCACTACAATACTTTCAAGTTCGGCAGTTCATCTGGTCTACACTATGCCACTACGAGGTCAGTACTACTGCAACACTCTTACGAAAATCATTGTTTGTATTTAATAGCGGTTTGTGTTGTTATTTTGCTGATTTATTAATTTATGTTGGTTTTTAAGTGAATAATTTCATAAGTTGATTTGAACATAACCTGGCCTAACCTAACCTACTCGAGTTTTTTGTAAACAAAAATGTAGATCAGATTTGTGGTAGTAAGAAGAACCACCACAGCTAGGATGGGTTAGGTTATTATAATACTAAAATTGCAGTTTTTTTTAGTTCGATGTAAAAAAAAGGAGGTCCGTATAATACACAAGTATCTTTGCTGATTACATTCAAATATTAGTAAAATGTAATGACACATACCTGTGTTTAAAATCAGAAATAGGCCTATATATGGTTTAGGAATGATTGGCAAGAAAACAGAAATACACCTTGACCGTTAAGTTAACATTATAAGCTAGATTTAGCAAACCATTTACACTGAGGACGCCTTTATGGCATAAGTAAACCTGGTTTAGGTTTACATTTTTACATTTTTTTTTCCAAAGATGGCATCCATGGTTTATTTTAAATTTTCTACTGACAAATACTTAACTGACATTTTTACGACAAATAGTTTGTTTAGTATTTTAATTGTGTATGGGTATGTGAGAAAATTTTGTAATATTTTTGTATCATTTAGTAATGGAGTAGTAAAGCTCTTTATCTCACGATTGGTGTTGAATACAACATTTTGTCATTATGTTTCATTCATTTCTTTTTTTTTGTGGGTTTTAGATAAAATCTTTTTTAGGCTTAAAGAAAGGAAGTATTTTTTTTACAATATTTTGAAAGTATTGCATAATTTGGTTGTAGTAGGCCTATATATTTACGAGTTTTGATACCTGTGTCATAACTAGGCGGGGCAAGTATTACATAATTAACTTCTTTCTTTTTTTACGATATAGTTAAAAATGATTTCATTACAGGTATTGTAAAGGCTGAATTAACACTTAAATTGTAGAAGATAAGAAATATGTTTCTGTATTCAGTTGTATAAAATGGAAAATAAAACCAATTTGTTTACAAAAGGAACTAACTTACCGCTTTGATCTACTTTGTCTATTAACAGTAAATTGTATAACAACTAAAAATACACTAAATCTTAGTAATGTGTTGAAAGTCTAGGGCTCTTAGCAATTTTAATAAACAATGAAAACAAGTAGATGGAGGCAATATGGCATTTACCCAGCCCCATCATGCAATGTAAAACATGCAGTTCCTTTAAATATAATGACAAAGAGTTCGTTTTCATGTGCCTTATTGGAAATGTTAAATTGTTTTGGTAGATCCGGGGTCTTACCAAGAACGGTAAGTTTGTTTAAAATTGTTGCTACACAGGTTTTCTGAACTTCGTAATTATGTACATTCTTATTTTCTTGATGTTGGCTAGGCTCTGGTAGTTGTATATATAGAGAGAGAGGGAGAGGGAGAGAGAGAGAGAGAGAGAGAGAGAGAGAGAGAGAGAGAGAGAGAGAGAGAGAGAGAGAGAGAGAGAGAGGGAGGGAGGGAGGAGAGAGAGAGAGAGAGAGAGAGAGAGAGAGAGAGAGAGAGAGAGAGAGAGAGAGAGAGAGAGAGAGAGAGAGAGAGACTACACTGTCTAGTTCACTCATGTCAGTCTTTTGGCCTCCTCAAGCCAACGTAGCTACACATATGTGAAGGATCCTCCATTCGCTATGCTTGTGTCTGTAACTGGAACCTGCTAGATCTTATAACTATCATAAATTTTTTGAGACATCAGGGTTTGAAATTACATTTTTTACAATAACTTGGCTATTTGTCATTGTAGAGTGGTGTGGTTGGTACTATTACTTGTAGAATTGAAATCTCCTTATTTATAATTAATTTAGTGCGTTATAAGTTGAATAATGGACAAGATCTGAACAAAATACTGTTTAAAATAATCGCCATTTTAAAATGATCTCTGTACAAATGATAGTTCAACAACATTCAAAAACCACTTTTTTGGACACAAGAGATCTCAAATAGATATACCCACAAAATATTTGTCATTTAAGTTTTCACCGATTTCATAACTTTCCTTATACTACTTAAATGTTGAAAAATAAATTACGGTCTTCATATTTCAAAATGTAGTTATGTTTAAACATTGTTTCAAAAGTTTTCCTTACATGAAGATCCTAATAGCTCATTTTACAGTTTAGACGTTTGCTTGTAGTGATAGTATCATCGAGGTGTTCAGTTATCTACAAATATTAATTAAAATTCGTGTCCAATCACAGCATTTTATTATTGGTTTTGAAATTCTTCTATCAGTGATAAGACTTGTATTGCTACTACAGTATTAATCTCGGTATTGCAACAAGACAAAAAAATGCAGTAAGTTGCGAAATAATTGTATCATGTTGAAATGCTTAGACACATTATCACATATTAATTTTCTTCCTACACATAAATAAACAGCTGTCATTAATATTATAATTTTAAAATTTTAATAAACTTTATTGTAAAAACCTCAGTTCATATAGTTGGTCTAACACACATATAGGCCTACTCGGATATAGTATACTATAAAAAGTTTAATTAATATGGTACATTCTCAGGGGTTAGCTCCCAGTGGAGGTCCATATCTAAACATTTATTGGAATAATTAAAAGAGTTTGCCGTCATGATGATAAAGTTATTTAACATAATTTATGTTAATTTTGTTCATTTACAGCAAACAAATTTTTTAAAAAGATAAAAGTTGACATCTTATTAGCACAAAACATTCTACAGATATAAAATCATAATATGTGCTTTGTCGATATTTGCCACTTTTCTAATTGAATTCAGTTTAGCAGGAGATTTTGGTAACGTAGCACAAACATTTTCTTCCATATCCATGTTAGATTGTCCACTGTATTTTTTACTATACTTGAAGTAGTAGTGTTTTCCACTTTGTTATTGATTTGGGTGATGGTGGTTTAATATCTGGATACATAGCTTGGAATCATCTCCTTGCTTCAAGATCATTATTAAATGTGATTGCCCGTAATACTTTATGCTCTATTGAAAAAGCTATGATTAAAACAACAAAAAGAGGTTAACTAATGAATATATTACATACAGTACAATTTAAAAAATACTACTCAACAATTCACCGTAACAAACATAAGTAGTGTTTTTTCAAATTAATATAACAACTATTAATTAGATAATCTAATACCACAAAAACTGTGTTTTATTTTAAACAGCCACCACTTTGTTTCCATGCAAGGTATTTACTGGAGACATTCTGTGATATCCTTACAACATTAATAATTCAACATTCAATATTTTAACCAGATTAATTAAAAAACAACTGTTGTTATTGCAATAAATCAAACATTGCAGTACCTTCATGGAACACACTGTATAAATATGATGTCTTTGTCATGGGTTTATACTGATGTCATTATTACTTTATGATTTTTCTGTATATATATATATATATATATATATATATATATATATATATATATATATATATATATATAGGAGATTCTGTACAGAACTAAGCCAAAGTTCTAAATAAGAAGATCCAAAATTGATCTTTTTACACGGTTCATTGATATGATCTTCCCAAGTAAGTTGAATAACACTAGATGTAAATAAAAACTCTTTAAAATGGTCACCTTTTTGACATTGTTAATTCATTTTTCTCAATTTCAAGAGGCTCCTATATATATATAATTTCATGTCACTATTTTAATTTTGTTGCATCTATCATGTTTATGTACAGACGACAACAATGATGGACAAACGGCATGTTGAAAATATCTTTTTCGGTTCCTTGAGGTCATGAAATATTAAGAGGTTTAGGTAACGTATCTTTTTTTGAAGTGATGTCATTTTCTTGTTTTCCTCATGAATGACTGGTTTTGATCTCTATTGTTAGTTAAGTCTTTTTAGCTTTAAGAGCTTTTAAACAAAAATTTGAATTATCTTTCTAGTTGTAAGTCTGCGTTCTTACAATTCTACAATTAGTTTACCATTTTAATTTACCTGAAGGGTAGGGTTGCTCTCTCAAATCGTACTTACAGTCACTCCTATAGCATGGTACAGGTTAACACAAATAAATCTAGCCAGACATTTTAAAAACAAGAAACCTTCCTTTTATTATGTTGAAAAAACAAGAAAACAACTTACCATCTCTCTCACACGAGAATCAATAGGAAACTAAAATTTAAAATTACAAGTTGCAGTTCAAGCATACATATAGTTCAAAGAATATAAAAAATTGTGTATTTCTTTTTGTTCACTGGTGTAATGATTGCTAAGTTCTAAATTGTTCACTTTACTCACGAACTGTTTATCCAACCATTTTTATTTGGTTCAACTTCCCAAATACTATTATTCCGCCATGAGGCTGCTAAATTCGAGTCTCCGCAGTTGTACCATGACGTGACTGCCCACTGTTGAATCCTGACCAAGACTTCTCTAAGACTGACTAAACCACGCTTCTTCTTGCTTGGAAGGAAGCTCTCGCTAAGGCTCCTGGGAAATATTTCCAGGTTTCAATTTCCTTTATTCATGTCTGGTAATTTGATCGGCACGCACATTTCGAAATTCAAACTTTCAATGTTATACATTGTAAAGAAAACATTTAGATATTGTTTAAGAACACTTTACACTTTCTTATTTCTATATAATGTTTATTCTGAATATTATTACTCTATTGACATTACTTGTATATTATTTAAGCTTAACATTTATTGTTTTATTATTTATTATTGGTTGGAAGATGTCCCATGCTTACACTATTCAGATCATTATCAAATCCAAATAATAAACTAAGGTTTCATTCGACTGAACTTTGTTAAGATATTTTACATAACACTGACACAAACACAAAAACACATCACAAAAGATTTAAAACGTGGAAGGTGTTGTCGTCGTTCATTTGTGTATTGGTAGAGGACATGTTACACACCGGAGGCTAAACACCAAAAATGAATAAGATACTTTGTTGTTTAACTACATAAAGCAAATATAAAATTCCATCTATATGATTTCATCTGATGACACATGATGATCAATTTATTATGAAAAATTGTGTTTTCTTTGATTTGGTGAACTTATGAACTACAATCTCTGCTTTAGGTTGTTTATTCCTCACAACACAAAGGTTTCAGGAAACCACAATTGACATTGAATAATGTCCTCAGTCCAGTTAGAATACAGAACCTTGCAAAGCCAATTGACATATTATTGAGGATAGAAAATTAAACTATATTATTGTGGGGAACTGTTGAAATAAATGAAACGTCATAAATATTGACTTTATGTGTTATACAGAGTGATTGAAAAGTTGCGCATATCGATAGGTAATAAAGTATAAGTACAATATTTATTACTAACATTTACATGTTTTACAACATATATGTTCAAATGGTTGGGTTGTTCATTAATAGATTCACGGTCTCGTTTTACCACGTTTGTGGCCACTTTGTGTAGTACACCTATACTGATATTGTTAACCTCCGTTGTTATGTACATCTTCAGTTCATCCAGTGTGTGGGGCTTGTTTTTATATAATCCTTTCATTTAAGGTAACCACACAGGAAAAAATCTAGAGGCTTTAAATTGGGAGAATGTGGGGGGGGGGAAATCCTTTAGAAACCATTTTGCAAAAAACTCTTGTAAGAAATACATTGTTTCATTGCATGTGACATGTACCACCGTCCTGCTGCAACCAACAACCTTGTTCATCGATTTCAAATTACAAAATAAACTGCGTAATGATGTTTTGGAATACACCACTGTTCACTTTGGTTTGAAAGAAAATAAGGCCCATTATTCGACGACTTGATAGGGCACACCACACTCCAATTTCCAGACTGTGCAAGGGGGTTTTCATGAAACACATGAGGATTTTCGGTTGACCAAATTCTTGAGTTTTAATTAGAGATGTAACGGATAGTCGTTTTGGCCGGATACAGGATATTCGGTGAGGTTCTAGGCCGGAGCGCCGGATATCCGGCTACTGGATATCCGACTCAGGTAGTGTGTGTAGTTCTAGCGATGATTCACGGAAAGACAAGTACGAACCTGTCTCTTGGACCGTAGGAGTGGGGGAGTGGGCGGCTTGTATCGTTTATGCGTCAAACACTAGTATTCAACGGTCTGTCAGTGAGTTTTTCGGTATTTGTTTTTTGTGGTTGAAGTTTTTTGTAGTTTAATGGCGACCGCTACGAAAAGATCACCTATTTGGACGTATAGATCACCTATTTACGTAATTTCATTTACATAATTAAGTATCCGGTACCCGGCCGGATAGTTGCAACTATCCGGCCGGATACAGGATACTAAAAAAAAAGGGCCGGATACCGGATATTAACCGGATATCCGTTACAACTCTAGTTTTAACTATTCACATATCCACTAAGGTGAAACCAAGCCTCATCACTAAAGAAAACAGTCAAAACACTCATACACTCATACACACACACACACACACACACCAGGAGTATTAAATGTTTCTCGCACCTCTAAATTTATGATGTATTACGTAAATGATATGAGGTAGCATGATTACGATTACATTGCCTTAGATTATATGCTTTGTTAAAACAGTAGGCTCTGTCAATTCTGAAGAGCATATTTGTGAAATCGTAATATATAAGATAATGAGTATTTTAAATTAGGTGTGAAACTTGATTTGTCAATATCTTTACCAAATTTCAACACTTTTTATCAGTATTTCAAATGACACAGCTAATGAGTTACAATTTTTTAATAATAGGTCAAGGAAATTTGTTTTAGTAGATAACGTAACTTGATAAATTATTTGTAAAGACAATAAGTCAGAATTATCTCTTTATTTTGATTTATGATTTTCAAGTTTTTAATCTGGTGATATAAACCATGTATTACTAAATCACATGTTACTTATACAACACTGTGGTTAAACTTCTGTGTGGCTTAGGTATTTTGCCTGATGGTCAAGTTTGAGGTTAAGAGTCTGTAATATGATATAACGTTTAAGACGTTCTCTTTTATTTTTTATTATTAGTTATTTGCTACACGTTGGTCGCTTAAATATAGGAAAACTCTCCTATATTTCTTTTACTATTTATTAATATTATTATGATTCATTTGGTTATTAGTTCGTTAGTTATTTGACAATTGATTAAAATAATAACACTCAAAACATGTGGGATTATAACTCAATTTTAATTAAACATATTGAATAATTAACTCTTTTAAATATTAATTTTTAATCATTTAAAACATAATTTTTACCTTGATGCTCAAAATATTACTGATTATTATCTTATTCTACAATTTTATACTACGGCTTAAACTAGGTACATCTTCACTATAAATTCTTATCCTAAACAACTTAGTCTAAAACAAGGAATTTAAGAATGCATCAATTTAATTTGTATTTAATTTTGACTCTAATTTTAATTAGCTTTATAAAATATTTGCTCCGGCTAACTGAAGGTTATTTACTTGAATTTAATTTAAATCTCTATTGGGGTTCGTTGGTTCTTAGGTGGCTATAATTTATTTTATTATTACAAAAAACAAAATTTGGTGGTAATTTATAAAATGTATTGTCCTTTAAGTTCTACTTATCAATTGACGTGTTCCTTTCCAGTTTTTTGGTTGTTCTCGTTCCGTGGTTCTCTCGAAGATTGCGTGATGGTTGGATGGTTTGCCTCTCCCGTAGATGATCCCAATCGCGGGTTACACCTTTCTTCACTCACTCTTGCGACGATGATGCTTTTAATTCTTACGGCGATACTTCTTCTCACTGATTTAACTTTAATACGACGATGACTCCTTAAACTTCACACTTATCTCACTTAACGACCACGAAGACTTCTTATACTTTAATACGACGATTCTTTTAATTTTTAAAACGACGGATAACTTTTTATTGACTTTTATAAACTTAACAGTTCTATTAAAAAAGAAAAACGACGAATAGGATAGGCAAAGTCCTTCACAAACACTTAACTCTTTCGATCAGGAGAAACACTTCCCCGGAACAACCTTCTAATACGACGTCGGAACCAAAATACCTAAAAAGAACCACGTGTCCTGCCTTTTACCCTTATTTATAAGTTCTCCTCTTTTTAAAACAGCGTCATGATGCTCTTCTTCCATTGGTTAGTTTTAATTTTTGGACGTTATTTCTGAACTGATTCACTTGCTCTGATTGGCTTGTTACAATTTGTTTCGGTATTAAAAGCTTAATTTTGATGGATCTTGTGTGACGGTTTGGGTGCGTTGTTTCCCTGTTGAAACATTTTTTTTTATGTCCGTCAATCCTTTCATGTCTTGACGATTTATGGCCTGCCGGGTACTGACCTTTGGAGCTTTCTATTTCGGTATGTTATATAAGTCCCCAAAATTTTAAAATTTTCAATTTAATTAAAATTCTAAAATTTGATACACCCTTAATTTCCTTTTACAACTATTATATTACTTACTAATTAATTCACACATATTTGTTTTCTTAATCTAATCATGTAATTACCTACTTAACTTTAAAATTCATATCTTTCTAACAACGTTTAATATTTACAAACTACCCTTTAAACATAAAACCTATCGATCGGTTGTTTACATTTGTCTATCGTCTCTTTAAACTTAAAATTTATGACCGTATCAACCTTTTCTACGCTAACAATAACCCCAGGAATTTGACCTACAGACTGACTTCTATTATGGTTAACCGAACAATGCCCTTTCTTTTATACACTACCCTTCCTTTTAAAACAATTTATTGTAAGACTATCTCTATTTTGTTTACATTTATTTATCTAGAATTTAAACAAAAAACTTTATTATTATTTATCTTTATTATTGTGTTTACTTAAGAGTTGTTTGCCCCTTCCCCCATGTCATTGTGAATTGTCTTGTTTTAGTCGGCTAGTCCCCTCACCATTCTGGGTTTCTCTTTTTCCGTAATATGTCGGTCCTCTGTTGTTAAATTTATTATACCCGGTCGTCCAGTGACCTGGATGTCTGTCTCTATTGTCCCTGCTTTCATAATGGTTGTTTTTGTTTGGAGATTCTTGTCGATTGGGGGGTTCCCTAAAGTTGGTAGGTGGTAACGGCACATTCTTGAACTCCATTATTAACTTTATGAACTCGGTCTTCGTTGCAATACCCCTCGTAATAACGGCGACCAACGTTGTTGGGTGAAAATGCTTTGCAATTTTATGGACTAACTGTACCTCAGTAAGACGCGGCTCGAGGGATCCAGATTCCAATAGAATGTTCTCTACGTAACTTACTGTCTGTTCATTAATTGGTCCTTTATATCTTCCGAATTCTAACCTATCTCTTATCTCCCCCTGTATGATCTCGTTAAAGTACTTTTCTTTAAATATGTGTTCGAACTCACTGAAACTCTTGATATCTTCGCGATGCAACTGCCACCATATAAATGCGCCATCCTTTAAATATTTGTCTATCCAATTTACGTTTTCTTCCCCATAATATTCTTTCATTTCTTTTAAGGTTTTTAAAAATTGCATTGGGAATCTTTCCCTCCCCGTAAAGTTAATATTTCTCATATTTTCCGGCTCCTTTATCACTTCACCATTTTTAATTTTATTCAAACGCGTATTTACTTCTGTAATCCTTGTCTGCAACTCCTTTGTTTTTTCTACGTATTCCCTAACCTGGTCATTTGTCTCTGAATATTTATTTTGAATTTCGACATAGCTATTTTCGTTTATTTTTGTCTCTAAATCTGTGGTCCTATTTTCTAATCCTACAATTTGTGTCCGGGTGCCCTGTTTATTTTCTTCGATTTTCCGATCTAACTGAACTTCTACATTTTGAATTTTCTCTCCCACTTCGTTAATTTTGCTATCGACGGTCCTTATCTTATTATCTATGGCTGAACATTTCCCCTTTATAGATTTTTCTAATTTTTCCTCCACGGCTTTACTGGCTAATTTAATTTCTTCCCTAATCTCTTGAATTTTAAGGTTAACTGATCCAATTATCTCTGCCTTATTTGATTCTAACAACGTTTTCATACTTTCTATAGATTCTGTTTTATTGGCTTTCTCGCGTTCAATCGCGTCTTTTTCGCGTTTTGCATTTTGTTCCATCATTTGTCTCATTAATAATTCTATATTGAAACTAGGCTCCGTCCCCAACACCCTTTCATTTTGTTTACCCCCGTTAATTTCGTCTACTGTTTCCCCATTATTAATTTGCATTGGTTCCCCCGTAGATTCTACATTTAATTCCCTACTCTCAACACCTTCTACACCTAATTCGTTATCAGTTTCCCTGTTTTCCCCTAACTCAATTTGGTCATTAGTTGCCATTTTAATTCTACTATTGTTAGGTTTACTTCTTAACCTATCACTTCTTCTTAACTTAAATTGGCTTATATTTAATTTCTTATCCTTTCTAAACATGAACTTAATTTATTAATTGTCTTTTTAAACTTGTTTGAATGTCTTTCTTAACTTATTCAATATACCACCAATTTATCAATTTAATTAATTAATTTAATTTAATTATAGCCACACCTGTTGGGTCGCCAAATATAACGTTTAAGACGTTCTCTTTTATTTTTTATTATTAGTTATTTGCTACACGTTGGTCGCTTAAATATAGGAAAACTCTCCTATATTTCTTTTACTATTTATTAATATTATTATGATTCATTTGGTTATTAGTTCGTTAGTTATTTGACAATTGATTAAAATAATAACACTCAAAACATGTGGGATTATAACTCAATTTTAATTAAACATATTGAATAATTAACTCTTTTAAATATTAATTTTTAATCATTTAAAACATAATTTTTACCTTGATGCTCAAAATATTACTGATTATTATCTTATTCTACAATTTTATACTACGGCTTAAACTAGGTACATCTTCACTATAAATTCTTATCCTAAACAACTTAGTCTAAAACAAGGAATTTAAGAATGCATCAATTTAATTTGTATTTAATTTTGACTCTAATTTTAATTAGCTTTATAAAATATTTGCTCCGGCTAACTGAAGGTTATTTACTTGAATTTAATTTAAATCTCTATTGGGGTTCGTTGGTTCTTAGGTGGCTATAATTTATTTTATTATTACAAAAAACAAAATTTGGTGGTAATTTATAAAATGTATTGTCCTTTAAGTTCTACTTATCAATTGACGTGTTCCTTTCCAGTTTTTTGGTTGTTCTCGTTCCGTGGTTCTCTCGAAGATTGCGTGATGGTTGGATGGTTTGCCTCTCCCGTAGATGATCCCAATCGCGGGTTACACCTTTCTTCACTCACTCTTGCGACGATGATGCTTTTAATTCTTACGGCGATACTTCTTCTCACTGATTTAACTTTAATACGACGATGACTCCTTAAACTTCACACTTATCTCACTTAACGACCACGAAGACTTCTTATACTTTAATACGACGATTCTTTTAATTTTTAAAACGACGGATAACTTTTTATTGACTTTTATAAACTTAACAGTTCTATTAAAAAAGAAAAACGACGAATAGGATAGGCAAAGTCCTTCACAAACACTTAACTCTTTCGATCAGGAGAAACACTTCCCCGGAACAACCTTCTAATACGACGTCGGAACCAAAATACCTAAAAAGAACCACGTGTCCTGCCTTTTACCCTTATTTATAAGTTCTCCTCTTTTTAAAACAGCGTCATGATGCTCTTCTTCCATTGGTTAGTTTTAATTTTTGGACGTTATTTCTGAACTGATTCACTTGCTCTGATTGGCTTGTTACAATTTGTTTCGGTATTAAAAGCTTAATTTTGATGGATCTTGTGTGACGGTTTGGGTGCGTTGTTTCCCTGTTGAAACATTTTTTTTTATGTCCGTCAATCCTTTCATGTCTTGACGATTTATGGCCTGCCGGGTACTGACCTTTGGAGCTTTCTATTTCGGTATGTTATAATGAGATGTGCTTGAACAGGTCATTTGATTGAACTGTTCTGTTCACTAGAAAGATCGGTTAATTTAATATGTTCCGAAAGAAGGCTTTTTTCAGTAGCAAATTCTCTGATTACTGTACACACGTTTTGTTATTCGAGTAAGTTAAACGTTTTGACTCAATCTGTTGTTCTCTTCAAAAGAGTACTGCTCTTTGGGTTTGGAAGAAAATTAATATGTTTTACAAATAAATGGGTTAGTACTTGGTAATGGAAGAATTAAATGATAACGTGTTTATTAGTATGATAATAAAATGTCCAGTGAACATAGGTCCAGAAATGCTTTGTTTTCAAGTTATCTGCCATTTTGTTGTTTTACAAAACAGTTAAATATTTTTGGTAGTAGAAAATGTGTGGAACTCAAATTTTGTATACATATTTGTTGCAAAACCTTTTACGCCTGTACGAAAAACTGGAACGTTCTTATGTATATTTTCAAAATGGTGGCTATTTAAAATTCAAAATATTTAAAGTGTTAATGGCACGAAAATATCTCGAAAATTGATCTGACTTTACAAAAAAATTACAAGAAACCAAAAAAGTTATTTTTTTAATAAACAAATGGTTTTTACAAACTAAATGGTTTTTAATTTTTTCTGTAGCTTCGAAGATAACTGAGTTATCGGCTAAAAACTATAAAAAAAATTCTTGGATTATACCCAAAATTACTCCAAAACCAAAATATTTTGAAGTTATTATGAACCTTATTAATAATAATAATAAAAAAAAATGGATATAAATGTGTCAAAAACAAGAAATTAAAGCAATTTAATTCAAAACTATTTTTAATTAATTAAATACATGATAATACATACGTATTCAACTTTTCTGATAAAACTGGATTCTGTGAGAAATTGTTTAACTCCCTTTCTTTTACCTCTGGTGTTAAAACTGTTTTAAGTCTACCATTAACAATTATGACAGTTTCCAATTTTCATGTTTCACTTAAACGTGCATATCATTTTTTATTTGGCCGGCGGGCGGTGGTTTGGATACTTTTCTTGTTAAAGCCGTTTTACCTCCCTCGCAGTTCCATTGGCTTGACCATATGTAAAATGTATATCAGCAAGTTCATTATTTGTGTACCTTGATTCATATTTAATGTCAATTAATGTGATTAATGATAATTTTCAATTAAAAAAGAGAAATTCACAATTAAGAACACATTCATTCAATGAGTGTACATTAACTGTTTACTTTTCAAAGCTAACAGATGTAACAATTTTAGCAACTTAAAAACAGCTGTTGTTTTAATGGGCATTAAGGTACTAACAAACATAACTAACAGTAGGAAACTACGAAGAAATACATTTTTTAGTTTTTAGCCGATAACTCTTATTATCTTTTGAGTTACAGAAAAAAATTTAAAACTTTTTGGTTTGGCATTTAAAATATAACTTTTTTTTTATTGTAATTGTTTTATAAAGTTAGCTGTTTTTGAGATAATTAACATTAATAATTTTAAACGTCCGATTTGGAAGTATACAAAAGAAAGTTCTGGTTTTTCGTACAGGGGTAACAAATATGTATACAGAATTTGAGTTCAATATATTTTCTACTTCCAAAGATATTACTGTGTTTCGTAAAAAAAAAGAAAAAAAAGCAGATAACTGGAAAACAAAGCATTTTCACTGAACATTTTTTCATCAATATGTTATGTAGAATCACTTCCTGGAGTTTGACCTCACCTTTAAAAGACACCCTGTATAATAGATAATCATATGAATATTGAGATTAACCATACAGCTTTTGAGTATATGGTTTTATCACCATAAAAAGGATTAAAGGAATTGTGACCATATCAAAATGGATAAATAAAATAAAACATTCATCATTGCTATTATCTGTGTGAAGCATTGGCCTTGCCAACTGTAGGCCTACTTCATTGTCAAGAAGGTTTGTGTACATTTATTTTAACAACTGTGGATGATGACATAGTCATTGAAACTCTTGGTAAAATAATGTGTTAATCATGTTTTCATTTATTTTTGATTCATGACTATTTAAAAAAAAATACAATTTGTGAATTGGAATTTTCTTTTACCGACACATTGCGAAATCCTAGATTTTGACAATTCATAAAAACTTGGTTATAATAGTTGGGTATCAGTTTTAAAATATTTGACCTTTGTAACTCGTCCATAGTGCATTTGTTCATTTTAACTCCTCATTTTGAATTTTTGGAAGATAAGGATGAAAACTGGTTTTCTTGGGCTTTGTGAGAAAGTAAGTGCAATATTTGTGAACAGTTTATTTCAGATTTTAAAAGTTTATTTTGATTCGATGGTATTACATAATGTCATATAGACTGCTTAAGATAGAACGTGAATGAATCAAACTTGGAAACCGTCCCAATGTTACACTGTTTTGTCATACAATTAAACTTTGGAGAAAAAAAATTAATTACTATATCAAGTTTACCTTGATGTTGTATAATTATATCACATGGGCAATTGAATAGGTTTTTAAAATTTATTTTCATCAGATATGTATATTACTTAACATATTTCAATATCAAAAACTGAAAATATTTTGATTAGATTATTTTAGAATTCATTATTATCCATTTATAAAGTAATTGTATAGCGATAGATTCTTCATATTATTAGCACCATTTATTTAGGACATTTGCCATCATTTTTATATAAATATAATACAACTATGACGATACAAAATTTGTGCAACTAATTCGACATTTTGAATATTTAATCATTAACCACAATCCATCCAATTATATATAATATTTAAATGTTGATACCATAGATAATGATAATGGTACTAATGAATACCATAGGTAATTATTTCCTAAATTCAGTTTTAATAAAACAAATTAGGTTAAGTAATCAAATGGTAAAATGCATTCATGATAATTTATTTCCTTCACGAACAAGTATAAAGAGTTATTATCAATATATCTTATTAAAATTTCAGTGCAATCTAAATATCAGAATAAAAAAAACAAGTCTATCCGGTCCATCATGGTACTTGCCCAGCCCCAACATGCAATATATTGCAAGAAGATCCTCTAAAGGTAATCTACAAAAAAATGGTTTCTGTAGATCAAGAATGTCTTACACTTGTTACCATATTTAAGGATGAGATCCTTAAATAGTTGATTCTGGAACCAGGTATGGCAACATGCTTGAATAAGAAAATGTAGATAATTTCGATTGACCTGTATTTTATTTAACCTTTTTTGTAAAAATTGAGTTAACCATTTACAACAAAGACAGCATATATCATAGATTAACACATTTGTTTTATCAAAAGAATATTTTGTAAAGAAAGTTAACAATTCATTTGTAGTTAGTCTTTTATATTTTTATATGCCCTTTAAAAAGATTAAAAAAATAAATAAATAATCAAAACACCCCTTTTAAATATAATTTAAAATACAAAGTAAGTATTTTTTTAAACAACATAGTTAATGACGACAATTCATTAAAATATCCTATGTTACAAAGCATCTAAAATTTAAACTATATATAAAAGAAATACAAATTTTAATTATTTAAATTACACATGTATATATATATATATATATATGTTGGCCAACTAAAAAAAAAGATTTTTAAATATATATTTTAGCAAAAAAGGAAAATATTAATTATTTATTTATTGACGTCAATATTAAAAATTTAGAAAATTAACCCCTTTGGGGTCGTGAGATCGAAAATTTTTGCATGCATATTCCATCCAAGGAAATTTTATTTTTGGTTCTAGATTTTTTTTTTTAACAAATTAATTATATTTTAAAGACAAAGACATTCAAAAAATATCATTTCACAAATTTTACTTGCTAGTTTTCCACTGGTATGAAAGTCACAGATCGAATTGTTCTTCTATTTTTCACTTTTACTTTTTTTTGTTATTTTTTTAAAAAAAGGTACTTAGGTTTTATGCTGACTTAGAATTCACAGCAAGATCATAAGATTTCTCTAGCCTGCTGGAACCAGCTTATTGCTGTACAAAAAAAAAGTGTCGCATTACACAAAGAACAGACATTTCTTGACAGGTTAAAACATTTCCTTTGTAGCTTTATGAGCAACATATTTCTTTGTAACTAATTTTTAATAAAAGCAATTTCTTTGAAAACAAAAGATTATATATGTTGAAATAATTTACTGAATGACTTTATTTATTTTTTTTTTTTTTAAGGAAACGGGAAGAGAAGCTTTTCGTTTTAAAGATTGTTTGAAATTAAGCTCGTATGATTTATAGACAATTTAAAATTCAGTTGAAATTAAATTTAAAGATTTCTTTAATAGGTGATTTGACTTTACAATAACTAAAATAAAAGGAAAACCTGTTGGTTTTTCTTTCAAAAGATTATATCAAGTTATATTCTCAAAAAAAAAAATACAGATAACACAAAGTGTAATTACAATTAAAAAGACAATTTCAAATTTTAGCTTTATCAACAGTAAATATATTATAATATAGTCAACTCAATAAAGTTTAAAATGAAATCTTGTTTTACCTGGATTTTAGATGACGAAATCCTGGAAAACTTTGCTGAAAAAGTTTGCGAAGCGATGTCGATTCTATGAAAATTTAACATGGTTACTTTTTAAATTTAGAAGATTTAAGACACACATTTCAACTTTAAAATGAATTCTTACGCACCTTTAAATAAGAAAACTTTTCATTTTCGTAGTCGACTCATTTCTTTTTTTTTAATTTTGAAAAATTGCGACTTACATTGTACAAAGAACTAGAGTGACTGCTGTCCCGTTATCCCAAGTACAGAGCCCGACTCAAGGTTCAATTTCAGCCTGAGGGCAGTTTACAGTCCAAACCTGTGTTTCAGAGGTAAAACGCTTGTTTAACACATAAAACTGTTGTTTAAAACAAGGTTCCACATTCCAGGTGTTCAAAGCTAGATTCCCTGAATGCCACACTTCATCACTAAATATATCGATGTTTTCATACGGGATCCTGCACGAATTACAATAAATTTTCGAAGATTTTTGGCCAATTTTACTGGCCTTATAGTGTATAACAATCAAATTAATACTTAATACAGAAAAGTATTTCAAAGGTTTGATAACTTTTCAAAGAATATCAACAGAAAAACAAGAGTTGTGCTACACCTAGTGGTAAGATTGAATTAACTTTTCTTTTCTTTTAAAAATATAAAGCCCAATTTTGTAAACTCAAAAAGTCCCTTCCTTCAAAGGGAGGATCAATAGCAAAATATCAATCTGACCTATAATTTTTTTTTTTGTTTAACAGGATTCCAATGTAAAGATTTTTCAGCTTTTTACAGGATTCATAAATACAATTTTCATTTTTACAACTTTGTACCTTTCAGGGGGTCCATGACCTTGGCAGTCTTTAAGGACCTAGCTAGATCGTCACCTTTTTTACATAGTCTTAGGTTAAGTTCACTCTCTTTCCTATCAGGTCTCTCTTGACCAACTCTTATTTACTTCTAACCCTGATACTATTTGAGGGCTATAAGTTTTTATTTTATTTTTTTACAAGATGATGACAGAGACATTTTTCACCTAGAAACAAGGACAAAATACAATTTCTAACTAGATTGGTTAATGCTTAAAGGGTCGAAAATTCAACTATTTCAATATCTTTTGAGATCTTCTACATAAACAGTTAAATATTTTAAAAGTACTAAGAAACATGTTGTTTTAAAATTTAATTTTATGTTATCCTGTAATCAAAAGTAAAGGTTTACATTTGAAAATGTCGACTTGAACCCTCTGATAGGCTTTTTTGAGCTTACAAAATTGGGTATTTTATGAAAACTCCCATTTGATCAATACAAGAAGCACATTTATTATTTTGTTGCTGTTATTGTTCAAAAGTTTTCAAACAGTTTCAATACTTTTCTCTCACTCTGTATCATTTTATTAAATGAATTATCTAAAGCAATTTGTAGGATAAATAAAAACGAGGAAAGAGTTGTTTATCGGATTAAATTGTGTTGTTATAAAACATAATACTGTAACTTATTATCTGTCCACAGTTTGATTAACCTAATGACTCTAGGCTAGGCATGGCTGAACTGTATTTAATAATGTGCATGTGCAAATGGTATTCCCAAGGCTCTGAACTTTTCATTATTACTTTCTTGTTAATTGATCTCTCTGTAATTGTTTCTACGAACTAGAAGTCTTTTAATATTGTATAGGCCTACCAGGAAATAATACAGTGTTAATACTCAGAATTATGGGTTTTCTACAGAACTTGTTTAGAGAGTTAAAATTTTTTAACAGTAAATGTTAAACAATAATGAACGTTTGAAGTTTGAGATACTTAAAAAAACTTGTGTAGTTGTTATTAGTGAATTTTGTTTGTAAATATAACTATTGCAGACACCTTTATGATAAAGTTGGTACTCTTAAATGAGCGTTATCGTAACCTGCGATCATGTTTTGGATGTGTTCAAATTCATATTGTTACAACCTCAGCAGTAGTAATTGTTTTTCAATTTTGTTCATATTTCGAAAAAATATATTTTTTTACAAAAGTTTAAACAAGTTAGTCTGGTGGGAAAATTTGTTGATAAATTTCCAAAATGACAACCATTTTTTACTTTCTTATAAATATTATAGAGTATAGTATATATATAGTATGGAGATATTTGTGATGAATCAAAAATCTATGTTGTTTTTACAAATATATCTGTTTTTCAATGAATAATGTGGTTTTCGGAATCATATCTGTGTTATACATCCCAGACGTGTATACCAAATTTAATCAAATTTGATATGTGGGTATTTTGGTTATATATCATAAGACTTTTTTGTTAATTTTTATAACTCAAAATTTGGTGATAACTGTCATAAGAAAATCACAAAATTACATAAATCATAATTTTGGTAAAACGTCTTTACGCATGGTATAAGGTGGTTATAGGAAAACTTAAGCCTTCAGTCCATTCCTAAGAATCGGCGGGGTTCTGCAAGGGTCAAGTTTGGGGCCTGTACTGTTTATAATAATCTATATAAATGACATGCCACTTTGTGTTGATCATGATCCTTTATGCTCAACACAATGGCAGTGATTTCTAACCCAAAAAAGTTACAGTTGGATTAGAACATGATCCACTGAACTTAGTACATTATTTTAAGGCTATAAGTTATCTGGTTTAGTAACAATGGTCTTCTCCTGAATGTATATAAAACACATCTTGTTCAGTTTCAGTCTAATTATACAAGATGTATACCAGATAATAGTCACCTGAATTGCATTAAAGAACCCTCAAATCATGTAAAATTTCTTGGTGTTTAATTTGACTGCAAACTCACATGTAAACCTGTAACACATATATAGATAGTAAAGCTTCAATTAATGCATTTGCTGGCACTACAATAAAATCTAGTCTGGTATGAGAATGCCGAGAGAACCTCAGTGATTTTATCCAGGAAAACTGGGAAACTTTGCACTGGGTCTTGGGACATAAGGTAGTTAAGGGTAATGAGAAGGCAGACAATCTAGCTAAACAGGGCTCTGCATCAGAGTTTGTAGGATCTGAGACAGGTGTAAGGAATATCCATCTGTCTGGCTAAGATGGCCATAGACAGGTGGGTTCACCAAAACACCAGCAAACACCCTAAGGAGTACTCCCGTGGTAAATCATTACTTAATGGCATCCCTTCAGGTAGTTCCGAGATAGGAGCAACTCGGACAAATTACAGGACTTATCACAGGACATTGTGGTCGGAGAGTGCACTTGCACAAGGTAGAAGCTTATTATGGTGAAACTGTGTGTACTGTGCAGGAAGCATGAGGAGACCCATAATTTAGGAAGGGTATGCAGACTACATCATTTTTAATGTGAGGCCCTGATTAATGAGAGGAAGGATTTTTGGATTCCAAATTCCAGGGGGAACTATCATTGGCAGAGCTAGTTAGTGGATTACTCAGACTCGTAAGGGGTACAAATCTGCTAAGCTAGAATGAGGAGGCTTTAGTTGCACAATAGACAATAGGTTGAGTTGCCAGCGCTGGTTTAAGAGGCTCTTTAAACTCCAAATCAATCATCAAATGTGAATTTAAAAAAATTAAAGTGTCACCAATTTAAATACCACCATACACTTATGTGTATTCACACTTGTCGTATGGTATTATTTTTTTGAGGAAATTCAATAAAGCGTAATCAGGTTTTTACTAAACCAATCTTCTAGAAGCAAAACATTTGATCAGTTACTTGTATATATTTACTTAATACATAATCATTTTTTTTTAAAGTTTACTAGTAAAAAAAATCATCGGTGTTCAACATAAAATAAGGAGCCACTTAATTATTCACGCCATAACAAAAGCATGTATGGCAAGTCTTCTTTCTTATTTATATGAATATTCCTTTTATTTCATGGAAGAGTTTATTCTGGAGGGATAAATGATGTATTTTGTAGCATTATTTTATTGTGATGTGATTTGGTTTTTGTTATTGCAGAGTATACAACTCTAATTTTTGTATGTTATCTTACAGAAATTATGTATAATTGACATTGTTTTATGTATGTTATGTAAATGTAATTATTGACTCACCTCTTGGTATAGGAATCTTCCTAGTGTATCCTGTATTGTGGCCAACAGATAAATCGATATTACAGTGAACTGATATTTCAATATTGAACCATGATTGTTGATTTCCTCCATGGACTTTGTGAAGAATTTTGTTTGGCTTGTTTATTAGTTGTATATTTTTGTATTTTAATGAAGCAATTGGACCGATCTGATGTTGACAATTTTAATTGTTGAAACCAGTAATTGAACAGAGTTATTTCAAATAAGGACTGTGACAGACCAAAAAGGGTAATAAAACTTTAAATTTTACAATCCTGGTGGCTATAAATATAACAATGTTGAAAATGTTGTTCAATAACAAACTCCTATTTTAGGCATTCCATTGTGAATAAAAATACATGTTTAGCTGTCCATTGTTTTTTTTTTTTTGTGATCAGTAGCCTACATATTATATAACACATTTTTTAAATTGCCAGGTTACTCTGCCTCACCATGTACTTATATTCACACAATATTGTCATTCCAGTAGGCTACATTTTATTGTTCAATAAACTTTTTAAAGAGCGAATTTCTTGATAAAAAATACCTACTAGTTGCAGAAACTAATCATAATTACTTTGTATAATTGGTCACAGACTTATTGTTGTATTCTTTTTGATGAGGGAATAATTATGTTTATATACAGGGTGATTTTTAATTATGGAAACGGTTTTATACTGCAAATTGAGAGGTACTTGAAGGCAGAAACAAATTCGGATCTATGTATGTAAAAAAATTATTATATTTTTTTGTAAGTTTGAATTTTTTATCCTCCATATTGAATCTAACTTTATTATTTTCTTAATAGGAAAGTGGATGTGTGATACATGATTTTCATGTAAAATTTGACAAGGGAAACGATGGTGAAAGCATGTTTACGATAAATGCCTTAGTTTTTGAGTTGTAAGCATTCAAAGTTGCAATGTCGGAAAAATCGCGTTAGTAATAAAACGAGGTAAAATGCGCAGTCGAAACTTTTCTATTATAATTTTACTTTAAATGTCAACTGTCATTATACCAACTTTAAATACTACAATGTTTAATTTTAAAATTTAAATAAATGTTTTCGATGATCCATTACTAATGCAATGCATTTTGAAAGCATACCATTCTACAATAAATATTCAAAGTGCTTCCCCTCTACAGATTGTTAGTGCGCTAACCTAAACTAATATTTGTTTACGAAAGTAGGCCTAGTTTTTAAATCAGCTCTTAATTTACATCAGCTGTTTGCATTATGTTACAACACCTTATTAACTCTTCATTTCGCCTGTAAAATTAAGTTGCAATGGTTTAACATTATTTTCTGGTTTGTTATACATTCTGCAGAAAAAACACAATAAAAAAAATTTCGACCGTTCAATTTACCAAGTTTTATTCCTAACACGATTTTTCCGTCATTGGAACTTTAAATGCTTATAACTCAAAAACGGAGGTATTTATCGAAAATCTGCTTTTACCATCGTTTTTCCTGTCAAATTTTACCTGAAAATCATGTATCACATGCGCAAATTTAAAAAATAAAGTTTGATTCGATAAGGTGTTTGGTCAAAAAAAAACCTGATGAAGAAAGGGATCTAACCCAACTGTGAAAGTTAGTACTTCTGTTGTGAAAGTTGTGGAACTTTTAGACTGAATTCTTAACTTTAAACTCGATTTATCGTAAGTTTCACTTTTTTTTGTACACCTAAGCACAGTTTTATCCATACACATGAATGTTAGAAGGCTTAATTTTTTCTGGTATTGGAAATCATAATCTCTACCAGCTCTATCAGAATAAACTAAATATATTTATTTTTCCTTATACAGGGTGTCCTGAAAAAAATGGCTATTTTTCTTTCTTTCAGATTATATACATCAAAACGAACAAAAAACATGAAATAACTTATAGTCGAATTCGGCTTCATTATCCTTCTATCCACAATTTTGTTATTTTATAAAAAAAGCTTTAAGATAATGGATTCATATTTGATTCATCATTTAGTTTTTATGTTACTTTTTTTAAGTATACCAAATACAGAAACTTTATTTTTAGAATTTTCAAAATGGCGGCTGTTTAAAATTTTTAATGTTGGAAATCTCGAAAACTGTTAACTTTAAAAAATGTACAAGAGATAAATTTTTTTTCGTTTGTATTAAAGGAGTTATGTTGAGTTATCAACAAAAAACTAAAAACACAATCTGCTGAATCATGCTATAAAATTGCTGTTTGCCAGTGTTGATAAATAAATGACGACACTTGCATATGAGCTGAGTCGATGTAAATATCGAATGGCTTATTAGCGGAATTCCATTGGACATATAGCACACGGTCAGATCGGTGTCAAAAGTCATCAAATGAGACTGATCAAAACCCAATTAGCACGTTTTAATTACATATATAAGGTGCTTCAAAATGGATTTTACAACCTTGTAAACTCATATAAATTATTCAGTCACTTTACAGAGTTGGTTTCGGTGACATTTTGTGGGTAAATATATCAAGTTTTGAATCACGTAGTGAATAGTACCACTCCAAGTAGCGATGTTGATACTCGGGTGGAATGGATACTCGCATTACTCGGTTTCAAATGATTTCAATTCAATAACCTATTAATATTTATTTAAATATAAATAATAACATTTAAATAATAATTTAATTTACTTTTTGTTAATGTGAAAATAAATGAATATTATTATTTTAAATTGAACTTGTTACCCAATCTAAATCATTTTAACTCAAAATCGTAATGTTTAATTAATTTGTAGTTAAAAATCAGCTTAGAAACTAATATAACCAAAGTAGAAACACCGAGCATTTTATTTGGAATTGACACAACACTAACGAATATCGTTGTCCGAGGATTTTATTTCGAATTCATACTCGCACATTACCTCCTCCTTGTTCCTAGTTACGAGGATTTCGTCCGAATATTTTAATACGAAACCGAGGATTTTAATACTCGGAATGCTCCGAGGATTTTGATACTCGGATTCACCGAGTATTTTAATTCGAACTCACACATCAATAACTCCAAGCGCTAGCAACAGTTGATGCAAAAACGACTGTCTTCACTGGTTCCAAGCAACCTCCGCTGTACGTTTTGGTTTGAACAATTGAAGTCTGCAACAATATTGTACCTATGTTAGTTTAAAATAACCTGATCCAATCGAGTCTAGGAGATATTGAGGAATCCGTGAAAACACTTTACCTGTTTTAAACCAAATGAATGAATACACAATTTTCCACTAAAATCCACTTTATTTGTGCAATACAAATACAAGATGACGTTTCAATGACTAAATCACCATCCTCAGTTGTTAACCACGCACACAAACCCAACTGGCAGTGGACTGTGTCGGTAGGGTTTGTGTGCAGGTTAGGTTAGGTTAGGTTAGGTTAGGTTAGGTTAGGTTAGGTTAGGTTAGGTTAGGTTAGGTTGTGTTAGGTTAGATTAGGTTAGGTTAGGTTAGGTTAGGTTAGGTTAGCAACTGAAGATGATGACTTAAGTTGTATTTAATAAAAACCAATTAATTGTTCCTGAACAGTAACGCTTACTTGTTATTTTGCGCACGGATGTAATTTTTCTGTATATTTCACTAAAATTTGAATGAAATCGGTAAGTACAGGGTGCGGAAAAAAAACCTATCTATTTTCTGCTGCACACCGTTCAGCGACAGGACGTCTGAGGGTGGTGGGGGTAGGCTTGTTGGAAAGCCTATACGACGCCATTGTCAGTAGTCATGGAACAATAACAGTCTGTAATACCAATGACTACATAAATACTATAAGACACGACATAGGATAGGGAAATAGTCTACGCTTTACGGGTGCTGTTCGTCACAAGTTTGACACACAGCTATCAGAAAGCGCTAGCAGCAGGTGCTTGACTGTACGCACCCCACTTGGTTGAGACTGTACAACTTTTGACACAGCATAGTCAGTGTTGTTGTTCGTGCGCTGAGATAAGCGATTCTCGACCTTCCCTCGCATCTCTGGTCCCATCAGTGCGCAACTGAAACATTGTTTGACCATAGAGCCACCTAGCGCCAGTCACATCAACTTCTAGCAGAGCGACAGCTCCACACCCTAGCGGGTATTGATCAACTCAAGAATAAGCGTAGAATATTTAACATGGCCATGTCGTGTCTTATAGTATTTATGTAGTCATTGGTAATACTGCATCACTGTCCATATTTGAGTTATTCGTAAGTTAAATTAGATCGTTTTTTTTGTCGCACCCTGTATTTATAACAACTCGATTGCTTTTTTTTTTTTGGTTTTTACTTATAACTCGAGTCGGCCATTTTGTAGAGACGAGAACCAATATATATTTTTTTTTGGTTTACTAGAGATTATATTTTTACAATATTTCATCAAAACAGTAATTATTCTATGGTAGTTTACAACCAAATGTTGAGCTATCGAAATAACGGGGGGGGGGAGTCCGGAGATATGGCTAAAATATGCGCATATGCCAAATTTAATTCAAATCGGTCCAAGTGTTTGAGCTTAAAAGAGGCTGAGAAAAGTAAAATATCTACACCCTAACAAAGCAAGACTAGTATCTGGTATTTTATTTAGACAATTTATCTTGCTAGTGTCATATATTCTAAAGATAGATCCCACAAGTGGGATTGTTTAAAAAAGCAAGGACATACATATGTTTAACTTAGATTAAAACAATAATACTAATTACTATAACATGCAAGACTGATTTATGTTACAATGAGTTTATAATTATCACCATTTTTACAAGAATTTAATGATCGAATGACGTGACAACTTCAAGGTAAGGTTGTTGGTGGATTATTGTCTGAACAATTTATATTTGCTGTTAAACTATTTTTGTGTTTTGCTTCGTTTTGGTTATGTGTGATGACTTTGAGAGTTGGGATGATTATTATAGTCAATAGACGCTTTACATTCCACGAAGATGGAGGAACTCCGAAACGCGTCGAGAAATATAAATAGTAAGAAAGGTCTAGGGTTGGCAGATGATTGTACAGTACTCAAATTAATTGTGTAGAACTAGCAGATTTAATTATTTAAAATAGGGGCTCAACTTGTTTCGCTTGTGATATAAATATGTGCCCAACAAAATAGGTTTTAATGTCAACTCTCAAGGTTTATTTTTGTTTTTTGATAATTGTTTTTGGGTCATTAACATTCAAATTTCACTAAAAACTGATAGAAAATAGTAGACATTTGTTTAGATCTTTTTTGAGTAAAATTTAATCAAAATGGTATGAGCTGATTTTGAGAAAATCTTTTTATTTTATTCTTGCAGGGAGTTCCAAGTTTTGATTTATTGAAAAAAATGTCTCGAGATTTGACCAAAATATAGACTACCACTTACCAAATTTGATTAAAATCGGTGCACACGCTGTAGAGCACTTACGAATATATTCGCAAAAAACACTAGACATTCATTTATTTTATTTTTTTACTTCGGAAGTTTATATTACGTATATAGAGATAAAGTAAATTTCCTCGGACGTTACGGTCGAACGAATATATGGACAATCATCCTGAAAATGATAAACGCGTTTTTAAGGGCTCTCTAAAAGACGAAACGTTGAAAGTAAGAAGTCCATAATTTTATCACCATACAATACTTTATTGTAATTAGCAATAAACGGTGCAAATATAACTTAACTTCTTCAACCCTTCCCCCCTCCCCAAAGTATATTTAGACGAGGAAGAAAACATGTTAATTTTTATAAAATATTGGGTTATTTTTAAATACGACTTGTATATCGGCCATTTTTTATATAGTCTTAAAATAAATCGAATAATGACACAAAAAATAAACTGCGCACTCGCGTGTGCCCATAAATAGGAAATGCACGAGCTCAAAGTTGATAAAGTGAGGTTGATTTACTCACTAAACGTATGACAAAGTCTAGCGATGTTGATACTCGGGTGAAATGGATAATCGAATTAATCGGTTACAAATGATTTCAATACTCGTATTATTATTTCGAAATCGAGTGTCTGCGCAGAATGATTTTGCGCATCGGATTCGAACTCAGCTTTACCAATCAGCGAAATACTAACGAATATTACTGATGGGACCATTTGTCTGTGCGCGCGGCTCTGACGCTACTAGCCGTTCTGTAAAAGTAGGGCTCGCTCACCCAACTATGTTTGTCTACCTTTCGCAACACATAATTACAGTTTACAAGATTTGTAGTGCATATAGAAACATGATGTTTACAAACAACTCGAAGCTACATTGAAGACAGGTGAATAATCTACGTCCGGCGCGCCGCGCGGGACCACATGTTTTTGGAAATGAGCGATAACCATTTCCCTCTTCCCCGCCGCGCCATAGCAAGCCGCACGCACAGACAAATGGACCCATCAGTATATCGTCTCCTTATTCCTAGTTACGAATATATTGTCCGAATATTTTATTCCGAAATCGAGGATTTTATTAATCGGAACGTTCCGAGGATTTTGATACTCGGATTTACCGAGTATTTTAATTCAAACTCGCACATCACTATGACAAACAGCCGGTGAATATACAGAGTGATTCTTATATCCCCCGATTGGTTTATGTTTAATGTTAGCTACAAAACTAAGATTACCAGTTTTCGTCGGCTGTAATATGTTGTGATAACTTTGGAGAACCAGCTTTTTGTAATGATATCTTACCCCCTTCCTTCGCGATGAGATTGTGTACTTGTGTAGTATATTAATCAGCCTGCCATGAGTCTCACTCGAAATCAACGGCTCGTCTATAATCTGTATACTGTAACTTGGCGTCTGAATCCTTGGCTATAGTAAAGCCGTCTATCTGTGCGCGCGAACCCTTCGCTACTATTTTGGCAGAAAACATACTGATGAAGAGCCTATGGGCATTGTTTGCTCCTTTCCGCCCGACCCGACACTAATTTTGTGCTGTGTTATTATGCCATACTAAAAGGGATGTTTATAAAGGCAATGTAAATATGTATCAGACTATGATTTACAGTATTATGAAATTTAATATTAAATGTACCAAATCATATTAGTGTCTTTCATTATGATAAATATAAATACAAATTATAATTATAAAATATTTAAATGTATATGTACTATCAAAAAAATTGTATGTGTGACAACAACCTAAATTAAAACGACACACGTTATTCAAGAATTAAATGTATTTGTAAATAAATGTAAGTTATGTTAATAGACTTTGTTTTTAACAATTAAAATAAACATACATTTAAATAAGAAATATTCAGGTGTGGCTACAACAACCTAAATTAAAACGTAACACGTTAGTCAAGAATTAACCCTAGATTACTACTCTTAGTTCATTGTTACGTGATCACTATTCATTCGTAAATTTTACTACTTTCTGTTTTTATTTTTATTGTTTTTTTTTTAAACTTTACTTTAGTGTTGACTATTTTTTTATATTAAATCCTTTATTGTTTTTAAGTGTTTTTAAAATTTTTTAACAATAAACTCCTACATATTTAACTGTAAATATATGTCTTTTAATACCACTACAAGTACGTTTTAAAAAAATAATAATTCTTGGAAAAAATCGAAAAAAAATATAAATATTATTTTATTGGAAAAATTAATCGGATATTTATAAAATACATCATTTATAAGTGTTTAATTTATATAAAAATAGAAAAATGATTTACAATAAGTTCATTAGGTAGAATGCCAAAAATGCCAAAATTAGAGTCATGTCTTCACTGAGAATCACATTCCTTAGTAATATACACTTAGTAGCTAAATCAAACCCTTTGAACTCTAAAATCACGGGCCCTGGCAATTGGAATCGTTGTAGCTTTATTGTCAGCTTCTTGTTTCATAAATGTGTAAACATTTGAAATTATTTCTCTACTTTGACTATTAACTACACGACCTTTTAACTTAGACTGTATTTCATTTTCCATTGTACATAAATAACACTGACGATGAAAACTAAAAAATATACACTTACTTAAACTATATATATATTAAAAAATAATAATAAAAATAAAAACAGAATGTAGTAAAATTTATGAATGAATAGTGATCACGTAACAATGAACTAAGAGAATCTAGGGTTAAGATGTAACAAAACAAAATGGGTCAGGTAGCCCAGCAGATGGACGGTGAAAGTGAGGGTCTATAAATCTATCACCGGCAACGAAGGTTTGGACTGAAAACCCTATGTTTTTAGAAAAGAGCCCCCGCACCCCCTCTCGCCTTTCAACCCAACCACCAGCCTACGCGCACAGATAGACGGCTTTACTATACCTGCGAGCGGCCCGGACCGTCCCCCCCCGTCGCTCCCTTCCTCACCCAGCTGTGTCAGTGATGAGTCACCTACTAGCGTTAACACTGCACTGTTTAACTTTTTTATGGGAGACACAATTTTAAATTTTTTCATCATAGTTAACCCTAGAAAGCTAATCTGTTCAAAAGTTACATTAATGCTAAACTATCGTAAATTTTACGACAGGTTATAAAAAATAAATAAAAAATACTTCTGGTTACAAAATTGAACTTTAATGAATACATATAGTCAAAACATATCACTAAAAACATGTTTGCGCCAAATTTACGTATTTACAAGTCTTCGACGCAGTCCACACAGCATTTTCCGCGATGCTCAGCGCAAATCGGTTTGTTGCAGCGGCAGCAGTATACTGTTGTCATCCTTCTCTTGACTGACGGGCAAATCCCACAAATTGTTCGTGGTAGGTTTTGAGGAAGGTCATGGGCCCTGTCTGGTACAGGAATTTTCAAGATATCAGCAATAGATTGGCGGAGTTTGCGAGTCAAAGTTGGGTACCGCAACCGCTGTTGAAGCCATGGCTCGATAAGGCTCTGGCGTATTTGTATTGCAAACTTCCTTCTTGACAGTGGTTTCTGGCTGCTTTTCACAACATTAGTGACGTAAATGACATATGAATTTACAAGAATAATATTAAGCATGCCATAAAATACGGACAAAGGCCTCCTTTTAGTCTTACGGCTGCACGACATTTGGTCCATCTATCAACTGCCCCTTTGGCATTGTAGGTCTCGATTACATGAAGTTACTTGGAGACTTGAGCGATTACAGGCTTTTCGTGGCAAGTAGATAGTAGCAAAACAATTTTTGAACTTTTCACCTTGTAAGAAACCATGGTTAACGGTTAATGGAAAAATCCAAACGTTAAAGCTAAACTATCGTAAAATTTACGAGCGACTATCAGCGGCACTAAATTGACAAACTGCACCGAAACGCGCCAAACACTGACTGACTGAGAGGCCCCAGTGCGACACGGAACTGGACGGGCAAGTCCATTGACGCAGGTTAAGGGGAGGAAACTAGGCAAAAACAAAACACGCTCGTAATTTTTACGATAGTTTAGCTTTCTAGGGTTAAAATGTTTAGGAAAATATAAGCAAATTGAAACCAAACACGACACTATTCCATTTGTAAAAGCCGCCAGTAGAAAGCTCTTTACACAGCTACTATTTTCATAACCACATACTTATTATTTACATGTTTACGTACTATTTACATACATTTGTGTCGTGTTTGATATCAATTTGCTTATATTTTCCTAAACATTTTAACCATGCTGAAAAAAAAAATTTAAATTGTGTCTCCCATAAAAAAGTTAAATAGTGCAGTGTTAACGCTAGTAGGTGACTCATCACTGACACAGCTGGGTGAGGAAGGGAGCGACGGGGGGGGGGGGACGGTCCGGGTCCAGACGCCAAGTTACAGTATACAGATAATAGTTGGGAATTTACTTTGCGGTAAAATCATACAAATGTTTTGAGTTGTTCCTAGAAAAATTCACTGATGCTCCTATTCCGGGAAATCAACAGTAATGTTTATAATCTTGTGCAACGTTTTCTTGACACAGGAAGTGTTAATCTAGAAACCGTCAGCTTTCAGATAGAAGGCACAGACTCTTCTGGTTTCTCCCGGTAAATCACTTTGGCGGTTATCCAACAGATGGAATCATCTTATTCAACCTGTTACAGAGAGCCATTAATGTCTGAAAGTGGAACCATATCGAGTTCTGAACGGACTCTCCTAGTTCCTAGAACTCGTTATGTAAGTTAAACTCACAAATACATATCCCTACGATTACGTCCTTTGGATACAGAAAAGCGCCTGTTGTAATTCATTCTTAACTATAAGAATAATCATGGGCGTCATCACCAGTTCATTATTGGGGGGGGGCATATACCGGGGGTCTGGGGTTATGGAAATTTTTTAAAATTAAACTTCTCAAAACATCGTTATTATGCATTTATTTATGCGTTTGTAACAGAAATGTAATGTTAAAAACCCTAGTAAAGACAAAGCCTGATGTTTACCTTTTAAGGTTTTAAGTAGGCCTAAATCATTCGTTATTAGAAAAAATATTTTTACATCTCAAATATTGGGGGGGGGACGCGTCCCCTCGCCCCCCCGGCGATGACGCCCATGTTTGAATAATCAACTTAACAGTACTTTTATGTGATGAGGCCTAGTTTTATTTAAATGGATACATTAACAGCCAAAAGATTCGCATGAAGGCTGCCGGTAATCCTCACGCTTTGTACTACAGTCTGATTTAAACTGGGAAGGGATTCTATGGAAGTAAAAGCGGATAATATATAGTGTGGGGCTCGTAGCCTTCTGGACGAATGGCAGGCGAGCTTTGTTGCCAATTCTACGAAAGTGATTAAATATGCATAGGGTAAAAGGTCAGTAATTAAACACTGAAATGACACATAGAATAAATAATCTGAAATTAAATTTAAACGGAAATTGTTTTTAAAATCATTACTCATGTTACTAAGAATTCCTGAAAATAATGAAATTTGATTTGGCAACACCGTTCCTCCGCCACACCACAACCCGTCTCTTTCCAGTTTTATTGGAACTATAGGCAATGACTACATAAATACTATAAGACACGACATGGCCATGTTAAATATTCTACGCTTATTCTTGAGTTGTCCAATACCCGCTAGGTCGCTCTGCTAGAGAATCTGAAGTTGATGTGACTGGCGCTAGGTGGCTCTACGGTCAAACAATGTTTCAGGCGGGTAAGAGAAAACGCACTGATGCCACATATGGGACCAGAGATGCGAGGGAAGGTCGAGAATCGCTTATCTCAGCGCACGAACTGACAACACTGACTATGCTGACGGAAGTAAGTGAGAAGGTTTGTGAGAGAGAGAGGTCAACAGTTGTACAGTCTCAACCAAGTGGGATGCGTACAGTCAAGCACCTGCTGCTAGCGCTTTCTGATAGCTGTGTGTCAAACTTGTGACGAACAGCACCCGTAAAGCGTAGACTATTTCCCTATCCTATGTCGTGTCTTATAGTATTTATGTAGTCATTGCTATAGGTTCCACTTCACCTGGCGACAATTCGAGTTTGGTGCGCCATATTTTCTTCGACAATACAATTAATTCAGTTGTTTATGCAGAACTCATACAACTGTTGTCTGGAGGAGTTTAAGCACCGAGATTTTGATGAGTAATCCACAATTTATTAATAGTTCTGTATTAGTCGTGTTGTGAAAAGTGATTTTAGGAGGTGAGACTGCTTCCACCATTGTTTTAATTTGCTATTTTAAAATTTGTTTTAAATCTAAGCATCTATGTTTAAGTGTTAAAATGTTAAATGTTATTTATAAATGTTTTAAAATTAATTATTTATTATAAGTTATTTATTTGGTGTCTTGTGTCAAAACAAATGGAGTTCTATGTAATTATGTAATTTTTGACGTATCTTATACAATTTGTATATTGTCTACAAGATAAAATAATTGAAAAAAAAAAGTAAAAGAAATAGGTTATATACTCTCAAAGGAAATATTGATTTTAAAAGTAATATTAGTTTTAATGAGGAAGACTTTGGTCAAGCTGTTCATAACAATTAGCAAATATTGTAAACAGAATATTAAACAAAATTAAATATTGAAAGCAGTCTAAGGCTACCTAGTTTGTAAAACTCTTATTTGTTTGAAATATTTATTATTTTTGTTGTTTAAAAAGCGAAGACAATCTCATTTATTGCCTTAAAAAAAGAAGAAAGAAGCACATTTCTGTGTTGTTTACTTTGTAACTACTGTATTTTTTGTATCTTGTGTATATTAAAAATGTCTGTAAAGGTGGATACTCAGTTTACCTAAGTATTAATAAATAAATAAAAATAAAATAGAGACTCTAGCTCTCTAATAGCGTCAGAATTGGAAGAGAACAAGAGTTGGTCAAGAGAGATTTCATGGGAAATTTAGTTTGAAATGAGTTTTTTATGACAATGATACATTTTAGTTTTTTTCTTATTAACAGCAGGGTAATTGTTTTACTTGCGATTTGGCGGCATTGATAATTAGTCTTCAAATTTCCTTAAAATGTGACCAAAATCGCTACATTTGAAATCGATTTAAAAAAAAAAAATCTATCTGAAAAACATCTCGTCCACCAAAATCCATTGCTGAGTAAAGGTTTAAACATCCAGAACAACACAAACTGTACTAAGTTTGGTGTTAAGAGTATGCTATCTTTTCTGTGAAGTACTGTAAAACATATCGTATGTAACTCGACTGCACTTCGGCATAGAAGAAAGAATTAGAAAGTCACAGATATAGGCTCTAGCGTGATGCCATCAATCGCCAAAATATGCTTAGTTTGGTTACTGGACAACAGAAAGAGCTAGTAGCATCTGGGTGGGGTGGGCTTGACAGGGCTGGCTGTGGAGATACAGCGCCGGGGTGGCACGGTGGCAGTAACCGAAACTATTTGAAAACAAGAACTGCTACAAAACAAGTAGTGGCGCTTCTAGGGGCCGATCGCCCTCGTATCACGCTGTTTAACATGGGTTGTGACTTTCTTATTCTAATTCCTTCTTCTATGGCTTCGGGCGTATGACGCTTGCACGGAAAAACACTACCTACTGCCCTTGTAACGAAATATTATATTGAAAAACGAGATAGAGCTACTGCAAAATATATCCATGTATAAAAAAATTATCAAAATCTGTCCACCCGTTTAAACTGTAGTTATCATGGCCCACAAGCTAACACACATTAAAAAAAAACAAAAAAAAAATTGTTTTAGGGGTTTCCAAACTCAACTTCCATCCTCACCATCACAAATTTTCTCTCACATGTGAGGGAAAAAAAATACATTGCATTAATTTGTTTTTCACATTGACTCGCCTAGTTAAAGTGAATGTACATCATTCATATCCTTCTCAGAAATGCATTGTGCCATTTAGTGACTGGAATTCTGACAATCAATAATCAACTAGGCTACATGCATTCTTTAATTAATGACAAGGCATTCAGTTTTATTGTGAATTGGAGAATGTGCATCCTACTTGGAACAACGATCAATACATTCGTAGACTAAGTTGTTGTCTATAATATTCTAAACATGGCGCCCGTGGTTCAGTTTTACTTTTTGATTGACAATTACGGAGCTAATATTTTTGTGACGGTTTTGGTTTGTTTTTGGATATTGGTGAGGGTGAAAGTTTGTGCAGTGTTTTACACAGTTTATTATTTCGGTTATCCATATGGCGGGCTCAAAAAGTTATAGTGTTGTCACCTTATCGTTGGAAAAATGTAGGAAACTATTGGTAGCAAATCCTGGTCACGAAAGCTAAATTTGCGTTGTTTCATAGGATGAAAAGCCATCTTAGTAGATCTAGGCTCATAATGAGCTGTTACCAAATATTTATTTACTTCACCAGTATAAGCAGTAGGCTATAAAGTAAGTGATTTTCGGGGCAGTACGTTTTTGCTGTTGTCCGTACGTAAGCATGATAGCGGCCACAATTTAATGGAATATGAAATTTGGTATACGTGACTATAATTTGTCCTATTGAAATTCGGAAAATTCCAATTAAAAATGACAAAATTATGGCCGTTTTAAAACAGTTTGTTCAAATCTCATGTGTTATTCAACTTATAACATATTAAATATGCTGATTTCAATTCTGCATGTAATGTTACCAACCCCACCTCTCTACGGTGTCAGATAGCGAATTTATTGTCAAATATGTTATTTAAACCCTGGCCTCTTCAAGAAAAATGATTTTCGTATAGTATACAATATTCGGCTGGGCCGAGTCATCGACACAAAGGCTTTCAAGGTCAGCCAAGGCCAAGACACTGCCATGAGCTTTGCGGCAGGATGACTCCCAAACTGGTATTTTAGTAGTTCCTGTCAATTACTTTTACATGTTTTTTAATATAGGTACTTTTTCGTTACACCTCCACTTTTTTTGCTTCAAATTATGTGAAATTTTTGTATTGGAATATGATAATAATTGATCAAAATAAATTATGGTGGAGAAACTTATTTTTAAGAAAAAGAAAAAAAAGCCAATAATCCGACTTTTATGAAGTAGAAACGTCATTGAAAATTCCATTAGATAACTGTATTAGTCAAAGTAATTCAATAATCTAATAGCCAAATAAACCAAATAATACAACCTAACCTAACATAAATAAATTATTGAGTACAATACATCAAAACGTGAAACAATATTATTGTAAATCAAATTCACTTGTGTTTTTATCATTATCAATTGAAATCACAATAAAGATCTAACATTAAATTGAAGTTATTTAGTTACTGGGATACTTTTGATTAATACAGTTATTCTTGTAATATTTAAGTTTAAATAATTGGAACAAAAAAAAAAAGAAGAAAATAGTAGGGTTATTGGGGTTTTTTTTTAAATCTAGAAAATACGTTTGTCCATCATAATTTGAAGCAAAAAAGTGGGGTGGGGTGGGGTGTAACGATAAGGACCTTTAAATGTAGCTTCACACTTAGGAAGTTTGTTAAAGCTTAGTCGAAGCGATGTCAAGGTTACAATTATTATGAGGTTTAAAAAAATCTTCGTAACAACTGTTTTAAGCAACACTTACCCTACTGGTCTACCAATACAATTTCCTACAAGGCCATGCAAACCAACTTTTGGAAGGATCTTCTTATATTACATTGTAGTAACTTTGATGGCGCCCATCAACATCTTTTATTATATTTCTGTTTCTTCTCGTAATTTTGTCAAGTAAAGATGTTAAAATAAAAGCCTACTTTACGTATAGTCAGCCAAAATTGGTTTCAATTTATTCGGTAGGTAGGATTGATGGACATTTGGGTATTACCATAACATAACCTAACCTAACCTAACCAAATTCCTTCGGTTGTATGAAGCGTTTGTTAAGTGAAAAGGTAACGATGACTTTGCATTTTCCGTTTGAAGTGCGGGGCTTGGGATAACCTTGAAAGATGAATGAATGGACGGTTTGTAGGTTTGTCTTTGCGTCATAGCTTGTAACATCAAAGACAATAGTCCTTTTGACTGACCTTCCTAATAATGAATGTTGATGTACACAAGATTGCGGTTAACAAGGTGTAAACATGAGATAACTGGGGACTTTGTCAGTTTTGTAATATTTTCTACAATGTTATAACAGAAGTTTACTAACAAAAATTTCAAATGGCTGTCATTTTGAAATTTATCGTTCATTCTTTTTCTGTAATAATTAGATCAAACAAATGTGAATTTGGGAAAATCTAGATTACACCAAATTTGACCAAAATCGTATTTACGATACGGTAATTATTGTGATTAGCCTACTGTTTTATGATGCGATAATTTTGAGGTTATTTAGTATAAAATTAGGCTTTTTAGTGGATAACTATCTAATTTTCTTTTTATTTCGCATACTTCCCTCTGTGATTGTATTAATTCCCGATTTTACTCTTTTATTGAATTTTATTTAAAATTTTTGAAATATTTTATTTATGAAATTCTTGATTTATGTGGTAACTTATTAGTTGGGTAGGGTAGATTGATTAACCCTTAGACTATGGATGACTAAGGTCTTCGAAGACTTCGCCAAGCGATGCTTTCTTCCAGTGAATCTTCAGAAGTCCTTTCTATCTTCTTCTCTTTCCTGTTTCCGTCGATTACAATGAAATTCTTCTTTAATTATATTTTTCGGCGATAACGACAACATATTTATTTCGATATTTGCCGGAGTTCGCACTAACTTTGTGTCGGCAAGCTGCGTTCCTATTTAGTGACGTCTTATCTAAGGCCGAACCTTCTTTTGGTAATCGAATTTACTTCGAGAAGTACTAGAACACTAACAAATTTTTCCCGACGAGTTTCCGTTTGCAGTCTTCCACCTGGGTTTCAAACTTGAAGCTAGTACAAGACTGTCGATCCAACCTGGTTCAAAATTGGTCGTCAAAATTTAGTCCTCCCACGGTGACCAACCTTTACATAATTATCTGTTTCCTTTTTTCTTTTATTTTAATTGGTTTTACCACTTAGCCAGTGCTTTTGTGAACTCCTTATGGCTTCTTTAAGTACTCTGACTCTGTCTCTTTTGTTTTTTCTTAATTTCTCCTTTTATTTTAATTTATTTAGGTGTTTTAATTTTACTGTATTATGCCAATGACTACATAAATACTATAAGACACGACATGGCCATGTTAAATATTCTACGCTTATTCTTGAGTTGACCAATACCCGTTAGGGTGTGCTGCTAGAGAATCTGAAGTTGATGTGACTGGCGCTAGGTGGCTCTACGGTCAAATAATGTTTCAGGCGGGTAAGAGAAAACGCACTGATGCCACATATGGGACTAGAGATGCGAGGGAAGGTCGAGAATCGCTTATCTCAGCGCACGAACTGACAACACTGACTATGCTGATGGAAGTAAGTGAGAAGGTTTGTGAGAGAGAGGTCAACAGTTGTACAGTCTCAACCAAGTGGGATGCGTACAGTCAAGCACCTGCTGCTAGCGCTTTCTGATAGCTGTGTGTCAAACTTGTGACGAACAGCACCCGTAAAGCGTAGACTATTTCCCTATCCTATGTCGTGTCTTATAGTATTTATGTAGTCATTGATTATGCACTGTTGTTGGCAGGCCTCCCCCACTCCATCCATTACGCTTCATCCCCGCTTTGTCGTCTGATTCCCGCGAGAACATGAAATTCAACATTTTTACTTTCAAATTTCTTCAACTCGCCATAACTCACGTTCACTTTGCTAAATCTTCTTTTGTGCTGCCTTATTTTGAAGCTCTTTTCTTCCTGGTTATGTCCAATCTTCATTAAAACCTTTGTGATCTTCCTTTCCTGAGTTATGCTGATTTAAAGATTTCGTTAAGTTTCCAAATTTATCTTATTTATTTTTAAAATCTTTAAAATTATATTTTGGATTCTTGATCCTCCTATTCCAAAAGTCTCAAAACCGTTCCCCTCTTCTTCAATGGTTCCCGAGTTTTGACACTTTCTTACTATTTGGTACTCTTTCTCCTTTTTATTTTATTATGCTCAATTAATTATTACTTTTGGTTATTTATTGGTCTGTTGACCACATCACTTTATATTTATTTATTAGATTAATTGTGTTTTACGAAAGTTTTTCATTTTACTCCTCTTTCTTCCTTTTTAAACTTTTTAAATAATTATTTTACGGTTTTAGTTCCTTATTATTATTTGTTCTACTTTAATTGCTCTACAAAATGACATTATTCATATATCTAAATTCAAACTTTTAAAATTTAACATGGGCTCTTATGGAGCTTTGCAAGTCATGACATGAAATATCAGACTTTCATGTCCGTACAATCCTGCTTTGCTGGTAGCCTTGGCTATTACATTACATTTCCCTATTTAAACTAAATCTAATTATTTTTCTTATTACTTCAACTTATTGATTATTTTGGTTTAATTTTTAGAATTTTGGATTTTTTCCATCATTCTTCCTTGAGTTCGGTTTTTAAACCGTCTCAGGTTCACAAAGTCTGTGTAACAACAGTTTTAAACAAAACAAAACTCCTTGATCTACCAAAATACGACTTTCTAAAAGGCCCAAGATGCCAACTTTTGGGCTTTACATTTATAAGATCTGGTTGTATTACATTGTGTGATGGGGCTGGGTTAATTCAAGTGTCAATAATACTGAAACTGAACAATACAATTTAACTACAATTTCTAGCTGTTAGTGCCTTTATTTTAGATTTTTACTCTGAGTCCAAAATCAGCTATTATGGACGTAAATTATTATTAAAGAAATCTTCAAAAATTGAGAAAAATATTTAATTTAATGTTACAACAGTCGGTACATGATGGAATTCCATGATAATGGAAATAATGAGATGATTATTTAATTCCACAAAACAGCTTTAATTGCGACATAAGTTTCGCCGTTAGGCATTTTCTAGCAACTAAATTGAAAACAAAACAAGTCTAAACTAAAAATGTGAGACAAAAGGAAAGGTTAGAAGAGTAAAGGGGTTGAGAAATGACAAAAGAAAGGTCAATGATCTAACCCGTGGGATGGAAGTGGGGGTGTTTTTCATCTCATTATTTCCATTAGAAATATATTTGTTTAAATCTGATGCTTATCAATAAATAAAAAGCTAGTGGTTTTGTCACAAGATAAAAAAGTGTATAAATACTGATTGCTCATTTATTCAAAGGTGTGTACTAGCCTATATAGATAAGTGTAATTGGCACACGGGTTTATTTTGTTGTTGTATCTGTATCTACCAGATATGAATGACCACTTGTAGTTGCCAAGGTGAGTAGTCCCACTAATCTAGGTCTACTTGACATATTTCTTTTGTTTTGTTTGCCTGGTATAGGCCTAAATAATACAATTACCTACATCAGTATTAATTTATCGACTGTCCTATTTATTTACTTTTTTTTCTTTCTTTTTTTTTTTTTTTTTTTTAACATGTGATGATCGTTACGCCTATTATCCAAAGTTTTAAGAAACGATGTATTTTGTTCACAAAAAATGATATCTGCCTACGTTCTTGCCAGGAGAAGATGAACAAAGTTTGAGCTTAATTAACAATGAAACGAATATAAAATGATTTTTACCCAGAGTAAAATAAAGTTTGTATATCAAGTGATATGGAGAGAGA